>JANPWX010000281.1:16467-186719 GCA_024734555.1 Trochalopteron elliotii | reverse complement strand
GGGGAGGGCGCGCTCGCCGGGCCGGGCCCGGCCACTGACGGGGCGCGTTGCTGTTCCGCAGGAGGAGGCGGAGGAGTACGCGCGGCTGAGCCCGGACGAGCAGCAGCGGCGGCTGAGGAACATCGTGAAGAAGATCGACGCGGACGCGGACGGGCTGCTCAGCGAAGGTAACGGCGGGGGCCGGGCGGGCCGGGCTGCTCCGGGAGAAAAACGCGCTCTACCCGTGACACAGCCCGTGGCTCTTGTGCTGGGGAGAATCCCCGTGGAAAACATCGCGATCCCTTGCACAGTGAGTTAGAAACACTGACAGGCTCATGCTGAGGCTATCTCAGTGCCTAAGGTTTCTGTTTGACTCGAGAAGAGAGGGGACCTCGCTGATGTGTATCAAACACCTAAAAGGAAGGGTGCTGGGAGGATGGAGTCAGGCTCTGCTCAGTGGTGCCAACTACTTGAACAGGAGGCAATGAACAGAAACTCATGCCCAGGAAGTTCCACCTGAATATGAGGAAGAACTTTCCTGTGCTGAGACTGTGCATTGGCGCAGATTGCCCGGAGACTTTTGGAGTCTCCCTCACTGGAGATGCTCAAGAACCTTCTGGTCACAATCCTGTGCCATGTGTGCTGGGATGACCCTGCTTCAGCAGGGAGATTAGACCAGATGACCCACTCTGGTCACTTCCAACCTGATCCATTCTGCGATGGAAGGAGTGTGGCTAGCAAGAGTTAGTGTGGGTCAGAGCAGTATCAAGTTGAAGGTACCTCCTTTGCACTTGTACCTGCTCCTTGCATGTCTGAAGCTACTTGGAATCCAGTGGGTTTCTGTCTTTGTAATCCTGTTATGTGCAAATCAGAGAGCAGGTTTAAGATGGAAAGAAAGTACTGCAGCTATAATATTACATAGTATTCAGTATCTGGTGACACCAAGTGACATTGAGGGATCATATTTCATCATAATACAGTGTCAAATGGCTCTCCCCAGACAGGTTTTTGTCAGTCAGACTTAGGAACTCCATGGTAAACTCAGGCCCTTTCTTTCAGTACATCATTATGATAATGTTAATGTAATTTTAAACCTCGTTATGAACATTTTTTTTTTGTTCTGCTGTGATTTTGACAAAAAAGTCTCTCATATATGCACGCACAAAGCAAGCAGAATCCTTGGTCAAATGCCAGAACAGTAATATTTCATTAAAATTGTACTAAACGTGCAGGAAGCTTTCTAGGTGAGAGAACAAAATGTGGCTTTAAAGACAAGATCTTTTGAATGCCCTTCTCTTTATGCCTTTCACTCTGAATTTAATCAACTGCACTCTGATTTCTGTGTTCCTGCATGGATGTGTAGAGGTGAGATAGTCTGTAGTTCAGTGGGATGGCTAATCCCTGTCATACACCACAGGCAGCTCACAACATGAAGGCTTTAAGGGTAGAAGTCTATATAAAGTATGGGAATTCCACCCATACTCCATGGTGTATATATATTGCATCTGATTCTCATTCTAATGAAAACTTGCCTTCCTTTTGCTTCCCAAAGGTAAAACTCACAGTGGAATGTGTTTTTACACTAAGAAACTTATGGTACTGAAGCTTTATGAGCTCAGTTATTCCTCAGTGTATTGCAAAACTCTTGAGAACATTTTCCTTATTAGTGGTGCCTCCATTTGGAGGCTGACAGTGAGAGAAGATGAAATATGTTAATGCTGCTTCTCTAATCTTGGAGTATTATGTATTTCTGTTTCATGGTGCTGGACATTATGTGGTTACATGGCTGTGCCTCACACCTTAAATGCTGGGAAATAAACCATTAATTAATGGTGCCCATCTTTAAGAAATCATGTTGCAGTTTCTTATAAGGCAGTGCTGGTTTGTGCACAAGCCTTGCTGGCACACACACCTCTGCATGTTCAGTCAATTCACAGAATCTGTTAGCAAGCTGGTCCCTTTGCTAGTATAAATTCAGTACTCAAAATGTATTTTAAAAAATCCATTGCTGCTTTTCAAGGGTATTTAAATAAACCTAATAAAGTTGTCTTGATGCCTCTGCCAAGAAGGACAGGATAAGATACTTTAGTATTTAAAAATGCTGTAAGATTTTTCTACGTCGAAGTAGTGATTTCTACAGGGCATTTTATTAGTCATGAGTCTTCAGAACAGGGTTTCATTTGAGTTGATTAAGATGTATTATTTTTGCAATGCAGAGGAAGATGTTTTTCCCTTCCAGGCACCTGAAAATAGCTGAGAGATACTGGCAGAATATGTTCTCCCAATCTACTCTAAACGAAGTAACTTTAATGTATCTCTGTCAGTTCATTGGTATATTAAGTTTTATTTCTTTTAGCTACATTCCTATAAAAACAAGCAACTAAAAAGCCTTTCCAAACTATGAGGCTTGATTTCAGCCCCAAGTAAAGAGAAAATAGCTCTACATAAATAGTTAATATTTTATTTGGGGTAATTAAGGCAATGGCACTAAATTAAGTTTTATTTCAGTTTGTGGATTTTTCAAAAGAGTGATGGGAACAATGTTTTTTGGGGTACCAAATTACATTTAGAGTTGCCCATCTAAACCATACTCATCATCATTTTCATAAAGCTTTGGGGAAAAAAGAAATGATGCTATAGTGTTGGTTTCCTTCAGATTTGAAAAGACAAGGCCACATCACCATTAACAAATCCCCTGAAATCTGTAGCTGTGATCTATTCCCTCATTCAGTTACCTTGGAAAAAGCCACAGCATGGAGCAAACAGACTGTTTGCTTTAAGTAACCTCTCGCCTATATGCTTTTATCTGAAGTATATTCCAGACAGAATAGATCTGTGGGATCTTCACAATTTTTATGGTGCAGATGATTCTGATTTTCTTTATTTTATTATATTTTTAATGTTTTTCACAGATGAGCTGAGCTCCTGGATACAGCAGTCTTTTAAGCATTATGTTACACAAGAAGCTAAGCAACACTTCAGTGACTATGACAAAGATGGTGATGGATTGGTGTCTTGGAAGGAGTATAACTTGCAAATGTATGATCGTGTAATTGATTTTGATGAGGACACTGTCCTGGAGGATCAAGAAGAAGAATCATTTCGCCAGGTAAAATGTTTCAGCTGCAGCTCCTGTGAGCTGTTGGCCAAAGGCAGCAATATTTGTTTATTGTGGCAGAACAAGATGGGTAGAGAAAAAAGAGCAGCTGGCATATGTTTAACACTTTGTGCTAGCTGAGATAGGGGAGTAATTAAAGGAAAGTAGTGGAGTATTAAAACTGCTACTGGCAAAATAAAGACACAATGAAATGGTACCTCCTGAGTGTATTTTGCTGGCTGAGTGGAGCATAAGTCTAGTGACAGTCTTACAGCAGAACACGGTCTCCAGCCACCATCTTAAAGCCAGGCTGCAATCTGTTGGGTGAGGTCTGCAGCCTGACAGGGTCCTGCCAGCACCACTGGGGCTGGAGCAGAAGGAAGCTCTTTAACCCCTTGGTTGCACTGTTCCAGCCATTCTTTCTTAAGTTACTGCTCAAGCACTCAGTGTGGGCTGTCAGTATTGCCTGCCATAACATTGTCTGTCCATTAGGGACCCACAGAGAAAGCAATAGCAATTCAAACAGTTTTAAGCAGTGAAAATGCAACTCCCACAGCTAAAAATGGATGTTTAAACACAGAAGTTGTGTGTGAGTCACATGTATGAAAGCAGATGCTTAAGCAGGGAAAGAGGCAAGAGAAGCAGGGAGAAAAGATTCACCAAGAACCACCACATAGCAAAACTTGTTTCTTTTCAAGTTCCACATTTATATGTAGATGTTTCTCAGAAAGAGAATAAGTGTGTTTGTAGACTATTCTGGCCAGAGGTTTATTTTTTCTGTGAGGATTGCTTTGTCTGCTTTTAGTAAAATAGTAGTAGATAATATAGGATGTTAGCAGAAGTGAAACTAATATAGTGAACAGAGGATTTTACACACTGAAGAAACAAACTGTAAATGGAATGTCACATAATTGAATAACTACATAGCATTTAAATACCACAAGACTTTCAGAGGAACTTCCAGTCCAAATATTGATACCATGTTTGAGACATTGCCATCACAGATACATAAAGAGCTATAGCTGTATAAGCTGGGATAGAACTGGTTGCTTATGTTATGACTTGACTGCTTGCTTGGGTTTTCCTGCCTGCTGACTTCTCCAACGTAGATTGTAAATGAGCAGCATTGTCCAAGCATCACAGGTCAGCCATGTACAGCATTTTGCTTTTGTTGGTAAATTAATGGTCCTGCTCTGATCAAGATGGAAAAGTGAGACACAGTTTAGACTTGACATCAGATAACCACAGGAATTTACCAGAAGGTGGCGGCCTTGTTCGTCACTTCCCAAAAACACTGGAAAACTTACTTTCTCCCTCAGTTGTTCGAGCTTACATTGCAGTATGGTACTTCCTGTAATCCTTCAGGATTACAGCTCCCAGCTAAGGTCAGCTTTTCTCTAAGAGGACGTTTAACTATTTTGCAGAACAGTTCAGATCTTACACTTCATTTGTTAGATGTTATGCTCTGTGTTCATCAAGTTAGCCTGATGTTGAGAGAAGTGTTAATAGGTGGGATATAAATCAGAAGTACAATTTCAAATGGTTATTTGTAAAGTAATTATGATCTCTGATTTGCTGGCTACTCCTGTACCCAGATCACTCACACTGATAGCACAGCACACCTAAGGATGGGATTCCAAGATTTTTATAGTTCACATCATGTGCAGTTTGAGCACAGATTGGTTGTCAATGGTGTGGGTCTGTATTTTATCCAGAGATTGTACAAAATGAAACCAGAAAAAAATAGGAAGTCTTTGCAATTCTGGAAGACAGAAATAGGAAGTGCAAGGCATTCAGAAATAAGAACTTGCCTGCTTATATCATATTAAACCTTTTTCAATAGCATGCTAGTATGTGTACTTAATACAGAGTCAGAGAAGTGACTTCTGTTTAAAATGTAGTGGACAGCAGTTCTGTAGTAAAGGAATCTGACCTTAAAATGTCTTCAGAAAAGACATTTTACATACATGATCTTTCAAGACCTTCTCTGAACTACAGGCAGCCCTTGACATAAATGAGATGTAGATCCAGAAGGTTAAGTGTCCTTAAAATGTAAATTCTGGAATTTGCAATGGCTGCCATCAATTATAATCATTGTACTTCACTTTGTTATTTTGGGAATTGGTAACTTTTAGAAGAGGATGCACATACTAAATTGAGAATTCTTGGTCTTTTCATTATCTCTCTTTAGTGTGTTTTAAATGGCTCTTTAAATTGAAAAAAGCAGGGGTTTTTGCAATTCTTAGAATAAAACCATCTCAATTGAAAGTGTTGTTCTTATTGCTCTCAATGAGTTGTTTTTAGTGAAAATTTAACATCAGTATAATATAAGTAGGTAATGTGAAACAATTAATATCCTGATGAGATTACAGCCAGCTACTGTTATGTTGTTTTTCCTTTCCAGTAAGGGCTCTAACTAAATCTGTTTTCTAAGCTTCATTTAAAGGAGAAAAAACGTTTTGAGAAAGCTAATAGAGATGATGTTCCTGCTCTAAATGTGGATGAATATATTGCCTTTGAGCATCCTGAAGAGGTGGAGTACATGACGGTAAGATTTAGGGGAGCATCTTTCTCAGCCTGTGTGTGTAGGTCTTTTCAATGTGTGTCCTTAGCCCCAGTGCCACAGCAAGTGGGGCAGTTATGGATATGGCTTGGACAGCCCAAATTAAAAATCAGGTAATGTCTTGTGGATCCAGTGCTGGACATCAGGAGCTGGAGCAGGAGTTCAGTGCTTTTCTTTGAAATCTGTTTCAAGAGCTAGGATTGCACAAGTATCCCCAACTTTGGGGACTGGACTGACTTAACCACCTCCCAGCTCTGTTAGGCTGCAAATCCATCAGTGAGATTTTAGCTTTTGGTTTTGGCTCTCTGGTGGACAAAAGACCAACCAGTTCTCCTAACAATTCAATTAAGTTGCAAAAATGCAAATTAGTGAATCCACCAGATGAAAAGAAAAGTGAAATGAGATGATAGAGCTTTGTACATGTTCATGTTTCTCAGCTGCTTTTGCAGTTTTGAATTGTGTTGAAGGATTCCAGCTCTGTGGACACCTTTCAGATTTGGTTTTCACGAAATCTGACATTCTAAACTCTTCAGGACAGGACAGGATCTGTTTTATTTTACAGGAAGCAATTATTGCACTAGTCTGCATAAAACACAAAAAGACATTTGAAATGAGGGAGTGTTTCATTTAAGGAGTACGTCATTGCTCTAAAATGGTTCCCTGCTGTTTCTCTTGACATGAGTTGCTAATTTTGCTCTTTGTATATATACAAAAGGACTTTGTCATTCAGGAGGCTTTAGAAGAGCATGATAAAGATGGTGATGGATTTGTTAGCCTGGAAGAATTCCTTGGTGATTACAGAAGAGACCCAAGTAAGTAAAAAAGGGAAGGGGCATGAAAGAGGGGTCTAACAAAAGCTTTTGAAATGGGGAGAGTTGGATGCACCTTTATTTTCAGCTTTTCACACTTACACCTGCAGATTCTAAGTAAGATTTTCTGTCTTGGAATAATTCTGTTTTCTGAAACTGGGCATAGTAGACTCCTTATTTCAGTCTGCCCCATTTGGTGGTGATCTGTGTGTAGCCCATTCCACAGTTTCCTTGCAAGTTGCTTCTTCTTTTCTGAAATACTGACGCGAATTCCTGACCACAAAGGATGCAGCTGAAACGAGGTGCAGCTGTATTTGCCAGCTGAACACATCTGCAGATGCAGCTAGCAGGAGTGTGAGGGTACACTGCCCTGGCCTTGATCAGCCTGAGCAGCAGCTGCCAGCCTTGCTTTGGAAGGACTGAGCTGAGTGTGTTGTGAGAGGGATGGAAGAAAAGTGTGGGGAGTCTCTTCACTGTTCCAGGTATCAGAGGCCTGGTTGCTGATCAGAAGCCTTCATTCTGATTTGTTTGGGTTTGTTTTTTTCCAGTCTTGCCCTTCCTTAAGCTTGATCTGTTCCTTCTTTAACAAGAAGAAGGACACTTACCTGATGCTTATCAATATTTCTCAATGAATATTTTACACACTGTATTTGATTTGCTAAAAGCTAGGGCAAATAATTCTTCCCATTCCAAAAAGCCCAGTATCTTCAGTTTTGTGGAAAGTCTTGTTGGCTCAAAGAAGTGCTAATTCTGAATGGCATCCTAGCTGGGGGGAATTGTGTCAGCCACATGAGGATATGGAGAACCAGGGGAATAACCCATTTTTCTTCACTCTAATCAGCCGCCTGGAATTTCATGTTTTATAATCATCTTTGTTTGTCATAGCCAGTAAAAACAACAGATATCTGATGCAACTACAGGGTTCTTTATCTTTTTCCTGCTCTAACATGAAAGAAAGCTTTCCCAAGCTAGTCTATAAAAAGTTGTTGGAAAGGAGTGAAATTGTTGCAGTAATAGGGAAGATAACAGCTTTGTCATCAGAGCTTGTTAGCAAGACTTGAGAATCAGCTGTGACTGTACAAACTACTTCAGCTTTTCTCTTCTGCAGACAGTATTCCTGCAGCACTCTTTAAAATGACTAATAGGCTGCATGGGGGCTCTGATTTCATAATTAGTTCGTGGTTTGGGGTAACAGTGTATGGTGGATTGTGACGTAAAGGGAAAATCTCCTTGCAAAACCAAATGTTAGGAAGGAGAGACTTCACTTTTTCTTCCTTATTGTAATTATTTTTTAACTGTTACTTATCTGCTTGTGATACCTGCTACTTTTAATTTTCATAAGGCTTAGAAAGCCAGATTATGCTTGTCTGCAGTGTTTATAATTTTGATTTATTACTTCTCAATTTCTTGAAGAGTTAAGGACAAGTCTAAGATTGCTGTAGGCTGCAGGATGCAATTCCTGTATGTGGGGTAAGTATAAAGCAAGTGTGCAAATAAGCACTGACAGTAAGTGAAATTGCTTTCCCTACTTTCCTCTGCCCATTAAGGTTTGTTTTTGTGTAATGACATCACTTCTAGGTTATGTTTTATGAGGATAAGTGAATTTGTGTAGGAGAAAAGATGAAAACCTGTGCTTTAAAGTGAAGAGTGGCTTTAAACTTGACAATTGTGTCTCACTAGCTGCAAGGGAAGATCCAGAATGGATACTGGTTGAGAAGGACCGGTTTGTGAATGACTATGACAAGGATCATGATGGAAAACTCAGCCCTCAAGAGCTGCTGTCTTGGATAGTACCCAACAATCAGGGTATTGCACAAGAGGAGGTTCGTGGTTTGAGTGCTGGTTAGGTTTTAATTACTGCAGGAGAATTTTGAAGGATCACAGCAAAATGAGAGGAGCATTCAGATTTATCATGCCTTAGTTATTGAGAAAGAGTATCAGTAGATCTTTGAGTATATTTTTAACTTTTTTTCACTTTGACAAGGAATGCAGGTCCGTTGACTGCATTAGGCAAATGTGAAGTTCCTATTAATTGTGTAAATGTTTGTAAATTAACAAAGTGCTCTTTGTACATGTTTTAATAGCTTATCTGCTTTGACTCAAGTGTACAGAATTTTAATAAGTGATTTTTTAGTTGTTATAGGTAAATCTAATGAGATACACTACCAAAAGATGCTGCATAATTTCAAAATAAGAAATTGATTGTAATTCTTCTAACTGGATAAATTGTCATAATTTATAGAACTAAAAACTTGTTTAAAGTACAAGAAAATGGAAGTACTCTGTGATTCAAGATGATGTAAAGCAAACTTTGATGATGCTAATTAAAATGGTTTAATCAGAGGTAGAACAGCATAATAGCTTTTAAGTGGATTCTCATTTTAGCTTATTTTTTGTGGTAGTTTCCAGTCCCTGACTGCAGTAGAGAGGATTTCTGCCTTTCTTCTAGTAACTTCTCAGCTAAATTTTCCATGTCTTTGCTTTACCATGGAGGATTTTGTTGTTCAAAATGGCAGGAACAGCAGGTTTTCCCATGGCTTCATGTTCCTGGGGAAGAGGCACCTCCCTGTATCAGACC
The DNA here is from genome assembly GCA_024734555.1 of Trochalopteron elliotii. Taxonomy (NCBI): domain Eukaryota; kingdom Metazoa; phylum Chordata; class Aves; order Passeriformes; family Leiothrichidae; genus Trochalopteron; species Trochalopteron elliotii. Next base: position 177,693 of record JANPWX010000281.1, on the reverse strand, counting down.
CAGAGCCCATGTGCTCCTCCCTGAGCTGTCCCTGTGCCCTGCTGGGCTCTGGGGACAGGAGCAGAGCAGCAGCAGCCCTGGGTGCTGCCGTGTGGAGCCTTGTCAGACACTGAGCTGTTCTGGGAGTATTTCTGTAAATGGGGATCTGGGAGCCTTTGCATGGCCTTTTCTGGCTGTGGTCAATTCCTAGTTCACAGAAATAGCTCTGTTCTGACACTGACTCTCTGTGCTGCTGAGTGTGTTCATACCTGTGTTGGCTGCCTTGGTTTGGGGGTTTTTTAGCTCTTCTTGGTTATCTTTCAAATTTTGGCTTACAGCAAGGCCATGCTGTAGTAATAGCTCAATTCTGCAGCTAATAATTTGTTGTAGTTGTTTCTCTAATGTGCTAGTTTTTTCCTTTGTGTAATAGAAAGGCTTAGCAAAGTCACCTGTCCTAAAGAGAAGGTTTCATTGATTTCAGTCACAAACTGCTATTTGAAGTTCCATTTTGGCATTTCAGAATGACTTGAGAAACCTGGTAGCTAAATAACATAAAAATAGAAAAATTACTATCTATTCCATTTTCAGGAATTGACATGTGTTGGCCAAGATGTTTGTCATTAATCTTTCAGCTTTTGCCATGCAGAGTGCTTTTAAAATCCCCTGGTTGACGTTAGTCCCCGTTATTGTTGTCTCAGTTACATTGAGCCAAACCAATCAGGAAAAGTAGGAACAGAAGGATTCTCTAAATCACTGCATTTTAGATGTTCAGCAAATGAAAACAAAGCCTGTGTAATACCAGGACTCCTATTTCTCAGAAATAAGAGGTGCAGTAGAGCTGCTGCACAGCCTGTTAGCTTTAAACTATGAAATACTGGTGAATGAGCTACAACTAAAATATTCTGCAATTGGTTCTTCATTTTACTGCTAGACTTCCCTCTTTTTATAATACATAAATAAACAAAAATCAGAATTGTTTTAACTTGGTGTATGTGTGATCTGTTTCTTTTACAGGCTCAACACCTCATTGAAGAGATGGATTTAAATGATGACAAAAAACTTTCTGAAGCAGAAATTCTGAAGAACCAGGATTTGTTTCTTAACAGTGAAGCAACAGATTATGGTAGGCAGCTTCATGATGAACGTTTCTACCATGAAGAACTTTAGATTATTTATTTTGTAATCTTTTTTTCTTCCCTTTCTTTCATTTGGAGCTTTTGTTAAAAGCACTCATCAGCTGCATTGCAAGTTTTATGCTGTAATTACAGTACACTAATGTTTGTGTAAATAATTTGCATTCAAAATTTAATTGCCCTCCTGCAAACTTCCTGGGCCTCTTCTAGCCTTCAAAATTAATCTGAAATACTTGCTATGAAAATTCTGTAGTGTTGGGAAATAAATTACTTCAGGGTAGTACTGTATTGTGAAGAGTTGTTCTACTGTACTTGAAGAAAATGGAGAATCTAGATGGTTCTGAAAGAATGCAAAATATAGTAACTGAGACTACTATTTTTCTAATCAATTAAATTAGAAAAGAGTGTGGGGAATGTGGGGGGATGTTTAGAGTAACTATGAACTGTGTTTGGTTTAATACCTTTGGAGAAATACTTACATAAATGCCTCAGTTGTTTAAGAGGTTTCTACTTGATTTTGAATTGTTTCTATACTGTGTTTTTCTCTATCATAAAACTTGCTATTTTTACATCTATAGACAATAATTATTTTTAATGTACAGTTGTAGAGCATTAGCAATACAGTGGTATTTTACTGTGTCAAGGCTGTCTTCATTTGTTGGATTAAAATTTAAAATGTTCTATCTTTCTGTATGTTGTACATTTATTTCTCACCTTGGGTCACCCATAGCAGCTCCTGGAGATGTGAAAAATGTGCATAATGTCCAGTGGCAGCATTCTTGGCTTTATCAACCAGAGATGTGTCATCTTATCTGGCTGCTAAAGAAGATTCACGAAAGGCAACGTGTGCATTTAGCATTTTCTGGACAAGTTTGCAGAAGCAATTGTGTTTACTTTTTGAGTTGTGGTATATGGAAGGCTAAAGCATCAAGGCATTACATAAGTAATATTTGTAGTAATAACCTCTAAAAATTAACCTCAGCTGAAAGCTCCACATGTGAGTGCTGTCTCATCTTGTGATCATTTGAAATAGTCTGAAGGGTTAATGGCACTACAGGTTCAGTGTAGGAAAGTCCAAATACTCACTTCTGTCTGCTGGAAAGAAATGAGCTGAGTATTCCAGACAAAGACAAAGGCTCACAGAACAGCTTGTGTGGAGTGTGTTAGGATTTTTTTAATTCCTACATAAATAACTCTTGTAATGCTCTCACAGTGTTCTCCTTGACTAATGTTTTCCTTCCTCCCAGCTCTATTGAGTAAAAGCAGCTAGTTCTGCCTTGTATTTTTCCCAGGATACCACCTCTTAATTATGCTCAGAACAAATGGAATTCCTTTCGGGGTAAGTGCTGATGTGTCACCAGTAGAAGGTTAGAAATTGTGATTCAGAGGAAAACCACATACACTGTATTTTTAGGTATCATAGTAATAGAAATTCAAAACACTTTTTCAGTTTTAGTGGTTGGATTTTTTTCTACCCATATTTTTTAATGTCAGTTCCTTGGGAATATGAGTACAGCTCTTGCCATAGTGGTAGTGAGATCTGATTGAAAAAAAAAAAAATCCAGTGCCCAGGAATATTAAATCAAACAAAAAAAATATTAAAAACTGACTGGTGATGTTTCTAAATGAGCACATATGCAGAGTATTGGCTAAAATGTGCTGAAGGAAGCTGAAGTGTTGCCTCCCATGATGCTAAACAAGTATTGCTGAAGAAGGGACATTTGGTCCAGAGGCAGAACCTGCTGCAGATGATATGGTTGGGACACAGATCCAAGGGTTCTTTTGAGACAGAAACCTCCTCAGCAGCACCAGCATTGCCTGCTTGGCTAATGAATGTGCACTACTTCCAAATGAGTAGTGATTTGCTTTGAATTAAGGCATGGAGAAAGCTGGTGTATTGATAAAGCATTCAAAAGGTGTCAGAGAAATTAAAAACATCTTTCAGCAGGTACCTGAATTTATGACAAGAAAAGGGGGATAAAACCCCAAATAATTTCATTTTGTCTTTCACAAAGTACTTCTAGTTTTCTCCCAAGAGCAACCCAATCCTGTTTGTGCTATTCAAGGCCCCAGTGACATTGCACTTCTCCACAGTTCCCTTTTTCCTCTTTGTGCCCTTTAAATGTTCTCGGGGATAAGGATAGTTTAAACGCATACTGAGCACAAAAAGACCCCACATTTCTATGATACAATTAATTTTATTATATACAAAGTATCACAATGTTAATTCTAGAGGAAATCCATTCATGTTCTTTAGGAGTATGGCAAAGGCTGATGATATTTCTCTTGGGTGAAAGAGCAGAAGAGGGTCCACCTTTCAGTGATGGCCTCTATTAGAAACTGCTATGAAATGTTAGATAAGAGGTGAGAACAGAGCCTGTGGAATTAATCTTTATATTAATTATGGATTTTACTGAAGCAGAATGCCAGCAGGACTGCCTTGCACTGTGAGACTGCTTTTGGAAGGCTGTTCAGCATTTGTCTCTAACAGGAGCAGAGGGAGTTGAGTTTCAGAGCTGAGCAGAGCCCTGGTGTGGGGTCTGGGCCGTGCTGGAGCAGCCTCCAGCTGCAGCCACGATGGCCCAGAGCAGCTGGAACAGACCAAGCCAGGTGTTCAGAGGCTGCAGTTTCTGTTTCCATGGGAACAGAGACTGGCTCCTCACAGAAGGCAAGGTGATTTCAACATTTTTAATGGGTATGACTGGGGGTAATTTGCAAGCCCCTGACATTTCCTGCGTGGAAATTCAGAGATCCATTCATATGGAATTAGAATGGTGGGCACAGCTCAGCAGCTGAAGCGTGTCTGTTTTAGCTGTGCTTTTCCTCTGGCAGTGGTTTTCCTGCTGCTGCTGTCCCCAGGCTGTGGGGCTCAGATTGACCCCAGGGGCTGGGCTGTTGGAGTTTGGACATGGCTGCACTGCAGCAGTTGTGTGGAAGCTGTATCTCAGAGGTGGTGATTCTGGAGGCTGGGAAGGACTGCACCAGTGCCTTCCAATCTCCATTGGCATTTCCCAGACCACCATTCCAAGGGACCACAATATACCTGAGCACTTCTGAGAATTACAACCAGATCAACACCGGGATTATCTGAGTATTCAGCATTTCTTTATCTTCTGCCTAAATACTTTTCATAGACTCCCTCATCCTCTTGCTATGTAGAATAAAAGGTTTACTGTCTACTTGATCAGGCTCCCCAAAATCAGAAGCATTTCCTCTGAACAATGTCTTGCTTGGCATCCTGGATGAGTACAAAAATGTTTGTAGATGCTATTTTCATATTTTGCCTATTGTCAAATCCAAACCTACCACCCAAATCCCTGATAAAAAGCTTTTCTCAAAGTAGAATATAGTTAAAAATTAAATGAAACTTCCATTCTAAAGAATGAGAAAATTTGAGGGCTTCTAAAACAATGTGTTGGGTTTTTTTTAATCAGACTTATCCTCACTTTTCACTACAGAATGGATTCAAATGGTACATTCTGCTGCCAAACAATTTAATTACTGGGGAAAAACCCTCAGGAAATGTGTTCTTGCCCTTATCAAAGAGAACACCTGATTTTTAACTTCTAAGAACAGTGGTGGAAGGAGGTGCAGTGGCTGTCAGGGAAGAGTTCCAATTAAGGCTCCTTGTTGACATTGCTGAATTTCTGAGTGAGCCTGTCAGGTCAGGCTAAAATCCCCTTTTAAGGAGTGAGAAAGGGCAGCTGAAAGGCCCTGCAGGTGTCCAAAGCATCCTGACAAGTCTCAACCCCTTCCTTGCCCACTGAAATACTGCTTCTTGGCTCAAAGGTACTGACATCACTTTTGCAGGGGCAATTGCAGGATGCTCAGGGGATTTCAGTAGATGGCATCACAGCATTCACAGCCCAGCGAGGTTCAGTGATTTGGCTCCCTGCCTCAGCCCCACAGAGCTCCCTCCCAGGCTCAGCCTTTCCACTCTTCAGAGAGCTCTGGCCACACACATCAAGATACTAACCCAATGCTGAGATCCCACATTTCAGAACTGGAGGCCTTGATGTCCTGTTCCTATTTAGAGCAGAGGGGAACAGAGAATTGTTTCTCTCTTCTGAAGCCCTGCGAAGTCTGGCTACCCCTGCATGGCACAGCCCTCTGTGGACATAACCCAGCACCACCAGGACCTGGGAGCAGGGACCCAAATCGACCCAAATCTGCTTCATCAGAGCCAGGGCTGGGACTCACCCCAGCTACTCTGACAGCTCACCAAAGTACCCAAACTGGAGACCTGGTCTGGGCTATTCTGAGAACCTCACCCCCAGCACAGAGTGAACTGCCCCTGCTGATGGTGTTGGGAGAGAGCATCCCTGGGAGCTGCTGGGGAGGTGACTGTGCTACACCAGAGCTCTGGGGTGGGATGGATGCAGGCACAGAGCCCAGCCTGAGGTTTGGTCAAATAATTGGCTTTGTGGCTGGAGGCCAAACTAAAAATAACAGGAAAGTAGCATATCATTTTAGAGGACTAAAATGCACTCAGTGCATTTTTATGAACCCCAACAGCAGGCTTGATGGTTTCAAAACACAACTGTAACTTGGAAATAGTAACAGGAAACGTTTAGGTTTGGAAGAACTGAGATAAAACGCTCTAAAAAAGATTTTTTTTTTTTTGCATACAGATCAAGTATGACCATGCCCTCAAAAGACATTTTTTCAAGGAATTTTCCCTTCTGAAAGAAAACTTCAGTCCTTTCTCCTCAACACTGTCTGCAAGTGAATCCTCACATTTCTTCTTCTCCCACTCTCATACAACGATGCTTTTTTCCTGCTACACCTCTGACCCTCCAGACTCTCATTTGCCCTCCTCTGCTTGCAGTTCATTTTCCCTCGCAAAGTCCCTCCTGCACATTCCATCTTCTTCAGACCATCAGGAAGGAACCTTGCAAATTCTTTAAAACACCAGCTACAAATTGCCCATGGAATGAGTAGGGGTAACTGCAGCCCCCAGCTGCTGCAGAGCTCTGAGCAGAGCCCTGAATCCTGCTGGAGCTCAGGGAAGCTGCAAGACTTCCCCACTCTGGCATGATGTGCCCGGGGGAATGCTGCTGTGGGACCCAGAGCAGCATCAGTTGGTTGGAGATCAGTAAGTCCTGATGTGTTCTTGGTGGGGACAGACAGCTTTTGCACAGGCAACCACCACAGGACTGTTTTTCTTTTCTTTTTGTTCCTACACCCCAGTGATGCCAGTGAGTATTTAAAAACATAGTTTTTAAGTGTTTAAGAATGCCTAAAACATCCTAAGGAGGTGAACAGAGAAAACTCACCTGGAGGACAGGTGCTTTGGAGAGGGTTTCAGGGAAGCTTTAGAAGTGTTACCCTGTGCTCAGGTATTTGCAGCTCTGTTATAACAACTGGAGGAGCTGATTTGGGGAGCTGCCTGAAATACCTGGTGTCAGCAGGGTGCTGGGTGTGGCCTGGGTGCTGCTGCCTCACTGCTCTGTGAGGCTTCACCCAGGTCTTGGTGCTAACAAACTCGTAGCTCTCTTTTTCAAGACTTCAGACTTTACTTCTAAATTTCACATATCTTGCATATTCATATGAATATTTGTATGAGGGCATGCAAATCAGGAACGTTCTCTACATCAGCATCCAGGTATCTAAATGTGTGCAGACACCTGCACACTTCTCAGGGTTCTTAATTTAACCCGAGTCCTGAAAAGCCTTTTCAGCTGCAAAATGCAGCTTTGAGCTAAGCTTCCCATGTGCAAAGGCATGGGCCTCTGCCAGCCCCAGAAGGTGCTGCAGAAATGGGGCACCTATGTTTCTTTTGCTGCTTTTTCTTTGCAAGACCACAGCATTAGAGAGTAGCTTATCTCTTTGTATTATGCTGGTTTCCTTTGCACTGTAATTGTTCTCTCTCCTCCTGCAGCTGATCAAATCATATCACTGAACTTGGTGCCTTTTTTTCCCCTCTGTTTTTTTCCTGTCCGCTCACACGCACCCATGGCAAGGAGCAGCCTGACACCATTTGACATCTCCTTGCTTCCTCATTTCAATATTAACTGTTCACCAGAAGAGAAACAGGTTTGGGGTGCGGGTGCTGAGCACTTGCATGTCTGTGTGTGAGCAACAGCTTCTGCCCTCTGTCCCTCACAGCCACAGGTCATTTCTCTGAGCTGCCTGGAACAGCCCCATGCTACTGGCACCAGCCTGACTTCAGGAGGGACAGGTCTGTGAATGTGCTGCACTCTCTGCTTGGGCTGGGGTGCAGTGACAAGGCTCAGAGCTGTGCCTGCTGCCACTCTCACCCTGCAACAGACTTGCTGAAGGATTTCTACCCCTCCACAGAGCAATAATAATGACCCAGCTGCAGTTTAAAGATGCTTTTTGGGTAAGTGAACATTTACTATGTGTTTCCTATATTCAATGTCTCTGTATTTTAAAATCTTTTAAAATACAGCTTGGTTCTATATATAGTTTAAAACTAATTTAATGCTGTTCTGTGTTCTAAATTTATTTTAGTAAAAATCCAAATTTGTCTTCAAGTGAAAACATAGTGTTTAGTAGTGTTTGATCCTGGCCAGAAGGATGCAGTGTAAAGAATATATCCAGTCCCATAAACCCACTGACATTCCCAGTTCCTGTGCTAGGGCCAGAAACTACTTTTGAAAGGGACATGGATTTGTCTGTCTCACAGTGCTAAGAACCTGCTTGCAGTGAGTGTCCTCAGCTCTACAAGAGGCTCCCAGAGCATGTGAGCTGTTGCTAATGATAGCCTGAATTCCCTCCTGTTTGGTGAAGAGCAGAGCCAGCAGCTATGAGCAGAATATTCCTGCTCAGCTCCCTGCAGGCTCCCACCCTGCTGCCAGGAGCATTCCCAGGCATGCAGAGCCCAGGAGCTGTGAGGCAGCACAGGTTAGAAAGGACCAGCAGTGTTACTCCACAGCTAAGCCCAAACACTCACAGCTGACCTGAAACCAGCAAATACTGAAACGAGGAGATCCGCTCCATACTTGTTACTTGACTTTTGTTTGAAAATCCTTTTGGTCCCCTGTTTTCAAGCTCTTTTTCTGCAGTTACAAGGTAAAAGGACCTTAGTAATTTCTCTCACTATGGTAATCTGAGGTTCTCTTGCAATTGGAAAATGAAAGTTCAAAATCAAAATTCTCACATTACAAAGTTGAGTAAACAGGTTGTTATGTGGTTGCCTCTTTTCTGGGTAATCATTTATTCAACATCTAGGACTGGCTTAAAGAAAGACATGAAGCCATATGAATTCTTCCTGCCGTTGCCTGGCTGTTCTTTCTGCTTATGCTCTCTTTCTCTTCACCCACGCTTCAGGGTAAACCCTCTCTTGGTAGAAAACAGAAGGGCAGAGGCAAAACCACATTTCAGTGAACCACCATCCTCTGGGCACTTCCAGGAAGCCCTCCCCACCCCCACTGCAGTACTAGATTTGGACAGTTAAAAATAATACAAATACGATGAGGAAATACAAAAGTCAGTGTTGATGTTAGGACTAACTGTGCACGACCACACCTACATGAGATTCTCCTTATTTGTGCACCCACTGAATGCACAGTGCAGTGCACAGGCTGGGACACAGCTGTGGGCCAGTGCTACCCTGGGAGCTTCAGCCCTTGCATTGCTGAACTTCCTTGGAAAACAAACTTCCTGACTTTTAGAGCTGGTACCTTTGGTATAGCTACTTTTCAATGCCTTGGTCTTTAGGGAGAATAAATCAAGCAATGGGAGTGGTGTCAGGGTGATTAATGCCAGCTGATGATCTGGCCAGGCTGGTTCTTCATGGCTCCTCTTCCCTAAACTTCTCCCTTGTGCTTAGTCACGTTACCATGACTCAAATCCTTGCTTAGCTTTGAAGCTAACACCTTGTTTAAAGGAAAGCATCTCTAGATTTCATATTTTTTGGCTGGAAATATATTGCCCAGCTCGATTAAGAGGGCAGGAATATATCTGGTTGCAGGATGGAAGCTTTGGCTATGCAATAGGTCTTTTAAAGTGAAAACTTACAGGATATTGCACAACACAGCCCTAGTGTGCAACTTGCCCCCCAGATCACAAGATCAGCAATTATTTTTGCATTCATAAGGTTCTGTTGTGAGAGGAAAATGTATTCATGTGGTTTGCTTCAGCGAGCAATTATCTCCTATATTTGATCTGTACATTGAACAGAAACTGCCTTTCTGATTGACACTCAAAAGGTGTTTTCCTTGTGGTGGGTGCCTCAACACAGAGCCCTGACCTCTGATTGCTGCAGCCCCTCCCTGTGCTTCATCCTGACCAGGTGCCCCTGAGCAACAGCTCCCTGCTCCACCATCAGCAAACTTTTGGATAAGCAGGGGTTTCCTCAGAACCTACCTCAATGTAAAATATGCAAAAAAATCCTAAAAGCAGGAGCTCTCCCCCATTGAGCAGAGAAAGAGCACCATTCCTCCCTCCCCAAAGTTCTCCAGACTTCATAAGAACAGGGTGTGCTGTCTTCCACAAAAATGCAAATTGTTCCTCATAACAGATTTAAGTTCTATCTTATCTTTTCCAAATAAATGTAGCAGTGATAGTACTGTACTAGAACTTCCACACTTACTTCAATTTTATTTTCTTTGTAGTGTGGCGTGAGCAAAAATCTGTGTATTTTTTAATAACAATTTTTATTTCTATGTGTTCCACACACTCTGTATATGGTTTAAGGGACATTTGCTCAAAATCTGCACTAAAATACGATGTTTCTATCCTCTGATAATGTTTTTTGGGAAAGATTAGTGAGATGAAAATTCAAATTGGGTTTGATAGCCAGTGCAGGGCAGTTGCTGATGGATTAATATTCTGCTGAGCTGCTGTACAAGCCTGACAGATGTTACCTGTCTTCTCTAGCATCATATGAGACAGGCAGGGAAATTCCCATGTCAATGGGGAGTGCAGAGTAACAGTAATTTTTTTTGTAACAAATAACACTACCCAAGAAACTCTTTCCCCCTCAGTCACAGAGTATCTTTCTTAGTCTCATTCTGTGTTCTTGCACTCATTGCTTTTCCTGTGCAATTCCTGTCATTGCCTTTTCCTTCTACTTAGTCTCCCTCTAACCTGCTGCTCAAAACTGCAGCTGCAGCCCCTGAAATGCAGCTATTTCTGGCCAAGAGGTAGGAAGGCACTGGTAACACTACCTGGCTTTGCCATACCCACCTGGGAACAGGGAATGAGGAACATTTTCAAAGGAGCTGGTTGGTTTTGGGGCAGGCTCTGAAGTGCCCAGAGTTGAGTGGGAGCAAATCTATTCCCTTGGACAACTTTGAATAAAACTCAAGCAGCCAAGTCAATTCTGAAAGTGTCATGGGCTCCTAAGGTATTAGGATTTAAAAATAAACACTTGAAGTGTGAAATGCTTGTTCCTTCTCAGCTGTGGGATGAGCTCAGGGCTTGTGGATTCTCACAGCTCACATTTAAAAGTGTGGGGGAGATGCAAGCCAGCAAGTATGAAGCAGGCCTTGAACAGGAGCTGGTAGGATTTGCTCCCCTGCCCTGCTGTGGGCTGGTCCCTCCCACATCCCTGCCTGTGGAGCCGTGGTTGTGGTCAGACCCTGCAGCCGTGGGAGCCACAGAAGTGCTCCAGGAACAGGGATTCTTACAAAGGTGCTTGGTGTCTCTTGCTTTGACTTCAGGCTATGTTCAGCCTCAGGTTCAGTGCAAAGCTGATTTGGAGGTGAGCCTCTCAACTCCTACTGTAGATTTTTCACACAATGGTCTGTTATATATACACCAAAAAAAGAGATGTAATTAGCTTCACAAATAATTGAGCTTCTAATGAGACTCTTAACTGTGGAACAAGAGCTCTGTGGTGATAAAAGTCACAGTAAAGCTATTTCCTAACTTGTTAGGCAATGTGCTGAAGAAATACAACCTCAATTGTTTTACTCAAAATAGGAAGTATTTTTAATACCAGGAGCTACCCTGCTTTCCTGTAGAGGTTGAGCTTTGCAGGGCCCGTTGTTTTGCAGCAGGTCTGTGAGGAGGAAATGAGACTGGGCAGGTTTGTTGGGAGGAACTGGAGCTGGGGAGGCTCCTGCCAGCCCAACACCCCAAGGCTGAGCTCGGGCAGGCAGGGATGAGGCTGGCAAACCTTCCAGCCTGGCATTCCAGCTTTGCAAGTGGGTGCCACCAAGTTTGATTTGAATGGCATGGCATCAGTTGCATCTGACCCTACTGACACAAGGCAGATTAAGACAAATCATCTCCCTGCACAACAGCACACAGGTGGGCTCTGCTGTCAGCACATCCTGCTTCACCCTGAGCTCCAGAGGCAGAGGCATGGCCATGGTCTGCATCTCCCTGAGCTCCAGAGGCAGAGGCATGGCCACAGCAGTGATCACATCCAGGCCAAGTCATCACTGCAGGATGTGTGTGGAAACGCAGAATAAAGGGGGAACCAGCTTGGAAAAGTTTAACTGGTTGCCCAGCTGATGTCTGTGTTTGTTGTGATGTCAACCTCCTCTCCACAGAAGAGGCTGCTCTACTCTTTTAGACATGTAATCCCTTCCTCCATTCCCCCAGCTGCTTGGGGAAGGACACTTGGCTCACTGAGGCAAGCAGAAGCACCCGTGGAGGGTGCAGGGGAGGCAATCACAACAGTCATTGTAACCAGAGGAAATCACAAATACAAAACCTGATCGGTCGTTGTGGCTATGGAAACACTGGTGCTTAACAAGTCACTTCTGAGCAGAGCACAACAGCTAAAATGGAGCTCAAATGAACTGACACTAGATGAATAGATTTACAGGGAGTTCATTTTGGGTCAGTGACTGAAATAATTAGACAGTTAAATACACTTTATTACAATTTTCTGATGACCATGTTGCAACTGAGGGGTTTCACTATTAAAATTGATTGATTGATGAAGTAAGTCACTGTGACAATTTTGTTAATATTTTTACACAACTGTGTCAGGTTTGTTTTGATCCATCCTGCTCTGCAAAGGTTGGTTGGTTCTGCTTGGGCTCGGAGTATGGGAGGATTCTTATTTCTGCCAATTTTAAGTGTGCCATGAGTCTGTATTTTAAATATGGAATAGGTGAGTCATGGACTCTTTGCCTGCATGTACACAGCCACATCTAACACCACCTAAAGAGTGTTTGTCACACAGGGCTGGAAATGGAGCCTCACACAGAGATCAGAGGGTGTCCTCTGGCTTGCTAGGGCAGCCCACTGAGGTGCATTTTCTGAGGCAGAATCACAGAATAGCTGAGGTTGGAAGGGGCCTCTGGACATGTCCAGCCAACCCTTGCCCAGCATGTGCCCAGTTACAGCACTGAGCTTGGAGTGTCTGCACAGATGGAGACTCCACAGCCTCTCTGGGCAAACTGATACCATGTCTCACCACCCTCACAGCAAAAACCTTCCTGTGCTTCAACAGGACTCCTTGAATTTCCATGGGTTCCTGTTGGCTCTTGTCCTGTCACTGGGTGCCCCTGCTGAGCCCTGGCTCCATCTCCCCTGCTCCCTCCCCCAGGAATTTAAACACACTGGGCACCTCTTGTGCAGGCTGAGCAGTGCCAGCCCTCAGCCTCTCCTCTCACCACAGCTTCTCCAAGGTGGATCTCAGAGTGTCCCTATGAATCCCATTTCAACTGAATTTTTCCTGGCAGGACTGGGTGATTCACGGCCTGTCCTTTTCCTTCCTCAAGGCTGACACTCCTGCAATGCAGCAGAGCATCCTCTCTTTCTTCAGCCACTGGCTGGGGACACTGAACTTGTGCTGCCTCGTAGACACAGGGGAACCCCTGGGATTTCAATCCACTAACACTCATTGCGTGCTTGTATGGAAGGCAAGTTGGGCTGCTTGGTTATATTTCAGCTCCTTTAGCTCAAGAAGACCTTTTTCTGATTTCATTTTCTTGCCTTGCAAGGTAGATTCCAGCTGGCAAGTGTTACAGAAAACACTAGTTTAATTTTCAGTTTAATCTAGGTTTTGTAATAAAACTTTTCTCAGCAGCCACAGTTCAATTATGTACAAAGTTCACTGTGTTGTTCAGTAAGAGTTTGGGGATTTGAGGCTGTGATGAGGTGAGGGCTGGGGGAACAGCTCTGCGTGGACATCACTCAGCCTTGCTCAGGGTGTCAAGGTGAAGGAAGAAATCCACATTGAAAATATGCCTCAAGATCTCAACAGCTTTTCAGTTCCCCAGAGAATTATTCCCTTACTGTACATAGAGCTTAGTACTGTAATAATGTGGTGGAAAAATGTCACTGAATAAGACTGAGGAATTGAAAAGTTCCATAGCTCCTCACGTAACTTTATCTTTGCTTGAATTGGAAGGCAACAGTCTTGGGAATTAAGTGAAAATGTACCAGCTCAGGCTAGCTTAGAGATACCAGCTCCTTTGGTTCCATTCAGGACAAATAAATAAATAAACAAGCACAAACTTTTTTCCTCTAATGTAAGAGCTTTTCAAATCAAGAAGATATTTCATGCTGCTCTCAATTTGTCCAGGCCTAGTGTATTCCTAATATGAAGGAAAAATAAAAATTAAAGAGTGGGGACTACGACAAAAAGGAAAACAGGTGGTCAGCAGCCCTGAGGTCTGAGTCTCATCACCTACATGCAGTAGGTGCTGTAATTACCAAAGAGTTATTAACGAGTGAGGAGTGACAAACAGCCCTGGGGCTGCTGCTCAGTGGGATGGAAATCCCCAGGAGAACCAGGAGAAGGAAAAGAGGGCCCTGCCATTGAAAGCCCCCAAATGCACGTTTGGTTAGGACTTGGGTTTCTGACAGAATCTTTTATGTGGAAAAATACAGTTTTTCCTGAAGTAGGAATGCTGTTTTGGAAGATAAAGCTGGGCTTTGATGAAAAATTCACACCTGGTAAAGGCTTTCTCTGGAGATGGAGAATTAAGGTGCATTTGCTAACCAAAGAGGAGGAGAGCAGGCTCATAAAACCTCTGGGTGGTTCTGGGAGCTCTGCAGGGGGAAGGCACATCCTGGAACAGGAACTGGAGCTTTCCCTACCCACAGCCATTGCCTGCAGCCTGGAGTCCAGACAAGCCTTCCCTCGTGCCACGAGCTTCACCCCCACATAAAACAGCTGGAGAAAGAAGTTCAAGTGAAATTCCCCTTCCCTGTACAGGCAACAGATGGAGGGTGCTGTGGCAGCTGTGGCAGGGGGGTGGCTCAATCAGATACCAATGGAGTGTAAGAATGTTGCATCATATTGAGTAATCATATTGGGGTATGTTGAAAATTGTTATTTAGGTGGCAAAGATCTCTTGTGAAATGGAATTGGTAACATGTGGCTATTGAAATAATCTTTACTAAGAAGTGAAGTAAATCTTTAATTCATTCCACTTGTACAACAAGACTCTGGGAATATTTCCTGAAGTTTTACCCTTCCCCATGTGCCAGGAGACACCAGTAACAAAGAGAGCATGAGTTCAGCAGTGGCTTTTATGAAGTGCCTTTTTCAGTGCTGACAGGAAACAATTCTAAGCATTTAAGATAAAGAGGAGAAAGACACAGTTTTTAAATAAATTAATGTACTAACTAAACAGATCTGGTTCCAGTGGCTCTGTAAGTCCTGGTGGACAGTTGTCTCTGTGCTTGAGCAAGTCAGGGCTGTTTCAGGTTGTTTCACTCACCGTGGTCTGGGACTGAGCCCACAGTGCTTGTAGAAGGAGAGGAGCCCTCTTATAACAGAGAAGGAAACTGGAAGTGCATGAACTAAAGAGGAATAGAAACAAAAGTAATCTCTGACCATTATTTTGTGTAAAACAGAAGTATCCTCTACTTGTAAGATTCTATTTCTCCTTATTTTTCTTCCAGTTTCTCTTGTGTAGCTGTTACTCAGTAGGAGACTGAAGGAACATCTGATTTCACCATTGACACATTTATCTGTCATGTTTCAGAAGGACCATGGCAACAGTGCTGTGCCTTCTGAAAAACAGCTGCACATCCTCACTTGTGGCCTCTCTGTTGACTCCCAAGGAGAAGCCACTTTAATTTATGGATTCAGCCATTGTCTGAAGCCGTATGGAGAAAATACAAAGGGATGCTGTCACCTCAAACCTGTGTCATGTAGCCACATCAAGCTCCCATTTAAAACTGGTGAGGGATTCTGCTGCCTCCTGTCCCATTTCTTACTATCCCCATCATGGAGGTGTTCCAGAAGTTTGTTCTATATAGATTTCCTGAATGGATTCCTAGTTTTTTGTCATACTTTTTTGTCATGATGCATATGTGTCTGGTGGCTCCTTTCTCCTTCTGCTAGCACAGGAGCACTGGGGCTCTGAACTGCACTCAGAATAGTGTTTAATCATCATTAAATGATTATTAAGAAGACAACCTGAAACAGAGATAATAAGCACAAGCAGAGTGCTTTTAGTAGACTGGAGCTGAGACTTCCCAAGGCTGTTCCCTATGTGCCATGAGTCTGCCAGCCAGCAAACCAAAAGTGAGGTAGGCTTTTGTGCAGCCATCACTTCGGAGCTGTACAAATCACGGGGTGATTAAAACATGAAGAGAGCCAAACAATGTGCTGTGACTGTAAGAATGCCTAATACATAACACATGAGCAGTTCAGGATGCCAATGAGGAGGGTGAGGGCTCAGGAAGCTGAAGAGCAAATTCCTCTGTCAGCAGAACTCAAAATCAACCATTTCCTCCTCAGAGAAAACCCCCAGGGTCAAGAGCAAAAGACCAGTGGGGAGCCACTGTTTTGCTCAGTGTCATTTGCAGTGCTATTGTATAGTTTGTGAATCTCAATTTCAATTTTATCTCTGACTGTCCTAGCTGCTGCAGGTTTGAAGTCTGATGAGAGTCTCACTGTAGGGGCAGTGGGAGAGGCAGTCTAGCAGCCCAGCAATTGGAATGCTGCAGAGGCAGTGTTCTTTTCTTTCTGATTTTTTTAAGGTCCCATTCAAGGTTCACCTCTATGCTGTTGCCTGGCAATAAATACCATTTCCTCCCCATGAAAGGTACTGCATGTCAGGTTTAGGTAACAGGCTGCAGCAAAACTGCAAACTAAGCCACTAAACTGTGGAAAATGCCCAAGTCAGCTCCTGGAATCATCACCAAAATGTCCCTACCTACATCCTGAGCAAACATTTATGTTTCTGATACATGAAGAGTGAATTTACAGGAAGTGACAAAAAATCTTATACAGCCAGCTTCAACCCACCTACTCGTCTTTGCTTTTTCTGCTTATGTTGGGGAAAAAAATCAATACTTAAAAAAATATAGATTTTTTAAGCTCGTATAAATTCTGTAGTCAATCTTGAAAAGCACAAGCAGCCATCACATTTCCATCCATTCCAACTGATTTCAGCCAGCAGGAAAAAGGATCTCTTACACAGTATATCATGAGCAAATGCTTTAAACCCACTAAACAGTTGATTGTGACATTGACATGTGTAGAAAAGGACTTCTATCACAGCCAGCACTGGTCAGGGGAGAACATTTTGGTCAGAGGTTTCCAATGTGACACTGATCTGTTCTGGACATGGTGACCTTCCCTCTCATGTGTGCTCAGCTCAGAATGGGCTTGCTGAGCTGCCTTTTCAGCTGCTGCCACATTCCCAGGGCCAGGAAGCGGAAGGCCAGGCTGAAAAGCTGGGGTTGGTTTTGAAAAAGGCTCTTTCATGTGCCCCTGCGGTGGAGCAGAGCTGGGGCAGCAGCCGTGGAACAGGAAGCAGCAGCAAACCAGCTCTTATCTCAGCAGGGCCATGTCAGGCACCCCTGAGCCCCCAGAGCTGCACTGGGGACTGCAGCACACACAGAGCACTGCTGCTCACTGCTGTCCTGCTTATTCCTGGAGAGCATGTGCAGAAAGACATCAGTAAACCTTCATTTCAGCACACACAAAGCACTGCTGCTCACTGCTATCCTGGGTATTCCAGGAGAGTGTGAGTGGTGCAGAAAGACAGCAGTGAACTTCCCAAAACACTTTGTATCAGGAATATATTTCTAGAAACACTAGGAAATTTTAAAGTGAACCAGGGGAAAAGCCACAAAACATAAAACAAGTGATTGATTTACAGTGAAAGGCCATGGCATGACAGGAAATATCCAGCCCAAGGTACTTGGAGATTCTAAGTCATGTTTGGCTGTTAGGTCTGTTTGCTGCTCATCTATACGTACAAAGCCCTTGACAGAGCACTTGACGAGGAGATTGGCAGATCAAGGGAACAAGAGTTGAAACACTCAGGGCCAGTACCCAGTGGTATGATGCAAGAATACAATTAATTGATTTAACTCAGTCAGAACAACTTACTTTCAGTCCAGGACTATCATGTGTGATATCACTGTGGATAGAAAGGATTTCTTTCTGACAGTTGAAAAAGATATTGTCAAAATGATCCTTGTTCAAAACTTCACTGTGCCCTGTTCTTCCTCCTCACGCCAGTAGTTATTTTCTTTTTAACTTTGGAAAATTGGATCTTAAGTTTTTATTTTACTACCACTGTTATAAGCCTGCCTAAACTAAACAAGATATGAATACAAAAAGAGTTTGATTTAGAGAAAAATTCCAAAGATACCCATAACATATTCAGTTACAATTATTTTTCTCTTTGAAAATCGGTATTAATAGTTTATTTGGATCAGCTAGCAGCATTTAGCATTTTCAGTCCAAAACTGTGTGAGAACACTTCTGATACAAGCTTTGGAAAAATATCATTAGGAACTGAGAAGTGGAATGAATTTTTATAACTAAATACTTTCAAACTGAAGAGAATGTGTGGGGGTCTTAAAAGATTTTTTTTAATATTAGCAGGTAATACATTTCAAGTAATTCCTAAACGAGGGCAGATTAGGCTGAAGGAACCCCTGAGAGCTCTGCTATGGCTGTCAGTGCTCGTGCCAGGGCCCCCTGAGAGGTGCAGAGCAGGTACCACGTGTGGACTCTGATGCTGTGTTTGTCACCACAGCAGCTCAGCACTGTCCTGCTGGGTACTGAGCAACACACCCACTGTCTGCTGTGGAGCTTTTCCTTTTCCAGCCCCTCCTCCCCACCGTGGTGGTGCCACTGCCCTGCTGTACCCTGGGGTTACTGTCCCTGTCACCACCTGGACTCGGTTCCTTGCAGAAAACATGTGAGCAAGTGAGGAGCTGGAGATGCTGGGATGGGGCCTTTCCTGCTGAGAGGCAGAACTGCAGCTCCCAGAGCCCTGCAGCTCCCAGAGCCCTGCAGCAAGCCCAGGAGGAGCTCTGGCACTCCCCAAACATGACACACGGCTTCAACAGCAGAGGCTGCCCTGAGGGAGATGCTAATGTGCTGCCAAACCAGCTAATCCTGCAGGAGCAGGGGGAGGTCCGAGTTGTGATATGTAAACTACCTCTAAACAAAGTCCTGGATGGGCAAGCCAGGTGCCAGCATGGTTAGAAATGCTCCAAAGAAAGCAACCACAGCAGAAAAGCCCAGTTGCCACGGCACAGCCACAATGACCTGATGAGCTCATGTCACTGTAGCCATCACCAGGTGTACCATGAGTGTTCTGTTCATGAGTTGGATGGTTTTGCTTCAGTCTAGTCCATTGGAAAAGCTACTCACTGAAAACTGCTTCAGTAATGAGCACAGCATTTCAGTCTTTCCTCCTTGATGTTATTGCAGTAGTAGCCTTGTCACTTCAAAATGTGAAGTCTCGTGCTTCAAAAAGCCTCACAGCTCTCACTGGGCACCCAGCAACACAAGGCTCAGAGGAATATGTTCTGGAATAAGGCTGATTCTCAGTGAGTTAAAGACACAAGGTTACTCAGCTTGGTGCCACCAGAAGGTAAGAAGAAATTATGTCACCCCACAGCAATCCTGGTATCCTACCCTCTGGGCAGGGAACTGACACTCCCAGTCTTCCCCTGCAGCCTTCATTACCAAAGCAAAATCCTCGGAGCCTTTCCCTGGTGGCTGCAAGGACCAGCTCAGAGTCAGCCCTGGATGATCTCTCCCACAATTAACTCCTGACATTTGCCTGGGTGGTTCCCCACGGAGAAACCCGTACCAGGAGGCAGAGCACAGTCCCAAGGGATGAATCTCACAGGAAGGTGCTGATGGGAGGGAGCAGCATTGTTAATCCTCAGAGGAAAAAAGAAATGGAAAGAAGAACAGGTATCCCAGTGTGCTCACTGTCTTCACCTCTGCTTGCAGGTTTCCATGGCTCCTTTCAAGTGTTCTGGGAAAAGCTGTTCTGCTTAAACTAGAGCACAGAAGTTGTGGGTTTCAGTCACATACTCTCCTCCACGTTTCTTTTTTCTCTGAAGAAGGAGTGCTGCTCATTTCGCTGGAGGGAAGCACCTTTTGTCACTGGGCAGAGGAGAGGAAAGGCTGCCCCTCCTTTACCTGTGATTTTCAAGAATAAAACAAGAAGAAAATCCCCAAGTAGAGAGCAGAGCACACATGCAGAGTGAGGGGGTGAATTTCAGGACAACACAACTCTGCTCACCACACTGAAATCCCTGTCAAGCACTTTCTTGTTGGTGATTATAGGCCTGTTGGACAACAAGGAATAACTAATCTTTTTTAGTAACAAGGATTAAATCCTCTTTCACAGCCACACATGCTTTGACTAAACAGAATCCCTTTCTTGGCAATGAGAGAAATTACTGGTGGTGAGTCAAATAGCCCTCTTCCAAGCAACCAGATTTTAGTATAAGCAAATGATGTTTTACACATTTAATGACTATATTTATTATCTAATTAAAGCATTTTGTCTAATTTCTAAAAAAATTTAAATAGTTCTTTGATTATTCATTAGTTCTTCGAATCATCACAAAATCCTTTCTGAGAAGTACCAAGCACTGTCTGAGTAGTGCAGCTTAACAGCTTTTGCAAAACCACTCAATGCTGGTGCTAATTATAACACAAAATGGCAAATGGAAAATAGAATAGAGGCGAGACAGCTTAGCAAGGCTAGACGGTTGTTTAATGAGATCTGATCTTGCTGTCTGATTGTCTTGACAAAGAAAATGTGGGGTCAGTTCTGGTGCTACACAGGAAATCCTTAAGACACTAGATAAAAACAAAATGGGGCTGAACAGACAAAGCAGGGCAAGAACTCCAAAGTGGGCAAAGACACTGATCTGGGGCAGGTGCTGGATCCTGCCACAAGACATGAGGAATGGGCTGGAAATAGCTGTGCTTGAAATAAACAGGTAGAATGAAATATTGTACAGGAGGAATCTGATAACATTTGAGCCTGGGGTAACAGAAAACAGATAAAAATCAAAGTTTCAAAGTACAAAATGGGAATAAGAGATCAGTAGTGAAAAAATCCAATATACTCTGAGACCTTGCTGAATAAAATAGCAGGAGAGGAGAGAATTGCGGGTATATCTGTATATCATAGCTCATTTAAGTGCCACTGCTATGATTTGAAAGTGGTAGAAGGCAAATACAGTCCTCTGATGGACCACAAGTGTTTCTTAGAGAGCTGACATTAATGCCATGGTACAAAGCATCACTTACTCTTTACTGGAGTGGTAAAGCATCATCCTTGTCCAACAGGGATTTATTCAACTTTGAACAGGTGCTATAACAACACATGGGAATCAATGGGACGAAAAAGCAGAATGTCAGGAAAGGGCAAAGGAGGCTTGTTTGGATGCAAGGAGAAGTTGAGAGGGGATGCAGTTGTAGGACACATGAAAGAAGAAATAGAGCTGTTGAAATGAAAGGGAAACATTTGTGCAAGTAAGCGGAGACCTGAGTGATTCAGTGCTCCGTTGTGGTTGGAAATTAAGCAGTGCTGCAGGATGAGTGACCAGAGCAGCTCACACTCGTCTCAGCCTGGCTGTGGCATTTCCTCTCCCTCCCTCTGCAGCCCGGGTGGGTGACACAAACTGTTCAGGTCACAGCCAGAGCTGCTCCCTGCGAGCCCTGCTTTGGATTTCTGACCCCGGCATTTCTGAAACAGGGCCTCCACGTTCTTCAGGAACACTGAGGGGGACAGCAAAGGAAATTTTGAGATGAATGCCCCCCCAGATGAGGATAGATTAAATGAGTGTCTGTGGTAGGGGTCCTTCTAAGGAGCCCAATCTCTCCACTAGGGCCAGGCAGAGGAACAAAGCCCAGAGGAACCCGGCAGGCAGTGATGGTTCCAGGGGCCTGAGGAAACTGCCCGATGGACTCAGCCCATGAGGCTGTCCCCCAGCACACTGCTGTGTCTGTGTCTGTGCTTTTGGGGTGATAACAAGTCAGGGTTGCATTCTCTGTTTAGGGAATTTAATAAGTGTTCTCTCAGACATGAAGAATTTGTCATCCTTTCAGTGTAACAACTGTGCCAGTTTAAAAGAGGTGCGGGAAGACACCAAGTGCATTTTAGCATTTACTGAACAAAGAGAGATATTGTACAGAAAGGCAGACTAACTTCACAGGGAGCTTATCACTCTGCCTTTGTAGCCTGTGGCAGTGGCTGACTGCTGGGGTGATGCCAACGCACAGGATGTTTTCACTTACCTCCTGAGCAGCATTTCTGGGGCAAGAAAGCTGTGTACACAGCTATGGAATATAGCTGATTGCATCTGAAAACATACAATTAAAATGCTGGGGGTGTGAGTTGGTTGTGGAGCATCTGACCAGAGTTTCTGCCAGGCAGAGGGAGCCATTTATAGTAATATTTTTACAGCAGTGATGCCTTCTGTCATTGGAATGTCCTCAAAAAAAGAGAGAGGGGGGAAGTGCTAAGTCCATTGCCAGGGTGTTATCGAGAACCTTTCTTCTTTTCTCTCTGAATGACAAAACTTGCTGCTTCTCATTTATTTCACAGCTGGATCCCTCCCTGTGATGTGTGTGTAAATTGCCCTTGGAAACATTAGGAAAACAAATATTTTGGGCTTGAGATCCTGTTTCTTCAGGGATGATGGCTTTTACAATGAACTGTAGCACTGGAAATGTTACTACAACCTGTAGGTTTACAGAGATTGTCTGCAGAAATTTATCCTAGCTCATGAAGAACCAAAAAACCTGTTCCTAGATCTGCAAATCTCCACAGAAGCCCCAAGGCCTATGTGAGAAGCGCTGAGGCTGCCATCAGCCATCATCATTCATCCCCAGAGCTCCCCTGCTCCTCTCCATTCCCAGCAAAGGAAGCAAAGGCACAAGCTCAAGTGCCCAGCAGTTGCTTGCCAGAGGATCTTTTCCAAGTACCAAAACTTAAACAGCTGTCTTCTTCACAGTGGTGGTGGAAAGCAATAAAGTAACCCATTTATTAAATGGTAACTGCTTAGGGGACAGTGGATGGATGTAGAAACTGCATTCAGTTCATATATAAGGGGTATTGTAGATAAACTGCTTGAGGGAAGGAATACACCCATTCTCTTTATGGTTTCACAGCCCATGATTTTACCATAATGCTGTAACATAAAGCTCAGAAAACATTCACCACTACATTTTCAATAACACTATCACTATGTACTGATTGACTCAGGCATCCCGTGGAAAAATGGCTTGTCCTGATCCTGTTGTGAGGCAGTGGGAGGGCCAGGAGTAGAACACAGCAGTCCTGTCTCCCCATGCTGCAAATCCTCCCATTAAAACACCACTGCTGACCGGGTAGCACAGTCACTACCCCACAGGTTGATATTTGTACTGAGCTGACTCTGACCTTTCTTTTTAGAAATATGGTAAGAAGAATTAAGAAATAAGAATTAGAATTAAGGTAAGAGGAACTGATGTGCTTAACAGCTATTGCTTTTTCTTTTTGTCTTCAGTGCAAGGAGTTCACCTTCCACACTGGCTACGAGGTGCTGGTACAGCGGCTGCTGGAGGGGAGGAAGATGTGCAAAGATGTGGAGGATTTGCTCAAGCAGAGGTATGAAAATCAGAGTGAAAAAAGTGTGAACAGCCTCCTTTTTTGTCTCATCTGGCATCCAGATTAGCAGGCTGTTTCTCAGTTTGGTAGTATTATGAGCTTACATAGAAAAGCCTGAGTAATTTGAATCCCAGCCTTGTGCTGTAAAGGTAGAGAAATAGAAACATCCAAGATTTGAGACAGGAAGAGAAGGTTGATAGAATCAGAAGCCCAGAGCTCCACTAAAACCCCTCATTATGGGTCCAGAAATACACAGTAGCATCTACATCCACAAGTAGCATTTTTAAGTTTCCCCTTTTGCGGGGTAAAAATGACTTGCACAATTTTGTTTCTCTTTGAACATGCTGTTGCCACAAGCACTGTTTCAGTTTCCTGCCAGTACCAAAAATGAGACTTTTTCAAGCACAAAGCTACATAAAATGCTACCTAAAGCCTTACCCAGACATCTAAACCAGCCTCTGTTGTTCATCAACCTTAGCAGGCTTTGAGTAAAGATGTTGTAGTTTATGTTCCTGATCATGTGCTTCTTGGTGCTTCTCAACAGCAACCATGGACAGCTGATAATCTTGTAGGTGAGAAAATATGTATCACACTGCTACTCTGGCTCCTCTGCCATTCATTTTTGTAGTTGTGACTTCAAAAAACAGCTCTGAAATTTGGTTCTGTTTTTAAGTGGCTTCAGCAGTTTCAGCATGTAGCATGAAGCACACACGTGCTCAGGCTTGACATGCAGAAAAGACCACACAAATGTGGATTATACATCCAGCAGGCAAGCCCAGAGCAGCTCATCTCAGCACTGTCACCTTGTGAATGCTGCTCTGCCTTCCTGCTTTTTCTTCCCATGCTGTCCTCATCTAGTTTTTTGGGTTTAGGGTGGTTTTCTGAAGGCTGATTTTAAAGCCCTGGGACTTTCAAAGGAGTGTGAGCTGTCAGACTCAAAGGTGGTTGTTTCACAGCGTGTGAAGTCTCCCATCAAAACCTGAAGTTATTTAAGTTGCTTTTCTCGACCACTAGTGGAAGCCTGTAATGTTGGCACATGTCACACAGTCCTGAAGTCACATCTGCCTGAAGTCAGCTTAGCTGCAGCTGTTTAAAATAGCTCCTTTGTGCCTCATAACTCACAGAGATCAGAACTGCACTGCAGGCCTCGGGTGGTGCAATTCTGCATCAGATGCTACACATGCCTCTGCTCCTTCCAAAACATTGCAGAGGCTTCTGAAAGGTGCAGGATGAGATTTTTCCTGGTTTGTGGTGGAGTCACAAAGCTCTTTCCGTAAAGAAGAAAAAATGCATGTACAGTCATTTTTCACATGTTTCCATGAGGTTTTCACACCCCCAAGACATTGCAGAGAGTGTGTTTGTGTGTGTGCCTGTGTGTGTACGTGCCTGCTGGGGGGAGGAAAAGGAGACCAGAAGTGGGCACTGAGTCAAAGACGTGATTTCCAGTTTATTGCTGGCAGATGTTTGTTTCAGCTCGTCCTCACGTCATTCATAGGAACCACCCAACAGAAGATCAAAGGATGGAATGAATCTCTCTTTCTAGAGGCTGCCCATACCGTGTGGTTCACATTGGAATTTCAACAAGGACTCCTGCCGTCCTGAGCCCAGCTGCCCTGGCCCTGGCCACACTGACACTCAATGTGTTTTCCAACCACAAATACCCCTAACTGGCCCGGAGAGGGCCTAAGAGGTTTGGGAGTGGGAAAGCAATTGTACTCCAGAACAAAGCCCAGGGTTAAAACACAAAGTATGTTCCATCTCTGGGTGGCTGCAGAGAAACCTAGAAGCTGTGTGCAGGAGTACTGGAAAGTGGGAAAAGCAGCATACAGATGTGAAGAGATGGTATCAGCCTCCTGTCAAATTGCTCTGACCCTGAGCTAGTCCAGTTCCATCCATGCTGAGGTTTCAGGAGCTGGGATTGGCTTAAAAGCTAGCCATGCTTTTTTTCCCATTATATACTTGTATACTGAGCAAACAAAGTGGGACTGCAGCACTGGAGTAATTCTCATTGCTGCACAGGCACTGGCACTAACCAAAGCCTCTGACACAGAAGTGTTTCTTGGTACTAAAATCAGAAGAAAATGAATATATTCTTCTTCTGCTGCCTTATGTACCTGGAGCATACTTCCATTTTGATGAAATGTCAGTCATCTAACATGAAAAAGAAGTGGTGTCTCTGTGTGGGCTGTCACCATATTTTGCCCCCTGTTCCTCTAGCAGGAATGCCAAGCAGTGCTGTAGAAACAGCCCCCTAAAACACAGCAATTCCAAGTGCAGGGGGGCAGCACATGCAGCATTCCACACATGGGAGCCATGCACAGAGGCCAGGAGCACTCTGCTCCTGCAGCGACTGCAGCCTCACTGATCTCCTTGGGCTGGGGAGGGTCCTGGGATGAGCCTGCCTCAGGCCCCAGGAGAGGGTGGATTTGCCTTGGCTGCAGGGCAAGGTGCTCCCAGGGCCCAGGGGCAGCAGGAAGGGTGCTGAGACATTCCCAACAGCTGCCGTGGGGCAGCTGGAACTCAGCAAAGACAAACAAAGCACCTCCTTGCCAAGTGGGAATACTGATGGGACTAAAACCCAGCAGGGTTGTAGGGCCTTGCACCCACATCAAATTCATTTTTTGAACAAAGAGTACATTTCTCTAAGATGCCAAGTTTCAAGCCAAAATGGTTTGAAATGCTTTGAAACTGCTCTTGAGAACTGGACTCACCCTAAACAAAATCATCCCTCCCCCCAGGTTAGCACCAGGCTATCTGTTGATTATTTGTTATTGACCATTCAATCGTTTTCAGCAGCTACTCAAAGACTTGATTCCGCCTTGGACTTGCACCCAGGGGAAAGGAAGTAACACATTTAGTACAAATACTTTTTTTAAAGATAATACAAGTTTCCTCCAGTGCTGGGGGAAGGGAAACAGCAAAGGAGTATTTGTCTTTATTAACCATAGAAACAGAACTACTTTCCTGAGTCACCAGTTACAGTTCCCCATTAGGTGATACACCACAAATTGTCCCTTCCACAAGGCTGCCCCAGCCTCACCACACAACCACCAGGGCTCCTTCCCCCTCAGCCTCCACGGCAGCTCTTCCAGCAGTGCCTCATCTTTCTAATGGCTAGAAATATTCCTGCTGCCCTGGCTCCCATTTATTCTCAACAGCTCTTGAATGGATCCTTTGGAACCTGCTCTTCACCCTCCTCAGAGCTGGTGTTTCCATGGGTCAACTCAGCTGCTATTTTTAGGTTCCTTTTGCTCTGTCCTGAACACCTTCATCTCATCCCTGTCCACCTCCTTCTCCCCATGAATCCATGTTTTGAGGGCAGAGCTGTTCATAGCATTCCACAGTAATCAAAGCCATGAAGATGGGCTTCATTTTTATTGCATTTCTTCCAGAAATAACTTATCCAAAATATTTCAGAGGTTTACTAACAGCACTAGGATTGAGGAAATAGAGAAATTAAATATAATGCATTTCTGATGTTTTGCACCTTGGCTACAATTACAAGATTTGTGTAAATGTGATCCTGGTACCACTAAGAGAAACTGAATATGTTTTTCTTTTAACAGAGCACAAGCAGAAGAGAGATATGGGAAAGAGTTGGTTCAAATTGCCCGAAAAGCAGGAGGACAAACAGAAGTCAAGTAAGGAATTATTTTATTATTACTGCAAACAAAATTATTTTGGAAGGAATATCAGACTCCTGTGTTTTGCCTATGGACAGGGTTACAACCACTCACTTCAGTGCATTACACAGCTCTTCACAATGTACAGGGAAAGTGGGGAAACACCACAGTCCTTCACAGTGGGATTCACAAAGTCTCTATTTGGAAGCTGCCAGCAGCTCCTTTCCTGAGATTTTTTTTTTTATTTATTTCAATGTTCTTAATGTTTAATATTTGCTTCCAAAAGCAGACTAAGTGATGGGGAAAAAAGAGAAAGGAAAAGGTGGCGAAATGTTTAGGATGGTGGCTTTACAATTCTGGAAAGCTGGTGAACACAACAGAACAAATACAAAGACCCCAAAAATCAGCTTCTGCAGCAGGAAAAAAGGCTTAGCTTAGGAATACAAAATGTAAATCTCTTTGAAGGGACCTAATTTGAAATAATTCAATGGAACTGCTGAAATGCACTAAGATGCCATATATTTTTCTCTGTCTCTTCCATTACTGTCTTAAATTATGTATAAATTGTGTTGGGAGGGGAAGATAGATGTTGGAATGGAATTGTATGGAATGGTATGAGATTTAACTTAATAAACACTGCTGATAAACTGCTGCTATTATTGATGGCAGCAGCAATAATGAGACATTTTGTCATTATTGTAACAAGTAATAACACAGTAATAAGGTGGCAGAGGATGAAGATGTGGGGTCACAGAAGACAATCCTGAAAGAGAAGACCTCAATCTAAACACAAACCAGCTCTATTGATCCCTGGGGCCTGCTCCCTTCCTCCATCCCATATCTCATTTCTTAATTGCAGTCTCCTTTTCATGTTGATTTATCACTCCCAGTGCAAGTGGTTTCCTGTCCATATTTTATGGCAGAGCCTGACCCCAGAGCCTTCCCCTGCCATGGCAGGCAGGTGCCAGAGATCCCAGAGCATCACTGTGACTCGGTGGTGGCACGGCCAGGCTGACACAGACAGACACTGTTGAGCTGGGTAATGGCAGGAGAAGGTGCAAGGCTTTCCCTGCCAGTGCTCCAGCTCTGCCTGGGCCCTGAGCAGCACCCAGGGACCCCACAGTCCTAGGAGATGGCTTCTGCCTTCCTGAGGGCTCAGTCCACTGACCTAATTGGTGAAAAGGAAGGAGAAGAAGAAATATTCTGAAATGAAAACATCAGATTAGGGATGGATGGGTTCTTCTCAAACCAGAGGCTGAGATCAGCATTCCAGGATTAAAGAAAAGCTTCACCTCAACTCCTTTACTGGCAGTACAGGGCAGGCAGAGCAAATGTGTTCAGCAACAAGCAGCTTTGGCTGCCCCTCAGTAATGTAGTGGACAATTCATGGGTTTGCTTTTACCCAAGAAATTATGAGAGCTTGATTTAGAAGCACAGCCAAGTCCCAGTGTTGGGATATGGATCCAAGTTCCCCTCAAGTTGGGGGAAGTTTAGACTTGGGCCCAGCTCCACTTTGATCCAGCAATTTTATATCTTGGCGTGGAGGGAAGGCTGAATACATGAACAAAGCTGTGCTGCAGAGAGGATTTACTGTGTTTCCATAAGCCACACCTGATCAGGGAGAGACCAGCTCTGCACTGATGTTTTCATCACAGCAAGTGTCTCACTGTGCCTGTTCTGAAGCAGAAAAGACACTTAGCTCTCTCTCATCAACCCTCCTCTGATTGTTTAAGGAAAATACTCAGACTGTGAAGGGCATTTGTCCAGGACAAACAAAAAATCAGAGAAAACTGAAGTCTGTCCAGGGCTGGAACAACACAAGAAAATGCAGTGTTTGGTTTTGATGCCTTGAAATTGTTGAATTTTCTGTGTCTGTGTGTTCTCCACGGTGTGAAGTTCCTGTTTGTTTATATGACATTGATTGCTGGCAGCAGTTCTGCCTCCAAGGTCAGTCCTTCAGGGAGACTTGAGGGAGGGAATTTATGCACTCCCTATAATAAGAAAAGCTTGAAAGGACTATGCTGCAACTGTCCCAGTGTATTTTTCCAAGTGTTTCCTCTTCATAGAACTCCCTATTTTCATCTAGCATACTAGGTCCTGATAGAATGACAAGTACTTGACAGGCTGAACAGGGCTGTTCATGTCTTCAAATGCAGCTTTGGGTAGCAATACCTCTTAAAGTCTAATGTATTTGTACCTAAAGCTTCCATCTGACAATCACCAGGAAAAAAAAGTAGCTTCCACGGGTTTTTTGCATAATATTTTTTGACCTTCCTGTGCCATGCAGAGGAGCAGGAATTACTAATTTTAAACCACTCAGTCATTTTCTTGCTAATGCAAAATTATTATCCTCTAGTCTTAAATTTAGCCACCTTTTAAATATCTCAGATACTAAAGCTTTCTGTCACTTCTGGGAAATTATTTCACACCCCAGTAGTTCCCAATACCAGGAGGGTACCTGATACCCCTTCAAAAAATCGATAAAAGGAACATAAAAAATACATCCACAGCAAACACCCAAAACCCTCCAGTATGAGAAAATTCCCAGAAGACCTCAAGAGAAACAACTACAAGGCCAAGGCTGATATTTCAGCACAGTCAGGATAGACACAAAACAAGGTGCAGGGAACAAGCACAATGAGTAAATGCCAAGCACCAGAGCAGCCTGGAGAAGGTGATGGCACACTGCACCAGCTCTCTCCCAAGCCTCCTCTATACTTTAAAAGCTTTTATTTTTGAATAAAAGAAAAGAACAATTTTAACCTTTTTCAGGCTTGCTCCTTCTCCCCCCAAGCTCTTTTTCAGCCGGAGCAACTCGCTGAACTCAGCTAAATGTATAAATAGATTCTACTGCCCTTTTTTGTTCACTGAAGGCACAGATGAAGGAATATGCTGCTGACTCAAAAGAAAGATTGTAGGGAAAGCTTACTGGAATGTAACAGCAACTCTGGGACCACTGTCTGTTGATTTGAGAAATCTGCAGTGTGGCTCCAGCTCCTCTGTTGGAGAGCTTTGTCTGAAGCCTGGCAGGGACAGCTCCAGGCCAGGCACTTCAGTGTGTGAGCCCCAGCAGTGACAGCAGTGACCTGGTGACAGACACATGTGGGGTGTCCACTGCGGCCTCCCCAGCCCAGAAATGTGAGAACTGCTCTGACCTCAGAGCCAGCAGGGGACAAGGTCTGGGTGCTGCTCCTGTGCACAACAGGGTCAGAATTGGCTGTGGGGAGCCCACAGGTGTCTGACAGCACCAAAACCAGCAAGGCAGATACATTGCACCTTCTCTTTTTTGAAAAACAACCAAGATGGGGTTCCTAAAAGAAGCTGGTGCTGGATACCACTGACATGGCAAACAAACACCCCAACTTTCAGCTCAAGAAATAAAAGTTTTCTTTAGGTGCCACCAGCCAAAGGACACTGTCACTCCATAGTTGGCTGCTTGTCCTTGCCAAAAGCATTGCAGTGGTACAAGCTCCTTCCCACAGGGAGGGGAGGTTCCTTCTCCCAGCCCATGGCACAGCTCAGACTCAGCAGTTGCTACAGGCCTTGGCAAGCTCATTCCAAAGCCCAGAAGGATGCACACACTTCAGTCTAAGGCTGCAGGAAGGATCACACAGGCTCAGACTAACCCCTTCAGCTTAATATTCTAATATTCTTAATATTCCCCAACACTAGATCCCAAGGGAAGGGTAGAACAGGGCAAGCCTATGAAGATATTTCTTCTCTTTCTTCTCAATAATCTTCTCACCATAGCAATCAGTGAGTTTACAGGATGCCACACCAGCAGCAGCTTTCTATGGAATAGCCTCCAGTGTTTTCTTCTTTTTCTTATTTAAAACTCTGAAACATTTTAGCATCCACTGAGTCAATAGGTAAAACAATGTATGCCTGTTATCCCACTTTTTAAACTAAAAAAATTATTTCTGCATCACCATTTCCTGGTCTCTACTCATAAAAGAAATTACAAAAAGGTGATGACAAGCCTACAGCCATGTTTTCTTGGCAAATGAATCTTATACCCATATCCAGCAGGGGAGAAAGAACTACAGGTTTTGAAGTTTCAGCTACAGTATTTGTACTCTCTGTGGGGCATACATGGGAGAGGATGTATAGAAAATGGGATTTTCAGCCAAGTTACAGACTGAGATCACAGTTGCAGTTGTTTGCTGGGAGTGTGCACAGCAATGATGCCTCTCACACTAGAGATGATTCTCAGCAGAGCTTGTGCCTTTAAGAGGAAACACCTTTCTGGCTGCAAGGTGCCTGGGAATTTCTATGCAGTGGCTTTGGGCAGCTCTTCAGCACAGCCACATGAAAGCAGAATATGCTGCAGAGCCCAGCTGTATGCTCAGCTCCAGGCAAACCAGGGCCTCTGGGAGCTCTGCTCTTCTGTAAAATAACTGATGTAAACACACACTAGCTGGTTAAATTCTGCCTAGGCTGACAACAGCTATTTTTGTCATTTGCTCTGCTTGTCTCTTCTCATGTATATGATTTCCTACATTTTTCATCCTTTTTTCCACTACCATCTCCTCAGGACCTTGGGAAAGGGTAGTTTCTTCAGGCCCATGTGTGCTCTGTGATGCCTGAAACAGGACATTTCAGTGAGTGTGAGGTGAGGGCATCTGTAATGAAATGCCAATTGCTGCTTCCTGTGGATAAAAATAGTGCATCTGTCACTTAATATAGAGAATCCTCTGTATTATTCCACACAAAGCAGGCATTTTTGAACTGAAGCTAAAAGTCAGTTTGGAAGGTCACATCTTTCCATGGTTACTTATTCTCCACCCAAATGTTCTGAACCCACACAGAATTTATACTCTAGTACTTTGAACTTTCAGGACTCTGAAAATGGACCTAAGCCTCTGCTCAGTCCCTGTTAAATTTGATCTAGGTAAGCTCTCTGGTGATGAGGACAGGCATTTTTGAGCAGTGCTACTCTCTTTCTGAGAGATGTGAGGAAATTTAGTTTTATGTTAAAGTTGCAAAATTTGTTTTGACTGTTTTAACCTTTGATTTGGATGGCACAGCTCATTCTGGAGTCAGAAGGGATCAAATTTGTTGACTATGGGCACAGATTTACAGGGAGGAGAAGGAACAGGGAGATGTCTTCCTGTTTGCTCCCCTGTCCCAGTAAAGTCTGGGGTGACATCTCTGTGCTGCCAGTGACCAGCCCTGGAGTGATGATACAGCCCCTTCCCCTCAGCTGCTGCCACTCCTGACACATACCTGGAAATATCCCAGCAGCAGGACATGGATGTGAACACCCCACAGCACGAGAGGAACCTTCCACAAAGGAAGCCATGAAACCACAAAATCCCCAAGCTGTCACTGGGCCCAGCCTGGTGCACAGTGCAGCCTCTGCTGGTATGACAACTCCTGTGGCTCCACACCACAGCCCAGCTGGGACCTGGACAAAAACCCTTCCAGCTGCACTGAGGGGTGTTGTCTTTCTGTTAATAGCTCCTCTGAGAACAAGAAAACATCCTGGCAAGATTCATTCCTCAATGTTTTTGCCACATGCCCACTAAAGACATGGTGGGTCAGACACTGCTGCATGCCTGGCCTGGGAATGAGTTGTGACTCAGTTACCTCCCTGTTAGAAGAGCACAACCCCTCCCCCTTCATTTCTCTTCTGCAATGCAGACACAGTCCCTGGTGTGAATGATTTGAGACCAGATGATTTCGGACATGTCTCCCCACACTTTGCCACCACCACTGGGCCTCACAGAAGGGATTGTTGGTAAAACCCCACTGGGTGTTCCTGTGTGCCAGGAGGAGGCAGATGTTAAGGGTGGCCTCAGAGGGGACTGGCACTGTGGGGGTTTCACAACTCTGCTATCAGGATCCAGGGTACCAGAGGCTGAGGGGGGACAGCACTGCTGGGAACTATAGGGTTCATCTGGCACACACTCCTCTCAGCTTCAGAAAAGGTATTTTTAAAAATTACAAGAACAACTGAACATTGTAAATCATACCAATGTCAAAATAGAAACCTACCAGAAAGAAAGGTGGGGTTATTTCAGACTTCTATTCACCAAGCAGAGATAGAAAAGAAAGAAAATTAAAAACGGACTGTGGTTTTCCGGTTAGAGGAACCTGTTTTACCTTCCTGTGTGCAAGATACAAAGGAGCTCTCTAAATTACTCAGTTAACCCAGTGTCTGAAGGCAAAGTACTGGGGGAAAGTGTCCCAACTATCAAACCTAAAGTTGAAAAAATTTAAACAGACAAAATAGTGTGATGCAACAGTGTGTGTGGTGAGAATATCTGTCACTGAAGCACTGCCACTGACAGGGCTCTGCTAATTACATCCCTGGTGCCCCCAAATTCAGCTTTTGATGTCTGTAAAGCAGGCCCACAGAGCAATTCCTGATGGTCCCCGTGGCACAGAGGACTGCCCAGCACAGCTCGGTGTTCCAGCAAAAACAAGGTCCAAAAACAAAGAGAGAGAAAGCATAAAAAGGCATAAAGAGCCAAAGCAAGGCGGTGAGAATATTGTAGCCACTAGATGGCAAACCCCCCCCAGCAGTGGCTGTTGCACAGGCTCTGTTCCGGCTGTTCCCTCTTGTTCCAGAGTCAGGCGCTCCTGTTTCCGCCCAGAATGGATTTTGACAAATAGAATCTTTCAATGTACAACAGGGAGTCGTTTAACAAACACACAGAGTAAATTTGTGTGCAGCCTTGTTTTCAAGGAGACACCTGCGGATTTTCCATGTGGGAGTGCCCAAAGGGAAGGCTGGAGCTCTGTCTTTAGCCAGACCGGTTTAACAGTCTTCCAGAATGTATGTGGAAATCTCAGAAATGAACAATTAAAAACAAACAAAACAAAAACCCAAACCAAAACAAAAACCCCAAAACAAACAAACAACAAAAAAATCCCAACCAAACACAAATAGTGTCAAATTTTAGTGTTGCTCGAATTGTTTTTAACCCTAGGTTTTCTAATTTAGCCACAAGACAAACACAAAATATGTATTACTACCAGAATGCTGAGCAGCAGCATCTATTGAGGGTAAAACACTCTTTCAGAGTGTCCAGGAGAGTTGGATGCCTCAGAGTAAAGCCCATATCAATCTCACTAGAAAACCAAACCCACCCAGAAGCAATAGGTAATAGGTGCTGTACATCCACACCAGCAGAGACAAAACTGAAACTCATTCACATATCAGCTACAGGAGTCACTTCCATTAAACCCTGTGAAGCACTGAAATATTTCACTGATATAATCAGGACATCCAGGAGCAAATCCATAGCACGGCTGCTGCAGCTGAGGAGTCATAAAGGGAGTCCTGATGGATCCACAGGTCAAACTTGGATTGATTTATTCTCTCCCACATGTATAACTTGGCATGATGACATATTTGCTGTCCCCTTAAGCCCTGTAAGGATGTAAGGATCCAATTCACTGATTTTAGAAAATTATTGTAAAAATAAGGCAGGAAATGGCTTAAGACTGTTTCAATCTGCTTGCGGCAGTCAGCAGCCATGGAATTGGCTGGACAAATCCTTCATACAAGGAGGAAAGGCCAGAGATTTCTGAAAAGGCCATTAGAGACCACGCAGGGGACAAATTGATTCCTCTTGGGGTGCTAGCCAGGTGCATTGTTACACCAGAGACCCCCTTGGCTTACAGAGAGCCAGCAGAAAGGAGAACAGCTCCATGGGTGGCTTGTGGCTGTGAACTGTCCTGGGAGCTCAGGTGTCTGGAAACCAAAAAAACAGCAAATTGCTTTTGTCCTTGATATATACTGAGAAAGGGGTATTTTTCGTTATCTGCTACAGCAATTTGGCCAGTTTTTGCATAACTTGGATCACCAACAACAAAGGGGAAAAAATCCCTGAGAAAGATAGATCAACACAGAATGCAAATACTATGCCCGGTTTGCAAGAGCCCTCTATTTTTTAAATTCCAGTATTTACCTGTTTCAGGCATGAAGTTGTTAGCACACTCTCCACCTTCTACTGGAAATTACTGACTGGAAAAGAAAATTTTATTCCTTGTATACATTTATATTTTCAAAATAATCCATTAGATATTTTAGATGAGAAAAAGCTATCTCTGCTGCTGATATTCAATTTGTCTTTTAATGTCAAGCTTTTAATTAGCTGAAACTAATAATGCTTGTTTCCTTTGTGGTGTGAAAATTTAGTTTCCATAAAAATGTCACTAACTTTTTGCAAAATAAACCTTCAAATGTGTAAGTATTGTTAGAAAAACACTCAAAAATACTCAATCTAGAATGTTCTCCCTGGCTTATCTCAGGAGATTCACCACAATCTAACAGAAATATGAAAAAAAATCAAGCAGCTCTTTTTTTCTGTCTGAAAGTCTTTTCCTTATATTTCTACAAACTTTTATCTAGAATGGTTTTCCAGGCAGTTTTTGCTGAGGACAGGTCCAACCTTTCCCCTCGCTTGTGCATTTTTCTTACACCTGGCAAGGCACCTGACTGCTGGGAGAGCAAGCTTTGATCAGCACATCGATGTCCAGCCCAAATAAACACTGGGCAATTAGGATCCTTCCTGAGCCTCTCAACACTCCTGAAATGGCCCAAGAGATGCAGATTTCCCTGCCCATCTGTGGGTGTACATGGCTGGGAAGTGAGGGCAGCCTCTCTTGGGCTCTCCAAGTAGGCAGGGAGATTTGGGGCTCTTCATTCAGCAGCTCTTCCCTGGGCTCTGCCTGGGGCACAGCAGGGCTCCATGGAGAGCCAGAACTGATTCTTTCCAGGAACTCTGGGGCTTTAAGAGATCATCTCTAGATCTGAAAACTCCCAAGTCACACCCCAGCCCTGGCTTCTGTGTGTGCAAACGCCCTGCCAGCCTGCAAATTCAGAGCTAGAGGAATTTATGAAGTGGAAAATGCCGTTTGCACACCTTTTGCTCTCCCATCACATCTCTGCTGGTATCTCTGGCGCCTTCTAGAACGGGGCTCTGCCCTAGGCAAAGACAGAACATCAGTCTGTGGCTCCCTCATGTCTCACTGAGCCATGTGGCTGCATCCAGCAGCTCCGTGCTGAGCAGCGCGGCCGGGTTTCCTCCTCTTGCTGCGATTATGGGATGCGGCAGGAGCCTGGGCTGTGTGCGGGAGGCAGGAGCGGGGCCGCGCAGGGAGGGATGTTCCAGCCCGGATTGTGTGCGGGAGGCAGGAGCCCGGATTGTGTGCGGGGATCAGGAGCGGGGATTGTGTGCGGGAGGCAGGAGCGGGGCCGCGCAGGGATGGATGTTCCAGCCCGGATTGTGTGCGGGAGGCAGGAGCGGGGCCGCACGGGGATGGATGTTCCAGCCGGGATTGTGTGCGGGAGGCAGGAGCGGGGCCGCGCAGGGATGGATGTTCCAGCCGGGATTGTGTGCGGGAGGCAGGAGCGGGGCCGCGCAGGGAGGGATGGATGCTGGACAGGCGCGGTTCGGGCGCTGCTGCGGCGCAGGCGGGGGCACCAAGGACGGGAATGGGGCCGCACGCAGCACTTTATCCTTCAGGTCACTTCACCCTTCAGGTTACTTCACCCTTCAGGTTACTTCACCCTTCAGGCTACTTCTCCCAACCCCCCAATTTCCCCCGGCCGCCGGCGTTTCATTCGTGCCTACCTGCAAGGTGCAAGACGAGAAAAAAGGCTGTAAACATTCCCGGTCACAAATACAGCGAGACTGAGCCAGAGCGTGCACAGAAGGAGTGGTGCAATTCCCTGCTTCATGGACCATTTTATTGTGTTTCCTGATGGTAACAGATTGATGCTATTGTGCTTGTTAGCATGGTCAGCTTTTATTATGAGGCCATTAAGGGTTTTATCTCTATGTGGATCTTTGAGATTCTGAGAGAAGGCTTTTCCCCTGGATTCACAAGCCACCCTCAGAAGCCAATACTAATAAAGTGTCTTGTTTCTGCCCCACAGCACACTGAAGGCAGCATTTGAGATGCTCAAGCAACGTGAGTATTTCTCTGTTCCTTTCTGACCTGGGAAACACAGGCACCCAATGTGCTCATCCTGCTCCCCACACCATTCCCAGCTTTTCTTTCACAGCCTGTAGTGTAAAGAGGAGAGGAAAAGGATGCCTACTCAATCTGGTGGCAAAGAAAATGGCTAGCTCTTCAAGTAAATTTTATCTGGGTCAAGTCACAAGATATGAACTCTGTTCCCTCTTCTGCAAGCCATTGACACCAAACCAACTTCCTAAATGTGCCCAAGGCTCAAAGAAACCCTTTTGTACACAAAATGCAGCACCATGAGAGCCAATAGGACACTGTACCTGGCCACTGGCACCTGCTGTTTACACCAAAACTCCCTCTTGAAAAGCAGCTGCTGGGCTGAGGTATTTTTAGGGCCTGGGTAGAGAAGCTCAGCATTTCTGGAAAATGCAGGATTCCATTTCACAGGCACTGAAGCTGACAAATGCTGAGCAGTTCTCAGCCATTTCAAACAGCACCAGCCAGGTGCTCTGAAATTCAATCCATCTTGGCTGATCCTTGGAAATCCTCAGTGTGCAGCCTCATCTAATGACTGGCCAGTGCTGGCAGCAGCTCCCAAGAGCAGCCACAGCCCAGCAGCACAACCAGGGCAAAGCACACACAGGGATGATGGAGGCAAGAGCTCCTCCCTCCCTCTGCACCACAGCTCCTGAAACCCAAAGGAAGGGGGCAGCTGGGGGAAAAGGGGCCATGAAGAAACACTCACTGTGTTCTTGAGCCCTCAGCAATGTCAGTGCATGCAGAAACACAAGGGAGACCTTTTTTAAGGCTACCCTGCTTGTGACAATTCATAGGGCAGCCACATCACAGAAACATCTCTAAAAAATGTGACTTTATCTTTAAAGACCTTCCCACTGACTGAATATGAATTCTGGTTTGCTTTAGAAATTGAAAGTGTTGGAAACTCTCATATCCAGCTGGCAATAATGCTGAAGGAAGAACTGAAAGGGATAGAGGAGTTCCGAGAAAGGCAGAAGGAGCAAAGAAAA
This sequence comes from Trochalopteron elliotii, assembly GCA_024734555.1. Lineage (NCBI taxonomy): Eukaryota > Metazoa > Chordata > Aves > Passeriformes > Leiothrichidae > Trochalopteron > Trochalopteron elliotii. Next base: position 140,245 of record JANPWX010000281.1, on the reverse strand, counting down.
AAGGTGAGAAACCAGAGAAATGTTGAAACAGATTGGGTCAATGGGCTGTGCTGATGACCCGTCTCCAGCCATAGGCTGGGAATTCTGCAAAAGATGATAAAGCATTACCAGCATCCCCTGTTCCCTCTATAGATGAGGCTGTGGAACAAAAATCTCTTTCTCATCCCAGCTGGAAATAAAGCAGTGCTCTGAACTCAGAAGCCAGAGGCTTTAGTCCCTTTTACTCTCTCTGGTGTAACTGCAGATGCTGTTATTATTATTTCTGTAAAAACTTAATCCTTCCTTTTCTCTTTTTTATATCCTTGCTAATGGGTTTCTTTGATATGACCCTGCACAATCCCCAACACACACTAAATAAAGGCGTAACACAGATGTTTAAAAACATGAAAACAAATTAATGTCATGTTGAATGCAAGACCAATATATGCTGAATTCCAAATACATGGAATAAGTAGCCTATAGTTGATGTTCTATAATAAAAACTTTGAGTATATTTAAGGCCATTTCATCCCCTATGACCTTATCAAGCCCTAAGTCTCTTGAAAAATAGCTCTCAATAGAGACAGCAGTGAATACTCTCACACCTTCTCTGGGTCCATGGGGTTGAAGACAAAGACAGGACTGTCCCTTAACTCTTACAGCAATGAGTGATGGAGTAGTAAAATAAATATTCCTTTCCTTGCTAATTTTAAGCAGGTGAAAATGCATATAACTAGTATCCAGTGCCACAAAAATATTGGGTCTACAAGCCCCTGACACACAGGAACTTGGGATAGAAAAGAATTCTGAATATGAAAGTGGATGAAACCAGTGCTGCTACTGAGATTTGAGGTTGGCAGTGATCTGATGAAGCAAATAAGGCATTAAAGGACAGACAGTGGGTACCACGTTCATCAGTGTTTGTGCCCCATTCCCTTTGGCACTGGGATGTGCAGAGAGGCTCTCTCCTGCTTAGAACTGTAAGCCTGTAACTCAACTGGGAACAGTTAGAGGGGCCTGGGGAAAGGAAAAAAAAAAAAGAAAAAAAAAGAAGGAAAAACTGCTTTGGAGTCTTAGATGAGCTTTTTTCTCTGTCCAGCATGTGTCTGTGAGGAAGCCAACATCAAACATGCTGGATGGTGTCAGCAGTTTTGGGAACCTCCCTCTTGATTTGTGTTGTAACGTTGCTGTCTCAGGACTGTGCCCAATGTGAAACAAGCCTCTGGGTAGCCCTGGAGAGAGTTTTGCTTGAGCAGAATGTAAATACTAAAGGACCAAAGGTCCCCCTGAAGAAAGCCAGCCCCTGCCAGTAGGAGCATATCTCATTGTCATGTAAAGCTGGGCATATCACAACTAAAGCCATGACATTGTCCTTCCAACACTGCCCAGATGACTCCACATGGAAATCAAATCACACTGAGCATAAAGTTGCCAGAAGCAGTGGAATATAAAAGAGACAGGAATTGTTTGGATTGAAAATGGATAACTACCTGTGCTCATGTGGGTGAGACAGTGGTCTGGTCTGGAGAGAGGTGGGATCAAGCTCTGGCACCAGCAAAGGAACCCTGCTGGCAGAGCCCATTGTGTCTGAGTGTTGCAGTATTTCATCTCCTTAAGGAAAAAAAAAAACGTGAGGAAGAAAATGAAGATCAATGTCCTCTCTGCTTTAATGGAAACCACCAAAGCAGAATTACCTGGGATTATTTTTTTTACCTGGCACTTTGAAGCTCTCTGTATCACTTAGAAACCTGTCATTTATAAAAGCAGAGGGAAGTCATTTTCCCCACAGGGAGGTGGCTTATAGAAAGGCCCTGACTCTGGTTCTCCTAATTCTGCTGCTGGAAAGGGGGGAAGAAGTCCAAAGGAAGAAATGCTGACCTGGGTGTGTTTCTTACAGTACGAGTCTGCAATGGAGCGGATGCAGAAGAGCAAACTGTCCCATTATAAGAAAACAATGGAGGTAAGCATGGGGGGCTTGGGCAGGTTTCCATGCAAACTGGCTCCAGTAAAATCTGTATCACATGTGCCTCTATTTAAAGAAAGGTCAGAGCTGTGTGAGTGTGCAAGAGTGTGTGAGGGAGGGGAGATGGCATTCCTGCTGTGAGGAGGAAGCTGATCTTCCCTGCTGCACCCACTGAAAAGTCTCCAGAAGGTTAACACAGGATGAACAATGCCCCAGGTCAAACAGGGTTTCATTCTTTCTAGGCAAGGGTGCTTAGAGGAGTAAAGATAATCTTTCAGTGTGTGTAAATACAATTTTAAGAACAGTGAGGGAATCTTGTGAGCAGAAGGAATCCTCTCCAGGTGGAAAGCTTGCAGGTACAGTGATGCCTAGTGAGACTGACTTGGAACAGAGACTAGACAGAGTTAAAGGAATAAAGTAGGTATTTATTAAAAGACCTTCCAAGGATACACGTTGGGCAGGACAAGAGCCTGGCCAGGGCTCTGCCCATGATGGACCCAAGATGGACCCAAGGTGCACAACTGGCCGTGAGTTTTCACACTTTTATAAGTTTTGGCCCATTTACACATTGGGGTTAATTGTTCAATATTGGAGCTTCAGGTTATGAAGTCCCATCCTCCTTGTTTGCTCTCTTCAATTCACCATTGTTTATGCTTTTTGGGCCTGAGGCTGTGGCGGCTGTCCTTGGTTCTCAGGCTGGAAAAAGGGTTGTTTTGTCTAACTGCCCTGTGAAGAAAACTTACTAACACTTAACATGAAGCTCAGAGTTACACGTTAAGGCAGTACAGAATCTAAAAAAATCTAAAAAAAAATCTAAAAAATGAAAGCTAAAACTTAAGGCATCAACAGAAACTACAGGCAGCTGGGTTTGGTTTCCAATGAACAACTGCCTCTAAAGAAAAGTAGTTACAGACATCTCAGTGCTACAGCTGGAAGTGTATTAACAATTTTTTTTTTTTTGAATATGGTTGTTCTAAGTGCATCTCTAAGATACAGAGATATTTTGGTGCAAATAAAGATTTCTCTTGCTTCTGAGAACTACACCAAGACTGTTGCCTATGGGGTGCTGGCCCTTCCTCCCAGCTTGGAGCAGTGGCCAAGGCAACACATGACAACCATCCCACGGCCACCCCAGGAACGTGGGCTCCCAATTTCATTTTGTCATCATCTGCTCGGGCAGGTGCCTGATGCACCAGTGGTGGTAGAGCAGCCTGTGCTTTCCTGACCCCTGCAGGGAGCTGCAGTTGTACAAAACAAACAATTTCAGGCCTGCAGGAAAAGGATACAGTTTCTGCTGTCAGCCCCTACTCCTTTCAGTTCTGTTTTTCTACCTCCTTACCGTGTCATTGGGATTTTTTTTCTATTTCCCAAACTGGGTTTGCTCCCCCAAACTGCAAAAAAGAAAGGAACATCCCTGTGGGAGGAACCCAGCCTTGTTCCCCCAGGCAGAGCCTCACATTTGTTTCATTTCCCCCCAGTCCAAGAAGACCTACGAGCAGAAGTGCAGGGAGGCAGACGAGGCCGAGCAGTCCTTTGAACGAACCAGTGCCTCAGGGAACCAAAAACAAACAGAAAAGGTACCAGAGATGGCTGTGCTGTTCAGAGGGAGCACTGGGGGGTTTCCTTCTCAAGGTACAGGAGAATACAATTAACCAACCCATTCTACAGGGTGCCAGGGGCTGCTTTCTCTTCAAATTAACCCCAAAGAATCCTCTGGGAAGGGACCAAGTTATCTAATTAATTTATCCCAGGCTGCAATCCAATTGCTCTATGAATCCTGAAAGGAAACTGAATGAGATTTTTCTCTGAAATTATTCATTAAGAAAAAGAAAGAAGTCAAAAATACGTCATGCACTTAGTTCTGCCTTTTGGTCTCCTACACTTAGCATCTTACATTAAAATGCATAGTTTTCCTCAACATTTTTCTCCTTATGGTGAGTTTAATTTCAACTAAATTTACCCACTCAAAAATAAATTGTTGGAAATTAAGGCACTGCAGTCCTTCAGTGCATCGTCTTGATACTTGTAGCTGACAATTCACTAACTTTTAATGGGAACATTTTACAGTGAAACAGATGGAGAAAGCAAAATAAATGAACTCCCTTTGGCTCGATAAAAAGCAGTGCAGTGTAAGCAAAAAGAATCAAAAATCATCTCGAGGAGTGTGGGGGGTGGTGGTGTGGAGACTCTAAAAACAGCATCAGTACTTTACATTTTATTTCCAGCATTCCCTAATCTTTGATGAGCAAACCCCTGCAGCTTAGCTGCAAAGAGGGGATGGAATCCCAGCCCTGCCAAAATGACACCAGCACATTTCACAGCTTCAACGGCAGCTAAACCTGACCCAGCTCCTTTCATGCAGAAGGATCCCAGGGTGCTCCATTGCCATTTCTTCCCTGCACATGCCAGCACGTTGGGAGTTTCACAAGCTGTTTAATTCTGCTCAGCATTTGCAAACAGTTTGGGCCAGGAAGAATGAAGCTTCTGTTCCCAGCTTACTACACGTTTCCCAGGCAGCTGTGATGAGGAATATGATCATAAGAACCCCTACCTGAGCCTTGTCTTCAAGGGCAGGATGGAAGAATGTATTACACTGATGTCTAGAGCAGTGCATTACTGTGCTGTCATCACCATCTGTGCAGAAAGACCTGAGAGTACAGACCTCTCAGTGATGGCTGTTTTCTCATTTGCTAAAAGCTGCAGGTTTTTAAAACAGAGAACTTCTACTTAGAGTGAATTCTGCTTTTAGGCTTCTGAGTTGTTATGGGAAATAATCTGGCACTTGCAAAGTATTTTAAAAGCTGTGTGCTTTTCATCTATTACATGAGGAGCTTGAAAGATGAAGAATTTTAACTGCCATTTATTTCTGCTTATAAATATCTATTAGAAAAGCACATCAAACAATTGAGAAAAAACAATTCAGCCAGCAGGCACAGCTTCAGGCTGGATCATGCTGGCTCTGAGCTCCTCTGGCAGGGATGTCTGAATGGAAAGCTTTCCCTTGAAGTTATTGGACCTATGGCTGCACCTGGGAAATCCTGGTCCCTTCTCCACAGCACACATTCAGCAGAACCCTGTAGAAAGGGGGGACAGCCAGGAAGTGCTTGTAAATTAGAGCCTTTCCCCTGGGGGGAAAAGAGAGCAGGCAGCACAAAAAACTGGGACAGAAGCAAGAATATGTCAGAAATTAATTTGGGGTGTTTCTTTTCCTGTTTCAGAGCCAGAACAAAGCCAAGCAATGCAGAGATGCAGCAAATGAAGCAGGTGATGCTGCTTGCAGCTGAACTGTGATTCTTCTCAGCAAAGATCCACCAGCACAGGATTTTGACAGAACACATCCAAATCACTCAGGCTGTCAGGGTTCCCAAAGTCATCTACCCAAAGATTAATGAGGAAGCCTCTAAAGAGCAGCAACCTGACAGTCATTGGCATTCACTCCCCTTTGTGGAAATGCCAGTGTCCTGCTTGCATTAAAGAATTTACAGAAGACCTTTAGGCACTTCACTCAGGGAAGAAAAGCTCTTCTTGGAGCAAGTTTAAAAGCACAGTAGACATTCAAATTGCCCCAAGACAGCCCAAATCAGAGCCCCCATCCCCATGCAGTGATCTCCAGCCACAAACATGTGTAGGCCCAGAAGGACAGGCCAGCACACACCTGAGCTGGCTCAGGAGCCCAGGCTTGTCCCTCCCTGCTCATGGAATAGCTTACCCCAAATCACATGGCTCACCTGGCTGGCTTGGAATGGAAAGAGCCTAAGGATGCTCTGTGCCCAAACATGGTCCAGGCTCTTCATCTCTGAGTTGTATTATCCCTACCATAAAGTTTATTAATGAGCTGCAAACCATACAGAGAGAATCCTTACTCTAGTACATAGCTGCAAAGAAAAAACCCAATAATTATTGTGCCCCACCAGTTCCAAGCTCACATACTCCTGTGATTCTCAAGCAAACCACAGGCCTGAAGCGTGGGGATCACAGGAAAGGCCTAACAGGAGAAAAGACAGAAAGACTGTATCACTTTTTCCCTGATTGTTGCATTTCTGTTCTGTTTACAGAGAATGTGTACAAACAGAACATCGAGCAGCTGGATAAGGTCAGGACAGAGTGGGAACAGGAACACATCAAAACCTGCGAGGTAAACATTGACTTTTATAGAGATGTTTGCACACTCTTTATTTTATCCCATTGGAAGATTTCAGTCTAAGGCCTGAAATATCATCCCAAGGGTTTTGCTGTTTGCTTTGTGTGGAGTCTTAGCAGATGTCTTTGCAAAATTACTGCAAAAGCTAGAGCTTATTTAGACATAGCTGCTTCTGTCTCACTGACACTGTCCTTGCTTGGTCAGCATAGCTGTGTAAAAATAAAGCAGGGGAATAAGTGCAGAGGTGGGAGAGGTGAAGCAATATGTGAACTGGTGCATACCCCAGTCGCTCTTTATGTTTCATAGCACTTTAAATTCACCTGCAAGAATATTTGTCCTCTGCCATGAAATAATCTTTCAGTTAAAAGATGGTGGTAGAGAAGTCTCTATCTCCATTTTACTGAGGATGGACAAGGAGATTTGCACTTGGCTATTAAGTTTTGCACAACAATTTACAGGAGCTGGTTGGCATCCAAATCAGCCACACATTTGATCACAGTAATCCTTCAAGTACATTTGCCCATCTGCTGAAGTCTGATTTTGCTACATTTACTTGTTGCAGGCTTTATTTCCACATAAAATAAAATGCCAGGAGGGTACCTTTCCAGTTCTCTGCTTCCTCTTAAATATTCCCTATCTGAGAGGACTGAAAAGCCCCACAACTGGCACAGACATTTCCACAGATATTATGCTGAGCCTTAGTCTTCCAAAGATGCACATTTTCTCCCTTCTTAAAAAGCCAACAAACCAGTGAAGCATTTCACAACTTCACACTCTTTTTTGTCCCATATGGCTAAATCCTGACTAGCCCACAGAGCCTGTGACCTGCCCACTGCTTAATCCAAACAGCCATTCATAAAGGAAAAGCATTTTTAATGCCTTCTTTTAAAAGTGCTTGTAGACAGAAGAACTGATACTCTTTGGGGTTTTTTAAAACTAGCAATCAGTACAAAAAACAGTTTAAACCCTGCATTTGTGGCTGCATAGTGGGGAACCTGGAAGTGTTGGGGTTTCTTGGATCTCTAACAGAGTGCTGGACAGCCACAGCCTGTAAATGTTGGCTGGCAAGTGGCAGCACTGGAGTGGCCTCTGTCACAGGGGCTGAGCCACATTGTCATGGAATGCCCCAGTTCTGCAGCAGCATGAGGGATGTGTCAAACACAACACCCAGCTGTGCTTTCCTGGGTGCTGACAAGGCCTTAAAAGTGCAGCCACTACATTTCCCTCTTGGATTAACTGCATTTTCTGACAGGACAACATTTACCTGAAAAATTCCCCGTTGGCTCTGGTGCTGTTTCAGCAGCCTTGAGTGCCATAGGCTTTCTGTTCTGGACAAGTATTGAAATGTTCATTCCCCACCTTGCAGGTCCTCTTTAAAAGCTTTTACCCTCAGAAACCAGCCCCCATAGCAGCTTACTCCCTTGACAGATTCCTTTTTCTAGGTTTTTTTAGTCAGTAAGTTATTAGATGGCAGGCAGCATACCCAGCTGAGTGTTCTGCTCAATGTTGTATACATTTGTGGTGTTCTGGACATAATTACTAGCAAATAGAGATGGAGACAGATGGCTGGAAGCATCAGAGATTTTCACACCTCATAGAAAACCAAAACTCTGTTCTACTTTTTGTTCTACTTTTAACAGTATAGCGTAGAGATCAGGGCGATTTGGTTTTTCAGAGTTTTTAAAGAAAGAGCTTATCTGCCTCTTCCCACAAATCGGTTCACACTTCTCTCTCCGCCCCCTTCATTCTTCCTAAGCAGTGCAGCAACATGAGGAAGCCAGACAGATGAGGGAAGGGAGTAACTCTGAAGAGAAGAAAAATGCCTTCTTTTTACCACAAAAACAACCTTCAAGAGTCAACTCCAGAGAGCCACAAGTACTTTCAAAAGAGAAAAGTTTAGAGAGATATTTTAGATGGCAGAGGTGGATAGTTTTGGCTCTACCTCTAACATAAATACAACCCTTTCATGCCAGTACTCTACTGATCCATTAAACATCAAGACTTCAGTGTGATGGGCAGACAGGACCCTGACTCTGAAATCCTCAACAGCAGAGGTAGCAGTCAAAAGCACATCTGGATTCCTCTCCCCTGCTTTTTTTTTTGTCTCTAAAATAAAACTTTAATTTGGTGCAACCAATAAGAATAAATTTTTGAGCACAAACAGTAGATGTAGTTTCTCCACCAACTGAAAAAACATCCTTTACAATGGTGCCTTCAGAATAGGTTTGCATCCCCAGCCCTGTCCCAGCCTGCAAAGCAGGTAACTCAGTCCCATGAGGCTCCATGACGTTTCCTGTTTGCCTTTAGGTCTTCCAGCTGCAGGAGTGTGACCGCATCACGATCCTGCGGAACTCGCTGTGGGTGCACTGCAACCAGCTGTCCCTGCAGTGTGTCAAGGATGATGAGGTACAGCCTGCCCTGCCCTGAGCTGCTGGCTCTGGGGAGTATCTCACTCCTGCTCCCTCTAGATGTCATCCTGATGCATGTCTGCATGCAGACAGTCTGTGTCACACTTGGTGGCACTCACGTGTGTCCTCCTTGCTTTGCTGGGAATGTTTCCTGCTACCAAAACGCTCAGCTGAGTATATTTGGGCTCTGACACAATTTCAAAAAAGGCACCCAGTCATGGCCTCAAAACTGGAAGATAAAGAATACCCTAGATTTGACTTTGAATGGTTGTTTCCTGCTATTAATTTCTTTATTGCATTGAAAAGTCCTGGAGTGCCTTTGTCCTGGTCTCTAAAGACTATCCAGAGCACAAACAAACAGGTGTGTTTACAACAATATTGGTACAGGGGACAGGCTAAAGGTCAGCTAGGTCACACCTGTACCAAGTATAAAGTGTTTCTTGAGGGGACAATTACTACAAGAGCATTATTTGTTCATTTAACGTGAAATGTTAAAAGTTAAATTAAACTCTTGGCTTCTGTTTTGTAGCTGTATGAAGAGGTTCGGGTCGGCTTGGAGAACTGTGTTGTAGAGTCAGACATAGACTACTTCATTAAGACAAAAATGACAGGAACACAACCTCCAGGTAATTATTCCTACTCATCTTGTCACATGGCTTGCACAGTACACGTCCTTTGGAGGTGAAACCAGCTGGAGGAGTTTCTGCTCCAACTTTTCCTTCCCACCTGCCATGGCTCACTTCCCCCACACTGTGCTGCCGTCGCTGCCTGTGTGCTGCTCGAAGTGGGATAGCAGAATGATCCAGCTTAAAAATAACCACCCTCCAAAGAAGAAAAAACTTGTTTTGGCTTTGGAGCCAGGCTCATTTCACAGTACAGCTGAACTGACACTGCTAAGGAGGTGGCAAAGTGCCTTGCAGAAATGGCAACTTGAGCTTCCTGCAGTGGTGACAAGACAGAGCCGACCTGCCACGTAACTGCTCCCCAGGGCCCCTTGACAGAGGTGCTGCCTCTTCATTGGCAGCACAGAGAAGACCCAGTTTGCCATTCTGTTCCTTGTGCCCTATGGGGTGGGGAATAACAAAGGTTCTGCTCTCAGGAAGTTGTTTGCATAAACCAAGACTTTGGCTGGGGGAAATCCAGATTGAAATTGGCTTTGTCCCAGCAGACAGAACTGTTGTCAGGTTCACAGGCTCTGCCCATTCAAGCCAAAGTTGCCTTTTCCTTGACTTCAGTGCTCAAAACCTCTGGGCTGGAATGGAGATCAACCCAGCATGAGGCAAGAGCCGCAGTAAAATGAAAACTTGCTGCTCCAGGGTAAGAGTTCTCCAAACACTCCACAGGAAAGGAGCTGTCTAATGTGTCACATGGCTGGACACAAACCACTCCTGAGTACTTCAACAGGCAACACAAGATAGTTACATAAAACCCTTCCATGCTAGGAGCTGTACAGGTACAAAATCAGCAGTGTGAAGGCCTGATCCCTGGGGTAATTATCTTGTACAAGAACAAGTTCCACCCCTTTAATTTCACTGCAGAGCTCAAAGCTGGCAGGAATTACACCCCAGGACCAGCAGAGCTGGGTGCTGCCACTAACTCAGCACTGAGCTACCTGAGACCTGCTTTTCACTCAGCCTTTTCGCCGTTACTCTTATGGTGCTTAAAAATTGGGATTTGGGGAATTTTTTAAAACTAATATATTGATACTGGTGCACTGGATGTCATTTTGCTGCTATAGTTTATTCTTCTTCACATAGGAGATTTAAATTCACTGATACAGGAGAATTTACCCAGGAAAAATTAAGTTTTCAGTGGCCAAAAGGAGAACTGTGCCTTGCAATAGTGTGAAACAACTTCTGTATACTAAGAAATGTGTAATTCTCAGCTAGGGTGTTTTTGGTTTTGTTTTTATGTTTTGGGGTTTTTTTTCCTATTTGAGATTTGTCATTCTCCAGTCACCTAGGAAATTTCTACAAAAAGCTCTTGGCTATGTCAGAGTTGTTTCTAATAAGAACTAGGTGGAAAAAAACCTTGAGAGCTTTATGAAAGGCAAAGAAAAACCTGACTTGCTTTTTTGTTGTTTTTATTTTTGCCACCTTCTAGAAGATGACGTGTTCTGGAAGCAATCTCCTAATATCTCCACAGCTCTGGTTAATGAGTTTGCACTGTAGCACATGGTGAGCTGTTGATCTGTGCTATTATTTGCACAATGCAGGAGGAAACTCAGGTGTAATTTTGCATTGTGTGGCAGAAGACCTTCATCCTGAGCAAACCTTGATGGTCTTGCTCACTTCCTTTTCTACCCAATCTTACAATGCCCTCTAGACTGGAAACTGCACCAAAGCCACAATGCAGAAGGGCAACAGGAGATCCTTAAATTGGTCAAAAGACTCCCTAATTTCTGTGAGTCTTATTTGTAGGGATTCTTCACAGTCTCTAGCTCTATGTGCCTGCTCTGCTTACTATCTTGTCTGACGCAGTGTGAGAATGTCAACAGAACTTTTAGCCCAAGTCTAATGTCTTTCTTTGGATATTTGCTGGTATCAGGGCTGAGATAAAACACTATCAGAGGCTTCACTCATGTTTATTTGGTTCACACCGAGCAGGCAGAAAGGGTGTGTGGCCACCAGCTATAAGGAACTGCACTGGGAGCTCTGAGATGACAAATAAATCCATCTGTAACTATTTCATCTGTAAAGTTACACTTGGAAATGGTCTGAATTTCAGCCTTAATGACACCATAGGGGAGAGAGAAGGAACTGCAACCTAAATGTGTTTGGGAGAACAAAACCCAAATATCTCTGGGTAAACAGCAAATAAACTCTCAGGAGATGGATGGGGGAGATATGAAAGGTGGGAAAATACACAAGTACACACCAGGAAATTGCTCGTTATTGCTGCAGGCAATAACACTCAGAAATCTCCCCAGATCCAACAAAAAATCCTGACTGGATACACTGAGGAAAAAAGAGACAAGATGTACTGCAGCAAATTGTATCATGAGCACAGTTTAGGGCTCACAACGACCATACTCTGCCCCCTTAAATCCTGAGCTTTGAGGCAATGGAAGAAACAGCCATGGAGGAAACTGCCTTCCTCATTGTCACAGCCCTTCCAATGGGGCCCTCAGGCCTCTGCTCAGGCTGAGGGTGCCTTGGCACCAGGGCCATGGCTGTTTACAGCCACTGGAATGGTTTTGTCAAGCCCCCAGGTCCCCCTGAGCTGCTGCAGCCACATTCCAGGTGAGGGCAGAGAGGTGCCACCCTGCAGTTTGCTCCAGCAGCCCCGGGTCATGTTCTAGCAGGGAGAAAAGTGTTTCTTGTTTGAACATCTCATTTTTATTGCCCTGTTGCAGATGCCATAGGGTATGAGAACTACTACAGCAGAGAGCCCAGCAGGCGCAGCAGCAGCCCCACCCAGTCCTGTGGGATGATGAAGAGGTGAGTGGCAAAGGCCAGCTCCCAGGAGGGGATTTCTCCACATCAACAGCCAGGCATGGTGACAAAACACCACGTGGAAAGTTATTAGTTCCCTCATTGTAGCAAGAGGCAGCTACGTATCAGTAAATGTGATTTGATGGAAGAAATAAATGTATTTAAATGGAGCCAGAGTAATTTTGCCCTGCCCTGGTGGGAAGAGGGACAGGGAATGAGCTCATCACACAATTACTTGGCCAGCAATGGCAGCAGTCACTCGTTTCCTCTCTCCTACTGAGTCAGGGCACGTAGCAACAAAATCAGTTTGTTCCAGGGAGGGTGAAGGTGAATCTAGCTGGCAGCAAAGGCTGGGAGAGCTGTCCTTTGGGGCAATTCCTCCATGCTTACAGCACCACTCAGCTAAGCAGAACAAAGAGCTGCTCTCTCCAGCTGGATCAAAGGGGAAAAACACAGGGTGGAAAAACTGGGATGATTAGGGAGGCAATTTTCTCTACTCTGATCCATTTCTGCTAGTAAATGTTAGAACATGGATGCAGTTACAGCAACAGAAGAGCATGGGGCTCTATTGGTTTAAATATTTTATACTAAAATGGCAAATTCACAATGGGGCATCACAACTAAAGCAGAAGAGATTTGTAATTTAACAAGCCCTATGACATGGCAAAGACAGGAAGCAGGCAGTGACCCCCCTCTGAAATGTGCTCCAGCCTTGCCAGTGAGCTGGTCAGGGTTATCCACAATACTTTGTTTTTCAGTTGGAAACTGGATCTTCTCTAATAATGAATTCCATGCTGCATCCTGGGCAGTTACATAAGACAATTGTATTGCCATTCAGAACACAACTGTGAGCAGCATGGGCAAGGAGCCTGGAGAGACTCAGCCTGAGTCTTTCAGGAACTCTTGAGAGAGGATATCCACTTTCCAGAAAAACTGAATGTTTGCTAGCTGAAAAATCAGACCCATTAAATATGCCTTAAGCATGCAATGCTATTTCTATCTCTGCTTGAGAATCCTAACCCATTTTCTCACTTTACTTAGTCTTCAGTACCCAGCTGTGATATAGGAAATAACCAGGGATAGATTAAAATAAAAATTCACTTACACTCACAGCTTTTAGAAAGGCTTGTTACACAAGGTTTGTATTTTAAATTGTATCAGGGTTTTTCTTAAACACAAAGAGATGTTAATCTCTTATAAGCAACTGACAATTTTCATCATTTTAACATTGTGAAATAATTGGAGTTTCACACCATGAGCCTTTGGCTCTACAAAAAAATATTATCTGCTGCATTTTATGCACAATTTAGTGAAGTTAATGGTTCAATAGTCTGCTGCATTTTTAAAAATACATTTTTAAAGGGAGATAAATATATCTACAGCATAAAAGAAAATAGAAGGCCATGGAAAGAGGTGACATCTACTCTGTGAGTCAGATGGAGAGAAGGCTGAGTCAGAGAGCTGAGATGAAGGAATGCTCATACCCAGGCCTGTTCACTCATTTTGGTTTTGGCTTCTCTTGATTCTGCAGATTTTCTGGACTACTCCATGGGAGCAGCAAAAACAACACGGAAACTGCCACTCCTTCAGCCCCTCCTCTGGGTATGATCTGCAGGAAATCAGTTTACCAGATGTGTTTGTTTTAGATCATGTTGCTAAACCAGGCTTTGACATGGAGCAGAAATGTACAGCAGAGATTCACATGTTGGCAGGCAAGAGTAGTCTGGAAATGAATTTTGCTGGGATGTGTATTAAACAAATTTCCCAGTTGAAAGTGCCAAATAATCCAGAGAATATTCAAAACCTCCATCTAGGCAGGGGGGGCCTGAGCAGCAGTTTGACATTGATATGAGTTTTCTCTTTGTGTAGCATAACTACCACTAAAAACTCCAGAGAATACATAATATTTTTAACACACCAGGCACATGGCTTATGAATACAAATATTCATCTCACCTCACAGTTACACTCTTGTCTTATCCTTATAATTAGGAATTTAACAGATTATATTTAAACCACAGTATTTTGACTATGTAGAAGGTAACAGTTTATGACATTTTCATCAGTTTGATAGTAAACAAAAGCATTTTAACTGTAGCTCTTACCAAAAGAAAAGTTATTTTCAAACAGCTTTAAAATCAACTGCCTCTGTCAGGCCTGCCTGCTTGGGCACCCAGAAACACAGCCCAGACTCTCTCTTGCTGCATTTGGTGCTCAGCAGGGGCAGCTCCCAGAGAGATGCTGGGAAGAAATGAGAAGTTTCCTCAACAAGCTGTATTAAACCAAAACATCTGCAAAAAAAAAGTTATGTCCATGACAAATAGCTATGTGAGAACTATATAAACCACTGGGGAATGTCTGGTGACCCATTGGCACAGTGTTTTCCATTTTTCTCAAGGGGAAAAGAAAAGTGCTATGTGAGCCATGGAACTGCTAGAATTTTATACCCCAGCAGCAACATTTTTAAACCATTTTAATCAGAGTGTTTCCCTCCTTAGATGACTTGGATTATGTTTTACCAGGGGAAACCTTTTTCCCAAACTTTCTGACCTCCCATGAAGTTCAATGGGTGCATTGTCATCCCATCAATGGGGGACAGTTTTTGTGCAAGACTTTACCTACAGTTCACAGCAGCTTTTCTATACATGTACATGTCCAGGCAGAGAGAGAACAGAAACCCTTGTATTTGTGAACTCTTGCATATGATCCCATACATTTATAAGCAACTGAACTTTTTGTTTCTGTGGTGGGTATTTATTCCTTATTTCCCCCCCCCTCACAGAGAGAACAGATGGAGTCTATGCATCCATTTTTGTAAATGAAAATGCTGAGATCACCTCATCACAGGACTACAGAGTACTTTATGACTACACAGCCCAGGTAAAAAAAGGCTTTGAAATAAATACTTCATCACATTTAAAATAAATGACACTGATTGAAACATCTTGGAAGTGTAGGTTCTGTGAAGGGGATGTTACCATAATTTAACAGGCAGGGACATGATCTGTCATGCTGCAGTTTAGCACGTTGGCTCTCCATGCTGGAGAGGACAGGATCTCATAAGGGACATTCTTTCCCTTCCATGTTGCAAGCTGCAGAATCACAGTGGAGCTGGTTCATCTGCCAACAAAAACTGTTAAAAGAGAGCAACCTGCATCCTTAACCATCTCCCTGACTCCAGTCCCAACTAGGCAGAATACCATTAGTAAAAGGTTGTGAATGGACTGGTTATAAATATTTGCTAATTCAGATGGACTCCAGAACCTGGACTCCAACTCCACGTGCTTTACATGTCAGTTTAAAGGTTCTTTTTATCAGCTTTAGATCAGCAGAAGAAACAGCATCCAGGAGGTCTTATGTCTCAGTGTAGAGAGAGCCTCACACAAAGGGACCTGCCACAAACAGCCAACATTGAAGAAATGTGACATTGTCAAAATAGCCAGATAAATGATGAAAACAGAGAAAAAGCTCAAAAGTAACGCTTTCCCTTAGGTACAGCAGTATTCCAACACATTTTATTTGATGTTGGAGGGGTTTTTTTCTTCATTTTAAACTTTCTTTTATTATTTACACAAAATTTCATGCAAGCACAGCTGAAAGCACCTCACTGATAATGGCAGTTCCCCTAAGGAGACTACTGGAACACCTCATTTCTCCAGGAGTCCCTTAAAACTGTGCCACACAGGGATATTCCCTGCTGAGAAAAGAGCCTGTTACTACCCTTAGTATACTGTACATTGAGGCCACTCATTTTTTGAGTCCATTCTTACCTACTCAGGTGCATTAAATTTAGTTTTAGCTGACACCTCAAACATCTTTGGAAGCCTGTTTTCTATTTACTACACTGTGGGCAGCAAAGTGGTTTCCTATGGAAAATAGGACAGCACCACTGAACACTGATGGCTGCCTGGGAGCTCAGTGAGAGCCTATTTGCAACTACTGCATTTGTCTGGGGATGAAAGTCACAGCTGTCCAAGAGTCACTCTCCCCCACTGGTCACTGCTGTTCCCTGCTAAAAGAACTGAGAGACCTATTTCAGGCATGGATTAGCAGAGGTACTGTTATCCCCCTTAGGAATTAAGCTGTGCTCTGTTTTATTTAGCAACACCTGCAGACTATGCAGGTCATGGTGAGCTGGTTTAGGAGAATGGTGTTTAACCCTTTCTGGACTTCCCCAGTGATAAATCCATCAGGCTGTGCAGGAGGTGACACCATGGGGACTGGGGAAATTTGAGGATCTTAAGGAAATAGCCAAAATGCTTAATCCCTCATTGTCTGTTATTTCAAACCAGAAGGACATTGGCAGGCTGCTGCTGAAGAACAGGATTTAGAAAAAGCCCACCAGGTACATGTTTGGGCCCTCCTGTGCTCTCAGGCTAACTACATTTGTTTTCCCTGTCTCCTTCCAGAACGTGGATGAACTGGACATCAGTGAAGGAGACATTGTAGTTGTCATTGCAGAAAATGAGGATGGCTGGTGGACAGCAGAAAGGAATGGGCAGCGAGGCTTCGTGCCAGGCTCTTATCTTGAAAAGCTTTGATGAAAAGAAGCCCCAGTCCTCAGACTTTACAAGTATTCTACTACTGAAAACAATCAGCACACAAGGTCTGCCTCAGCTGACCAAGGGCATCCCAATAATAATGTTTTCTACAACTACCAATCAGGAAATAACCAACTGACCATGCTTTTCTCTCCCTTGCTCCTGCCTCATCCCATTATTCTCCTGGCCTACACTATCTGCAAAAGCCATCTTCACCCCTGAGAGATTAGGACTTGCATGTTTTGGCACAGCCCTCCCTCAGCACACTGTGCTGCCAGCAGTGCTTCAAAGCTCGGTGATTCTGGGAGGAAAATCCTGCCCAGATCTCAACTGTCATAGGGAAAAGATCACAGAAGCAAGTGCAGTTTCCCCAGGATGGAGGATTGTGTCCAGCCAGCCTGGGAGCCACCCTTATGTTCACAACAGCCACATTCTCTGCCATGGATCCCTTTCTCTCTGTGCACAGGCCATGCTGGCATGTTTGACAGAGGATGGTTTATCAGCCATAGATGAAAATACAAAAAACAGTGAATGCAGCCAGAGAGGAGCACCTGAAGGATCAGGACACATCCCTAGTGGGAAAACTTGAGGCACTCCCTCACAACCATCTCCTAACAATGAAATCCATGCTGCCCATGGCTCTGCTTTGCACTGGATTCTGGGACAGATGATGGGCCCACGGCTTGCCTTTGCCTTGGCTGGAAGGTTTCCCTAATGCCTCTCTGGGATTATGAAGTTTAAAAACCCAACAACACAAAGAGCAGCTAAGCCAAGCCTCCAGCAGTGCTGCAGTGCCCTGATTGCTCTCCTCTGAGCAGCAGAGAACTGCCAATCGCCTCCCCCTGCAATGTCCCTTCCACCCGCTCAGCCCACAGCCTGCTCTGGCTCCATCTGCTGCCTGCAGGAACTGCCACTGCCACAGGAACATCCTGGCTTCTTTCCAGGCACGCCTGATGTGCTCATTCTTCAGCAGAACCTCTTCAGAGATGCTGCACTGTGCAGGTTCACTGTATTTCACGGATTTCAGCTCTATCAGTCTTTCTAGTTTAATATTTAAGATTGTTTCCAACTGTTACTGTACTGTACAAGGGATTGATGGATAGTTTCTGCCATTCTTCCCTTTACAGTATTTCAAGATAGTTTAAAAAATTAAAAACTGGTGACTTAACTTGAATCAGAGCAAACTATTTCTGGGGGCAGAATGACCATTTGCCAAAGTTTTAGGTCTAAAAGCTGAGTCAAGACAATGAAAATTAATCTTCTTGCTACCTGAAAGGCATGGAGGAGAGAGGAACTGTTAACTCAGGTATACACAAGAAAGACAGTAGAAATTCAGACTAAAGCAAAAGCTGTCATGGCCAATGCAATCTTTTCTTAAATGAAACACAGTGAAGGTCAGAGGCACTTGCAGTATCTCATTCAAATTCTCCCTTCAAGAATGGAACAGGAGTTGCTGCAGGCCCTTTTCCTTTGGCTGCCTGCAGCCCTTTGCACTCCTGCAGTTACCACACAGCACATCCCCATCTGGGCTGGAGGGCTCCCAGCCCCTGCAATCAGCACAGGCTCCAGAGGGGCTGGGATGGCACTGAAGGCAGCAGAGCAACAACAGCAGTGCTGGCCCAGGCTGGGAAGGGAAGGTTTCTGTGACCAAGCTGAAGTGACACAAAGATGCACAATGGCTTCAGCTGGGCCAGGACATCACGAGTGGAGGCTGCCCAACAACCACAGTGTCCCTTGTTAGCTACAGCAGGAGAGGAAACCAAAAGCACAAGAGATTTAATGTATTTACTTCTTGAACACTCCATCTTCCACAAAGGAGACTGTAACAAACCAATAAATAAATAAATTTAGGTAGATATTTTGCAGATTATCTTAAATAAACAGAAGAAAATCCCAAACAAAACCAGTGAGATGCACCTTATGTGATGATGTGGGAGACAGATTTTTGCAGGACTCCTCACTTCTCTGGGGGCCCAACCTCACACAGGGCACTGCAGGGCCCAGTCTTGATTGCCCTGAAACCCTATTGCAGATCATCTTTGCTTCCATGGACTACATGCTCTACATCACCAACAGACAGCTGGTGGAATGGTGGCTGCTGTTTCTCCCCACCAAATCATTCCGTATTTCTGCTGTTAAAAGTCAGGAAACCAATATCCTTTCCACCAATCTCTCCTTCTGTCAAGTAAACACTGTTGAATGGCAAGAGGCTATAGGTATTTCAAAATCTCCCCAGTGTCACAGCACTTGGGTCCAACATGCTAACTCCAGATTGCTCAGGAAATGAAAAAGCAGCAAGCAATGTTTTCTCATGAATCCTCTGCTTCACATTGTCTAGATGTGGCTTGGAACTACTTATCAGCCAAATTCTTCAGTTTGCCCTATCTGTGTGGCAGCACTTGTCACAAATAGAACAGAGATATCAAGAAATACCCACACCCTCTGAGAACACCCACATTTTAGGTGCCATCCATCTACCCGCCCCCATCAGTAGGAACAGCAGGAAGGTCAGTTGTAGGTTACTGCCTTAGTAACATTGCCCTTATTAATATTTCCTCTCCAGTTTGGTAACATTTGGGCAATAAAACCAACACAATCAAGTTATCATTCAATTTTCAGCTAAGATGGGAAACTGAAATGGGCCCTTTCCAGTGGCATTCTTATACTAAAGTCAAAACATGCATATTGTTCTTTTTCACCATTTTTCACCAATTAAGAAGAACAGGAAAACCTGTATGAAATAACATTTCACCAATGACAACCACAGGTAATTAGGAAATGTCTGCAAGTGTAGGGTGAGGTCCATCTCTGCAAAGACCAGATTTTTACATATTAAAAGGCAACGAGCCAGTAGGAACAACAAAGTAGTATCAGACTAGAAACGGAGAGAGCCAACAGACAGCTCCAGGCCAGCCAACACTGCCAGGCCTCCTGCCAAGCTCAGTGATCTGTAGAGCCAACCAGCTTCCAGCACTTCCAACCACTGGGCAGCTAAAAGGAAGAAACCAACCTCTTCCCAGCTGAGCATGTAGCAACAGCAGGAGCACAGTGACTGCTCAAGGTTTGAAGTGTTTGCTACCTCCCCGAGAGCCCCTGGCTTGAGCTCTGTAGTATGAACAACCCCACATCCTCAGCCAAAGTGGTGACAGATCATGTACATAAAGACATAAACAGGAGAAACTCCTACCTTGGCTTCCTTCCTGTCTCAAGAGGTGAACTCGTGGTCTGAGTCTCCTCTCCATTAATTTTCTCCCAGTTGCAGCTCATAGCTCACAGATTACTGAATGCAGTTGGAGTGGAAGCACATGGATGCCAAGAGGAGATGCATTACAAGCCAAGCACCAGGTGTGGGTGTCTAACAGGAGCCTGGGTGGGCATTAAGGAACACCTAACCTCAACACTGGTGGGTAACTTACAGACTTTGTGGTGCCACAGACCCTCCTGGCAGCGTCACTGTGCCATGGCTTAACTGTGCAGGCTTGGAGAGCACAGGGCACTCTGTATCAGTGCTATCCAAACACAGTATCAAAAGTCACTGTTAACCTTCCGTGTGGAGTGGCAACAACTCTGTCTTGGACAGGACAAACTGTACAGGCCTGAAGAGCAGCCTAGACTGCTCAACACCAACTCTTTTCTCTGGCTTTCTTGTTCTCCAGCTTGCAGGGCTGGGGCATTGAACACAGGAACAGTCCTCAGCCACACAAATACCAGTACTTCCCATGTCCATAAACGGGAACTACACTCAGAGCCAGTGAGCAAGAAAGGAAACAAAGTTGTGATGCAGAGTCCTATCTGCCTTCTGGAAAATAAATGGCTTCTAAGGGACTACAAGGGCTGATGGGCTGGGTTTTGTAGAGGAAGAATACTTGTGTGGGGAATTAGATTCTGCCAGAGGAATTAATGTCCTACCTGTGATTATGTTATTTAACAAAATGCCAGCACTGTATTCACTTGAGAGGCCAAAGAACTAGTCAGACTGTTAGCCATCATCTATTCTTTGCTAGCAATTACCTAAATTCAGCAGCCAGCTCATTTTGCTCAGAACCACAGTTATCTCCAGATTTGAGCACTCCTGGATCCTGCACAGTGCAAATCTGATCTGTTTCTAGAATAGCTGGATAATCATATTTCCATCAAATTAGCCAGTTACACACACATGGTGCAGGGCTCAATTTGTCTTTCTACCAGCTGCTAAAGGACAGCTGACACCTGAGCTGGCACAAAGCTGCTGGGGCACCGTTAGGAGCACATTTACAGCCTATCACTGCTGGCTGGCTGCAGTCGTTCTGTCCCACACACCGGCCCAAAAGGCAGATTTACTGTGTTATTCCATTCTGACTGAAAGCACAGGCTAAATCTTGCCTTTAGATACAAAACTCTAACAGAAATCACCGTGGCCTCCCAGCAAAATCGGCAGAAATCAGAGTTGACATCCCTGAAATTTCTAAGGGGAAAGACAGTATCATCCAAAACCAGCAGGCAAACAGAACTTGGAACACAGCTTCGAGTTTATAATCAGGGATTCCACATATCATCCTGAGGACTGAGGGTACAACAACAACTGGGGGGCAGAGGTGAAGTGGGAGAGATACTCTAAGACGATGTTTGAAAGCAGGAGGAATTTTACTTACCACATCTATAAAAGTCAGCATTAACCAGATTTGGAAACACAAACCAGTACATGTATCCCAGCTTTGCTGCCCTTACCAGAATTCAACCAAACCACCCAATCAAGGTGGACATAAAGAGAAGGTGTTAATGGGTGTAATGCTGAATGAGGTACAGCTGCGTAAGTAGTGCTTTGACTTCAATTCTCTTCGAGTGAAATTCAGGCACCTGCCGGAGCCTCTGCCTCAGGGTACATGGACACACAGTACGGCTGAAGGCATTCCAGCCTAAACTTGAAGGAAATCTCCTGCGTGTTGGATTACACGCTTGAGTTGTTCAAGCAGCCCAGGCTAAACCCTTGAATACATCGATGGCTTTGTGAAGCAAAGGTATGACTGGAGAAGTCGCACCTCACCCCTCAGTTCCCCCATTCATCATGGGGAGCCTGTAATCCACTCTGACACCGAGCTGAAAACCCCCCTGGGACACTCATCATTTCCGTGATTGTTCAATCCCAGTCTAAACAAGCTAGCATTGGGTGCTGGTCGGATCAATATTTGCGATGGAAAATCTCGTACAAAAGGACAAATTCTATTGTGTACACAGTGCTTGTTTTGTAATAGGACCGACTGGCTCTGAGGATGGGGGGTGCAGACATGAGATAACACTCACACTCAACGCAGGGAGCGTGTGGGGGAGTTCACTGCACTCCCTTCCACTCTGCAAGGGCACAAATGCTCAACAGCTGCATCTAAAGAAGAATTGTTCGGAAGTTTTAAGCCGAAAACAGCCCATGGAGGAACTTCTTGGGAAAGTGGTGAACTTTAACCTTCCCACGAGAAGAATGCTAACGTAAGTGTGAATGGGAAAGCTTTCAATGCACTGATAGACGTGAGAAGTGCTTTGTCTTTAGAGACGGGCTGCACAGCCCTTCTTGTGTCTGAGCCCTGGCTGAGGAAGGGAGACTTAAGCGATAGTGACTTTGTTCTGCTAAGTGGCAGCTAAAGGTTTTACTAGGTCACTGCTCAATTCAGCAGTCACGGGAGGATTCAAAAGGCAAGAGGGAGAGAGGGCATCTGGAGAAATGCATCCTCCCTGCTCTGTAGGGTCCTATGCCAGCTTTTTTACCCACAGCACTTACTAGAACAAGCTCTGAATTTAACTTATGTTCCCTCAGTGTCTGTAATGTATCCTTAATGCACCATTTTTCAATACTGAAGGTGTTACTGTACAGGGGGAAACAAAGCTATCAGGATAAATGCTGGATTTAAGCTTTCAAGACGGACATTGCACACAAAGGGCAATAACACTTGAAAGAGTGCAAGGCTACTAGCACCAAGCATGCTTCCCACGGATGGGGCATTCTCCAAGTCCTGGCAGTACAAGGAGTGCTTAGGTCTACAGCGTGCACTGGGAATTAAGTCCTGCCTGCTGCCTGTGAGGCGCTTGGTAAAGGCTGGCACAGGACTCAGTGCCACCTTTGCCACAGGTGATTTATCCCTCTCCCACTCTCAGCTGAGAATGTATCAACACTACCCCTGCACACACCACATGTGCTGGCAGACTTCTTCAATGCAATTCAATGGCAGACCCATTCAGGCAAGAGCAGATGTTGCTGCTTCCTTTGTCCAGCTGGGAGAAAAACTTCAGAATTCCATTTCAGAAGTAGTTTTCTAGACCAGACTGCTTTTGCACCCAAGGCATCCTAGGTACTCTCAAGCCCCACAGCTGCCAGTGGTTTGCTTAAGTGTTTCATTTGCATGAGGGAAATGCATTCCAGTTCTTCAGACACAGCCTGACCTAGCAAAGGGCTGACAGGACAGCTATCCTGGAAAATGCTTAGATTATTCTCTGAAACGGGGCAGGAGCCCATTTGGTGAAAAGAGCTGGTACCTGAAGCACACATCCGAACAAAAGCAAAGCTATCTATTCTCTGGAGTGCCAACAGGAACAACTCCATGGTCCCAACACTGCTGTGGCTCATGTTACCCCAAACAAGCCAGTTTGCAGGCTGCCCTCTGGCAAAGAAAGAAGTTTCAGCTCAAAAGCTCTGACATGTCTTTAGCATTCGGGGTCAAGAGAAGCAGGTGAGAGAAAATGTGTGGTTCAGTGCGTATCACTAGAAAGCAGTGCCTCTCTGCTTGCTCCAGAAGGATCACCAAGTCTCAGGTCCCCAGACCGGAGCTCTGGTAGTCTCTCACTTGTGCAGGCTTAAGTTCATGTCCACAAACCCAGCCCTGCTTTTAAATGATGAATAAACTGTACTTTGTGTTCATCTACAGTGTAAATACCCCACACAAAACAACTGAACTCCTGTCCTGGAGTCCAGACACTGAAGGAAGCAACATCTGTTGCCAGGCACAGATCCAGCAGGGATTACTGTAGGCACAGCAAGGACTAAATCAAAGGCATATGCCTGGACTAAATACATATTGTGAGCACAAAACCTGTATTGTGAAGGCAACTGCCAGAATGAAGAAACAAAGGAGCAGGTCAACAAGTCTAATATTTACCTCTGCCACCCCAGGCAGCTGCCAGGACATTAAACATGTCCAAGGTGCAGCACATGGCCATGGAGCAGCTGTACAGCTGTGCTTCCCCAGCACCTCCTCCTCCACCTAGTAACAACTGGCCTGCAGTTTTTAAACACCAAACCTTGTGTTATGGTATACAGAAGGAAACATGACGTGCTCCCAGGACTAGCTCAGGTCTGTCTTGTAGGTTTTTTGCAGGTCATCCTTTCATGGGGAGGTAGAGGGGCAAGGTTTACACCTACTGTGTGTAGGGCACAGGGAAACTGTGACTGCCCCATCCAAATCAGATCACATCCAGACTTCCAACAGACCAGCAGCAACACCATTCTGGTACCTGCCAGTGAGTTTGCTCTCTGCTCATCAGTCCCAGTACTGAAGAGTAGCCCCAAAACTGAGATGGACAAATAACAAACCCAGTTATCACAACAGACATGAGAGGTTGGTGCTGAAGCAGCCCAGGAATAGGAGACTGATATGCAGGACAGTGGTAAACAGGCTGTGTGTCAGCACCTCACCCTCCCACACCAGGCACAGCCTACAGCAACCAGTGTTGTCACTTTACAGGGCACTGCATCACATCAGTAGTTTGGCAGAGGAAGCTTTGTGCTCACATCAGTTTGGATGTAGCACAGATGGAAGTCTGCTCTGTGCCTTTTAGCAACAACCCAAGCATAGATCATGGTTTGAAAGATGCTGCCCCCAAGAGAGCTTTCCCACTGCTCAATGCAGCTCCAGGGGAAACAGATCAGCTGTGAGAGGCTGCAGAGATCAGCAAGGGAAGATTACCACCTTGTGCTTTGAAAAAGGCCGTGGAAGTAAAATTAAGCTTATTATGTGTAGCAAGGACAGCTGCCCCAGTCAGCAGGGGTGGCTCCCAAGAGCAAAGACTGCAAGAGGCACTGTAGAGGCTCAGGTGGCATTCTCCAAGTACTGCAGTCACCCCAGAGTGTGCTGCTGCTGCTGCTGCAGGACACAGCACACAGAAGACCAAAGATCCACTGCACTTGCTGACTTGTCCTGCATTCCAGAGGGATTTGTCTCAGGCCCAAGATTAAGTCACAGTTACAAGATCCACTAACTGTACTCTGAAGGCTATCACTGATGCTATTATCACAAGTACTTATCTCAAATCTCATCTGAAACTGCAAGTACTGAAGAATCTCATGAGCTGTCCTCTTCTGGCTATCAAGGCAGAAATTTCTCTTCTCACTAACTTTAAATTGAGCTTGTTAGACCACTTGTCCTCTGCTTTAATAAGGCAATGGTGCCTTACTAGACCACAATCTGAATGAGACTCATGAGAACTGGAGGGCCTATTAGGGTGCTGAAAGGCAGTAAAACACAGGTAGTGCACTGCAATGTACTTAAGTCACTTCAGTAGAAGTGAAAACAATAAAACCCAATTAAAAAAAAAAAAACCTGAAGGCAATTCTAATTTCCTGTGTTAAACCCCTCTGGATCAGGTAAGGTTTACTGCTGCAGGCAAGCTCCATGCCTGTGTGCTCCATGCAGCACACACAGATTCACTCAGTCAGAGTAATTTCCTGTGCAGCCTGCACTGAGCCCTCTCAAGACTCTTCAGCTACACAACAGCCAAGAAGAAATTCATACAGCAACTTAAAAGACAAGACACAGGAATCAAGGAAAAAAAAGCTATAATGAAACTAAACCATCCCTTGTCCCCTAAAATGCACAGATATGAATGTATTAATTAGCAAGGCCAAACTACAGCCACACCAACACTCCTGCCTAATGCAGGCCAAAGTTTATTCATTTTTTTCTGTAAGGGAAGCCACAGACCTACATCACTGCTTCCATCTTCAGGGAATCACACAAAATGTGATGGATTAGACTCTTGCAAGCCTGTGTTTGGTTGGCTTTTTGGGGGTGGGGTGTGTGAAGTCTGATTTTGTGTTAGAAAATCCAAACACCACCATAACTTTATTCACACATCCAAGACCTACTATAAATGGTTAATGCAAGAAGGTCAGTGGTTCCTAGAAAAAACTAATTCACAGCAGTTAAAAGTTCAGTTGGGCTTTGTTTAGATTATAAAAAAGCTGTAAAATATTGAGTAGTTTCCACATTCCAGCACAAACACTCTGCATTTTAAGGAGGAAACAGACTTCCTTCATTTACATGCAAGAACTGTTACTTCCCCCAAACTATCCCCATTTCAAAGGGGTATCTGCAGGCTCATGACTGTGGAGTTTCTTTCTGCCTTGTAGCTGCTAAGAGCTGACCACCTTTTGAAGCATCCTTAGCCTTATTTTGTGCAACACAAGTCTGTCTTAAAACCTCTCCACACTGATTTTTACAAGCCAGGGTCATCTCAATCTTATTAGTTCTGTATTTACAACATGCAACACAATATGAAGACAATCAAATTCAGTCAGGCTTGCTGCCACATCTGGGAAATCTGATGCCACAGTCAGGAGGCCTCTGGATTGAGCCACATGCTGTACTAAGAATGAAAATCTAAGTCCCAAGGGAGTATCATTTATGATCCACCTTCACAAGTTAACAGAATTGAGAAAAATCCCCAAGAAGCCACATTGGCTTCAACAATGTGTACACATTAGAATTTTCTTTTTCTGAGAGATGTTTCTTTTGTTATTTGAGATTACCTTGATGTCAGTTTAACTGAGCATGTCTGCTGTGTACATAAGAAACTGGTAAAAATTCTGAACATTCCTGCCTTCTGCAAAGGAGGAGGAACCTGAAGACACTGAAAGTAGGGCAGCTGACTAAGTACTTGAATAATGCAAGACACATTAAAACATAATTAACATACAGCAGTTACAGTAAAGCTATTCATTACCCACTGTTTAGAGGGAACTGATTCTTCCTTAATCATATGCACAAGACGTTAAGTTTCCATCAAGTACAGCCAAGTTTGTTGTTCTGTGTTTTGCTGCTATTGTTTCAAATAAAAAGCACAAATACACTACAATCAGGTTTCCAGCAAACCATAAATACAGATCTATTGAAGTGAAGCCCCCCATAACTGTTGTTTTCACACAGTTTGTCCAGCACACCCAGACTCCACTGGACCAAATACACTAGAATGTTAAACAGAAAACAAGACATGTTTATAGGGAGGATATAGAGATTTATTTAATCAGGTTTACTATTTACAGTTGAGATCACTTTCACATACTACTTTGCTACTCTACATGGCTACATTGTTTCCAAACCAATTGAAGGTCTACAGTCTAACAGTTCACTCAACACATAAAATGCTCTTCATAGAAAAATGAAATATTTCATTATAGAACAGTAGTGCATACATTATACTCCTGAAAAGCCAGCTTGTATTTTAAACCACTAATGTTTGAAAGACTGGATCTCTGAAGGTCAAAACTGCAGTCACATAATCCTAAAATGGGTTAGCGTTTTTTGTTTTGTTTTTCACAATTTCTTTATATATAAAGTGTACTGGACTTGGGTTTGGTTTTTTTTTCTTTTTTAAAAGTGACACTGGTGAGGGGCAAGATTAAAACATTTTTTTCTTCTCAAATTAAATACAGCTGGCTTCCTTTGTACAACTTTGGCCAGAAAAGTTCCACGTAGTGAAGGTTTAAGACATCCTCTCTCTATATGCAAGAATCAGCCAGTTAATGCTTAGAGGTAATCTACCAAAGTAGGCACACATCCTTTGACTTTCATATCAACCAAATTACACCTAAACTCGCAAATGGTTCTGAAATTAGAAAGTTTACTAGCATACTAAAACATTTAGATACATGAATAGCTGGCTAAAACAGTGAAAGTCACAGGTAATCATATGGGTTTGTGTAAAGCTGTTGTTTTGCCCATCACCAGTGCACAGTGTGGCTGCCCTCATGTCTGAGAGGTGTGCTGGGGGCAGCAAAGCCATGGAAGTCAACCTGGCCCCTTCACCTTCCACAGAAGGGGGGGAAGATGGAACTGCACGTGGAGCTCTCCTCTAGGCGTAGGTTCCGCCGGCAATGAGAAGCTCGTAGGCCGGATCCCGGCTCCTCCGACATAGAACTATACAGGCACACAACATGCCCAGGAGCTGGGGACAGAAAACAGGACAAGACTCAGTACAAGGAAGGCACTTCAAGAGACTCACCCTCAGCACAGACTGCCAGCGCTGCTCCAACACTGGAATTAACTAAATGGCAACAAACGACAGCTCCTGAAAGAGCCTTGGCTCCTGCTGCAAACTGCAAGGGACACAAACTTCAGTCTCATTTTCTTTACAATATTATCCTGGCCGTGTAAAACAAAGCTTTTATTTGGTCAGCCACTTGTATTCTGCCTCAATAATTCAGATTCAGATGGAAGAGACTCCTAATGTTTTTTAATGAAAGGTACAGGTTTTTAGATATTGTATCTGGTATGGAAAATCCAAGTGCAATTGAAATGCAGCAGTTTAACTGCTTTGATGAGAAGGGGCTTTTGAAAGATTTCATAAAACTCTGTGAACATGTCACATTAGAAAGCTTAAATGTAAGGCAAATAATTAATTTTTAGACATGTTAAAATTCACAGTACCACACCTGTGCTGGCATACTTGCCAGGACTTAGGCTATGATCACCCTGTGTCCGCTTACAAGTCTTAAACCACATGAATAATCAACGATACAGGGCATGATGTTTTAAAGAAGTTGCATGTTTATTGAAGGTAGAAGACTGTACCTACTAAAAAATAGCAGGTGTAGTCTTGTGTTCTGTGGTCTACAGTAACTGGCAATAGCTTCCAGTAAAGTATGAGATTGTACTGGTTTGGTTCTATGCACAGAAGTTTTTTCACAGATGCAAATACTTCAGGAGGCTCCTGTCTTGTCTCTGGATTATAAAGCACCGCTCTGAAGGTAACTTGATTGCTTAAAAATGAAACCCACTCCAAAAATACACCACAAAAAAACCCCTTGGACAGAAGGAAATAAGAATGAAATGGGTGAGCAGACAATCAAGTGTAGATCTTCCTCTCTGATACAGCAAAGCACAGTAAAAATAGTACTGGGACAAAAGGAGAGTTACTGACTTTTTTAAAATACAGGCCAACGCAAACATCAGATGTTTGCATGTTTTAAAACTAAATGATGGAACACACAATATAGTACTCCAGTCTGCTGAAAGACTGAAAACAATGTTTAAAAACCCCAAATCTAAATAAGCAGTGATTAGGAAGAGGCATGATGAAATTCTACTATGAGTTTTTTATTTCCTGGGAAGGAACAAGCTGTAAAGATCAATACTCTTCTTTGCCTGCAGTGCTTTATCTGCTTTGGATCTATAGCAGAAACCAGCACAGGTTAAAAAAGCATATAGAGTAACGTAGTGTGACACTTCAGCTGTCATTAAAAACAGCACCCTTCTTCACTCTGATTGTTCCAGCTCACAGACTGACTCCTGAACATGTTATCACAGAATCATGGAATGGTTTGGGGTGGGACAGACCTTTAAAGGCCATCCAGTCAAACCCTCCTGCAACAAACAGGGACATCAAGGTGCTCAGGTTGTTTCCTCATGCTCTGACATGAACTTATCAAGTTACATGAGAGAATGACTGGTCATGGACACATCCCTTCTAAGTGAGGAGGGAATATCTACAATTAAACCCACTTCAGTTAGACTTGCAAAATGGAGAGTTTATGGTAGTTGCCAGTGCTACAGAACTCTCAAGAAGGCTCACAGCCTGCAAGTACAAAAACTTCTCTGCTGTTCAAAGCCTGGATAAAATGAAAAATGTGATGCAGAGCAGCACCTCCTTTAGTCTTTAGCTAGAATTCACTCTAGCCACGTACATCAAGTGAATAAAAGTAGATCCAGAACATTTACAGGTATTTGCACAAAGACAACGCTATTCAATGACTCTCTGGAGACATTTAATTTATACAGAGTTGTGTGAAATCTCAAGTGTTCAGGTACTATAGCAAAACCTCATGCAATTAACTTCTCAGTTACAATTTAAACCGTTTTTGTCCTTTAGGAGGTTGCTGAGCATATTTCCTAGAATTCACTATAAACACAGAAGTGCCTCATATTTCAGTGTTCTCTACAGACATTATTTATTATGTAATTAAAAAAACGTTAGCACCTATAAACATTTTAAGGCATTTCAGTCTGTTTCTCTTGGGTTGCTATTTAATATTGTGAACAGCTATTTTAGACATCTGTGTTAAGGAAGGATCCATGCATCCTCCTCTTTAACAGCTTTCAGAAAAATTTAGACATCTACTTTCAGGAGGTTTGTTTAGTTTTTTTATTAACTTTGGTTTTAATTTGCCTGCTAGCAATAACTACATTCAATCTTTCCCTAAACCACTTTTGTACAAGAATTCATTGGCTGTATACACATGTGCCCTTTGTAAATTATCACCAAGCACAAAAGCTGTGCCTTTGCTCCCTTCAGTTTGCTTCCTATCTATTAATAGTTCTGTCACTGTAGCTGGGACCAGGGAATTACTGCACACTGGAAGATCCCCATGGTAACTGAAACATGAACATACCAAAAATTACTTCTATACAGAAAATACTAAGTTGTTCATGAATTTCAAGCCTTGAAAAAATATTCTTCTGAGTCTTTTAATTTTGAAGCAATTACTGAAGGTTAAATTTGTTGACTATAGGCTATTAGAGGTAATGAACTTTGAACAGCCTCATTGCATAACAAAATAATCTGTTCAGAGGGAACTGTGCAGCAAGCACAGGGAAGGTAGCAAAATCCACCAAATGGTGAGAAAAACAATTATTCCTCCAAGTTTACAGGGTATGAGCCAAGCTACAGCCATGTGCTGCAGTTCACATTCTATCTCCCTTTCAGTTAGCCCACAGACCATTCTGCTGAGAACTGGGCCAAGTACATACTTGAATTCTGTATGGCAAAGACAAAGATGTCAGAACTGATGTCTCAGATTTCAGGAGATAAATAACAGAAGAGTCTGAACAGAAGGGTGCAACCAGCCACACTGCCATTGCAAGCATGTGTCAGAAACTCTGACAAAGGATTGTAACTGTGCTGCACTTTGGGGCAGACCTGTTCATCAACCTGCAAACTCCAAAACTAAGAATAATGTCTCCTCTCGGGACTCACCTCAGTCAGTTTCATAAGATACACTTTTTTCCTGACATTAAAAAAATTGTCATAGTAACTATGGTTGTGATAAAGACATTAATTTTCAGTACACAAATACATTTCATTGTTCAAACAAGTAATGCTTTAACAACTGACATTTTGAGAAAGGCAATTAAAAGTGTACCTTCTCTTCAGGAGACTGAACACAGACTTCACCAAATCTGAAGTTCCATAACTAAAGTAGTCTGGGTCTGAATAGCTCAACATGACTGTATATAGTCTACACTATGAGTACTTCCTTATAGCATTGAAATATAAAGGAAACCCTATTTTCACAAGACTTTGCAAAAGATTATTTGTCTTCAAACTTACAATGTGGCTCAAAGCTGCTTTTGAAAACCAAAGTGCTTAAATTGTCAGACTTGACAGGTATATCTTTTTAATTCAAATGCTATTAAAAAACACTAAAGTAACTTTGAAATTAGTTTTTAAGTCTCCTGGGATTCAGCATATGTGGTACATTACTCAGAGACCACAGCAGAGGCAGAGTCTGAAAATAATGTCATTAATGTGCCAAGTCTGCCAGCTGATGAGCATTCAAAATTTCAATTTTGCAAATATGTTTGGGAGACAGTGCTAGTCTTTTATTTCTTCCTTAAAATGTAATAAATACTAATATACACATTAGTTTATTTCCTCAGTTACCTTTTTATGACCAGGGTCACTAGTTGTACACAAACACTATCAAAAACCTTGGTGTATCTCCTGGGTGGTCCTGACATTTGTACACCATGAAGCATAGTTAAGCTGCTGTACCTCTAAAACAGCATGAAGAATGAGCTGTTTAGAAGCTAGAAATTAAACGCTATGCAAACTCTTCAGGTGTTAAATGCCATCAGAGGACATTTAAGATACTTAATACCTAGATAATTAAGTTTTCATGAAATAATTTACCATTTACATCAGAATGGAATACAGCATATAACACTGACTCTTCAGCTCTAACAGAATATACATCCACATAGCAGTGGGAAGTTCTGTGTTAAAGTGTAATATCTCTATGTGCATACCTGTAATTATCTGTACTGCAGTTTAGATCTAATCTGAAAGAAGGTAACAAATAAAGAACATTCTCTTACCTGAATAGCAGCAAATGCTAGTGCTGCCCAGATGACATACATCATGATCTCCTGAAGCTTCTTTACAACCAGAGCCTCACACCCCTGAAACAAGGAGGCTTCTTATGTATCAATCTGGCAACCATTATTTAGACACACCAAAAAACCCCAAAAGCATCAGAGAGGGCAGAAGGATAACACTAACACTAAAAAAAGTAATTAGATGAAAATTACTCACAGATGAAAAGAGGAGAGGATTCCCCCTCTGCAAGAAACCACATCTACCTTCTATTAAAGTAAATACACCCATGATTTGATTTCCCCCAAAGACAAGGAATTGCCAGCAAAAGCACATGGCTGTGCCAGCTGATGCTGTGGCTGCCTCACCTCTGAGTAAAGGTCCATGGGGCGGGTCAAACTGCCAGTGCAATTGCTGAGGGCTGCTTTGCAACAGCTGAGGGGCACGCTGTTGTTTTTAGTTTGTTTGAACCAGACAGTACTCTCCCAGTCTGAATAGTTATGGATCCCACAGCAGCGCAGCTGGAAAACCAGACAGGTAAAGAATTCAGTTCTAACTGTAATACTGAGAAGACAAGTATATTATGTTCCAGTACAGAAAAATACTTAAGTACTATGTATTTGAATACAAGCACAGATTGACAGATAGCTAATTATATGAAAATGTATCTCCCCATGAGCAATAGCGTAATATTAATTTTAACCAAGTTAAGCTATTTATTGTCCATTCAGCAATTTCCTAGATTTGTCAGAATGGAGGAAGGCCATCTACACAAGCAGCAGAGCAGCAGCATCTGTGTTTTAAGGACAGAAAGGAGTGGAAAATTAGCACATCTTGCCACCTCACCTGCCTCTGCACATAGTCAATAGCACGACTGGCTGCATCAGGATTTGTCCCATTGTATCTGTTGTATACTTTCTGAATGCTGTGATCAACTTCATCCTCCACCTAGGAAGGGGCAGGAAAGCATCTGCATTAGCTCACCAGCAGAAGTAGCACAGGTTAGGTAACATTATTTTGCTTCCAGCTACAGCATTTCAGGAAACCAAGGTAACTCCCCATCATCTGAAATCACATAATTCAGTGGTACAGCTTCCTGAAGTTCAGACCTGACTTTTGCAAAGATGTTGCCAGCTT
The DNA here is from genome assembly GCA_024734555.1 of Trochalopteron elliotii. NCBI lineage: Eukaryota > Metazoa > Chordata > Aves > Passeriformes > Leiothrichidae > Trochalopteron > Trochalopteron elliotii. The sequence continues at coordinate 107,313 of JANPWX010000281.1, read as the reverse complement.
GCAGCTAAGGGAGAAGGAAAATCCAGGCAGGTACCTTCCAGATTTTAGGCAAAGTAGCTTTGCACTGTCTCTCAGAAAAGAAACATGCTTTCCCTGGGACACTGTGACAGACATTTCATGAAGTTAAGGACTCTCAATAAGAGCATGCACTCACCCTTCTACATCAAGGTTCCAAAACCATTATAACCACCTGGGCTAACTCATTCCCCTTGGGACTACAAGGATATTGGGATCAAAAGGTACTAAGCCATACCACCTACTCTTCTGGTTGAAGCACAGGTAAATAAATTCTAAAAGATGCCCTTTGGCTGACCCTACAGTGACCAAGCTCTCTGTTGAGCCCCAGTGTCCCAGGCCTCCCTGAGGAGCACCAAGGGCAGTACACTGTGTGTAGCAACATTTACTGCAGTAGGTATTAGAACCACTGCAAATCAGTCAAGATGCTGTCAAGTACATGTGTTAGAAATGGATGCCACTCAAGAACCATCACTTGCCCCCTCAAAAGTATTCCATGATGCACATTTTGAAGGAAATCTTACTAGAACCTTTTAAGTGCTATATTTTACTGTAAAATATTACTTAATACACAGTTTAGTGTAGATAAACGTGTGCAATTTTAAGATTAGCTCTGATTAGATTTTTTTCTATCACAATCAACAGGAATTATCTGCAAGGAATGTAATTTTAGGACTGAGCACTAAGCATGCATATCCTTCAGATTTGCAAGCTACAGTAGGAAGGTCTTGTCAACACATCATTCCTTTAAATACTTTAATGGAAGAATTTTCTCAGCAATAGCACAAGCTGAATTCCACCACCACCCCCTCCTCAAGAATGCTGCCTATTTCAAGATAGGTATGCATAAAAGTCAATTTAGCCTGCACAGGCAACTTGTTTCAGACCAGTTTAAAATCACTTGATGATTTAACTAATTTGATTTACAACTCCAACTCCTAACAAAACAGCTGTTCAATTTGTCACATACATTTTAAAATATTTTATTTCAGTGCTTGTTTGTGCATAGTTTGGCTTGTGGTTCAACCAGGGCAACATTATGCCTGGAAACCATGCAAATTCCCTAAGATCCAAAGAGAAATCACTAGCTCTAGTTAACTGGCAGGTTTAATGAAAAATGAAGAGAGTGAACCCCTCCACCCAGAGGAAAAAAGCCAGCAGGTCCTCAACCAACCAAGCCTGTTTAATCCACACTGGCACCTTCAAAAAGCCTGACTTTTACTGCTAAGGACCACAGCTGGAAGGCTCTGCAGCAGCTCAGTCCATCTCAGCATGGCCTGGGCGTGCTCCATGTGACACTGAAACAGTCCTAACTGGATCAGCACACAGGGTTACAGAGACATGCTGGGAAATGAAGAGATTCTAAGATCAGCAAGGGTATCTTACGAGCACAGTGCTACCTTCTTGAGGCATTATGCTCAATGTTACTTGGTACCAACAACTGCTAGGACTTCAATCTTTTCTCCTGTCTAGAAGTTTGTACAGTGAACACAAAGTACTTCTAACACGATTCACGTGCCTTAAAAAAACCAAAGCAAGGCTCCCACAAATGTACACACACCATGTCAGAAACAACGACCAAAATTAACAAAGCACAAAGATGACTTATTTATCCTGGCAAAAAATAACCAGAAGGCTAAGCAGACTTCCCCTCTCAGCTCACTGGTAATAAATTTATTTCTGTTCATTTCTGTTGTACTTGGAACAATAGTTTAAGATGTTAGATACTGCAGGGTACTAGAAAATTGCCATTTTTGCTAACAAAACCTGTCTGTCCTTTCCAAAGTTTCAAGGTTCAGTTTTCAACTACTGACTTCCATAAACAGCTTAACATAACCTCATGCTGCTACCAAAACTAGACTACCTTCCCTCTTCTCCCAAACTCTGGCCCTGAATTACCTACTGCAGTGAAAACTGTGTGGCAGCAAATCAAAAAATGAGAGGCAACAGGAACACACAGCTGGGCAAGGAAGATCCATGCATCTGCCTGTATCTGCTGTGAATACTGCTCACTGAAAAAGAGCAAGTCCATTTAAGATGGGAACATGGAAGACAGTAAGATAACTACTTAGTTATGCTTAGTCCAGATCACATCCATGGTGACTGCTGCACGTATTAAAGTATAGCTCTGCAAGAACTGAAACAGAAGGAAACCATTCAGATCAACATTTAAGAACCCACTTGCTACTCCCTGGGAATTGTAATGTTTTCCTCAGTGGCTTCTAGGGTCTACTGCTACTACACACTTCAGAATGCCCAATGACCATCTCAGTTCATTGCCAAGATACCAGAAAACAAATGCAAAGCATGAGAAGAACATTCTGAGTTCAAGCATGGCCAGTAGAGCACTTCTGTTGAAGCAGCTCAGTGCTATGCACCAGGCCTACAACACAAACACTGCAAGGTCGTGTTGTCAGCTGTTTACTCAAAGCAGCCTCCCCTGGGACCCAAGCAGAAACACTTCTACTTCCAAGCTGTCCTCCTGTTTGTCCCAGGATAGCAGGAGAAAGCAAGGAGAGAATGCTGAACCAGTGAGACCCATGCTGTTCACAGGACACAAGAGGCCAAAGATAAATGGTACTGCAGTTCAGCTTGCTGGTAAGGTATCTCTGGGTGTCCTACCCTGCAAACATGCTCCATGTCACAGCTAAAATGACTTCTCTTCTACTTTTTTTTTCCCCAGAGTTTAGATAGACATATCAAAAACTAGTAAACTGTGCAAGTTAGATATTTCTTCAAGCTACATTGTGGCATCTCTAATACCACACAGTGTATTTATGACATGTATTATGCTGGTAGAAACACATCTAATTTCATTTTTCTGGTCCTGTTTCTTAATTCCATTAAACAAAGAGTGGGAAAAGCTGTAATTTTTTTAGCTATAATCCCTGTCAACAACCTGTGTAATGCTGGAAACTATACATTAACACATTTAATCTATTTCATTTCATTATTATGTAGTGTTAGTTTGCACACCAAAACACATGACAACATTTAAGTTATTGCATATAAAAAAAAATATGCCCTATGTTCAAACATTGTGCAGCCTCAATCATTCACAAAGTCAAAGCATAAATAAATTAGAAGACCATCTGGAAAATGTAAAGGTATCAATTACTGTGACTCCCTTCCCCTGTTTAACTGTTAATGATATGTTCCAGGTAATTTTTTGCCTACGAGATAGTTCTCTGCATTGATGTTCTAAATGTTAAGGTACTGATATCACAAATTAATCCACCCAGACATTTGATTTTATTGCCTAAACAAATACCCATTAACAGTTCAACAGAATCAAACACAATAAAAAATACATTTCTGTATTAAGGTCAGAGATCACAACAAAACATTTACTGAAACTGAGAAGTTCTTACCTTTGCTCTGTAAATGTATCCAAGAACAACAACCACAACTTCGGTGATAAAAACCAAGAGCAAGATGATCACAAACTGTAAAATACAATCAAGAGTGTTTGTGCAAATAGTTTTATTTGCGTGCCTAACAGAAGTCTTCACGTAGATTTTTCTAGTTCAAGTTATTTTTGAGGGAAGGTTTTGATTTAACAGATAATTTAATGCAGGCACTTAAATTGACCAAATGAGGCCAGAATTCATTCAAGAAACTTTAGTGTTCACAGCTTCACCAAGTAATAAGCTGTCCAGTCAGGCAAGTCTAGCTGTCATTAGTACTGAAAATACCATACTGCAGGTCTTTAATCAAGTGTTTCTTTCAATCTTCTTTGTTAGGTAAATAGGAATGTCTCATCAAAGAGGCTACACAGGCAGTTACTTAGAGTGGTAGATGGACTAAGGGAATGTTTCTTCAGATTAAGCTCTGTAACAACTGGAAAAGACAGCAAGCTATGCATTTGTCTTGCTATATTTAAGAGTATTTTAAAGAAATCTGCACAGCATTCAACAAAAAAAGCCCCCAAACCCCTGTGGGAACAGTTTAGATACCAGCCTCTCTTCTTCCCTACCTAGTTTTCAAGCCAAAATTACAATTCAAGTACTTGGAAACTCAGGGCATAAAATACTGCAAATCAAGTGTCCCAGTAAGCTGTGAAGAAAATAATGAGGCATTATGACAACCCTCAGTTAACCTTGATAGAAGACACTTGAAGCAAAAAGGCTCCTGAATCGCTTCTCTCTCCCTTCAATTCAGCTTTTTAACCAGGACAGATTAAAGTGAGATTTAAAAAACTGTTATGACTTAATCATATGGTTTTACATTTTTTAATGAGATTATCACAGTTCTAAAAAAGGTAAAACTGAGACGCCTTCTGCTGCTAGAACTGTTTAATTTAACACCTTTATTCAGAACAGAAAATTGAAGCAAGATGTTCCTAACAAAATCAAGCAGAAAACTTTTCAGGCCATAAAGAAAAAAGTTCAAGTACTATTTTAGGAGTTTATTAAGAGAGAAGGCCAAGGCTGTGTGGGAGCTGTGCACTCACCGTGGCCAGGCCGCAGCGGCTCTCCCGGATGGTGGCGCAGCAGCCGATCAGGCCGATGATGAACAGCAGCGCCCCCACGGCGATGATGATCACAGCTGGAATCAGGGTGTACACGTCCTCAAAGAAGTGATCGTAGTCATCGTACGTGATGAACACGTAGGCCCCCACGTAGCACAGGATGCCTGCTGCTGCCTGCAATAGGCACAAAAACGTGGTCAGTTCCTTGGAACACCAAGGAACACCTTCCTTCAGCAACGTAACAATTATTTTATCAAACACCATAAAGTAGTGCTCCTCAGAAATTTTGCCAGTTACTATCTACGACCTACTGTTAGAATAAAACAGATGTACATATTGTAAACTTTAACCTCTGCTAGGGAAAGAACTGTTAGAAACAATAGCATTTCTGAAGGGTTCACAGCACTGGAAAAATCTGATTCCAACCAGAAAGCAGGCAGAGACAAATACAAACCACCAACTATTGAAAGGCAGAACCAGCTACCTACAGAAATGTACCACAGACTTGCAAAATTGATGTTCTCAGAAGGATTGTTGTATGAAATGGTCCTTTTTCAACAAACAAAAAGTCAACTTGAAGTTACTGCAAAATAAGCCCTGTAGGATGAATCTGCAACCAGATGGATTTAAACAGTAAGACAAAGCTCTTACATCCATCTGCCACGATCCTGCCTCCCTTATAAAGATCCCAACACATCAATACCTTCATTATCTTTAAGCTGAGCAGAGCTAGTGAAAGAGAGGCAACTGCTGCTTGAGGAGCCAACTAACACACATTTATTTTTAAATACAAGGGCCTTATCAGTTTGTGCTTTACAAAAGTCTTTCCTAACTGTCCTCACACTTTCTGCAGAACAAAACATCAATCTGCAATGTGGACAATATAATCTGAATGTTTCACGACAAGCCTTCCCAATGTCCCAATACAAGGCCAAGCTAAAACAAAGCACTCAGAAGATGCCATGGCTAAGCAATGACCTGGGGAATTTCATCTTGCTGTAAAGGGTGGTGTCCCTATTACAAACCAATCCATACCCTGGGCACCAGAGCTCACTCAGCTGGAATGTGACACACTGCAGCTCCAGTCTGAGGGAGAACACTGCAGGCTGCCTCCAGGGAATGCTCCCACTCACTGGCATTACAACCAGCCCCTCCCTGCACTGAGAGGAGGGCAGACACACATAGAGCTGCCTCCAGTAGCTGTAATATTGCAAGGCTGGATTGTGCTAGTGTACAGTCACAGACTCAATCAATAATTCAATCTAGAACATCATTTAGCCCAGTTGCCTGTGCACAGCAGGGTCAACAATGAATTCAGACCAGGCTACTCAAGGCTTTTGTCTCAAGTCTTGGAAGTCCTCCCTGGGAAGCCTGTTGAGTGTGGCACAGAACAAGACAAGCCACAAGACAAAAGGCATCCAGAATTTCAGTCCTGTTTGCCAATACATACCAGATGTACTGCAACATTACTGCAACTCCTTTCTAGAAAACAACAGTGCACAACCACTATCAAAATATTGCTTTATGTACGGAATATTCCCTGCAGCACTTTACTAGAGAGACACTATGTCAAAGAAAAAGATATTAAGAGCCAACGCAAAAGTATCATCTTCTGCATGGATTTGAGCAATACATTTGACCTCTCCACCTCTCTTTCTGCAGCCAAGGTAGTTGTGTACTCTTCAGGAATCTTAAAGGCATCCAGGAGGTTCACATTCATCCAACAAAAGGTGCTATGTACATATAAGGGGAGGGAAAACTGAAAATTCAGTAACAAAGACCAAGACATCTTTTCCAGACAGGAATGAACAAGCTATTGCAAAATCATCCCCTTGCACAGAAGATGTTGAAATGCTAATCCATCTGTACAAACCCTGCCATATTAGGTACAACACAGCAAAATGCAGACACAGACTTTCTATACACAAAGCAAAGATTCAAAGTAGTGTCACTGAACAATGGAATTACATTAACTGTTGCCTAGCAATGCAGCCTGTGAATGGCAGGCCAGTGATGTAATCTCCTATTTCTAAGAACTAAAATGCTTGTTAGAAATATGGTATGCTACAAGGTGGCAGATGAAAAACCACAGCTGTGGTTGGCATCAGGCACAGAATATATACCAAAGCTGAAATCAGAACCATTTGTGAACTCCTTTGTCCTTCTTTTCTTGTAATTTAATTGGCTTCCTCCTTGTTTAAGAAAAATCTGGATCATAAACTGCATAAGCACATACATTTGAAGAATGCATTTGAAGTAAAAGGAGTTAAGCCTTTAAAAAAAATCAAATCTGTCTACAGGTGTCATCTTTCCTTCTCTACTTCAAGAAGCACACGCATTTTAAGAAACATTGCTTTTGCAGCCTTTAGACAGATTAAAAGCTGCCTGGTTTGAAGACTTCATTAAATCCCTTCCACACATGGTACAAGACTGACTAACCATCCATGACAGCACTGGGCCTTAGGTTTTACTTCTGAGCAATGTTGAGGAACTGGTGTTTCTGAAACAGACACTGCCTCTGTGATTAAGTGACCATACTCTTCAGAATTACTGCTGCTACCTTTTCAACAAGTAACCTGCAGGGGAGGAAGGTCCTGAGAGCAGAGATACCTGCTGGAGCTTCCACAAGGTTTAAAAGCCATGAAGATTAAAACTCCTTCCCCATGTATCACAGCTGAACACGGTTTTGGAACAGGTGCTTGGTCTATCCCAGAACAATGAAAACAGTAACACTACCCACTTAGTTTACACTTAAGTTTGAGATGTCCTCCCTTTCCCTTTTACATCACAACCATAGGACACTGAGTGTTTATTTCAGCCTGCTCTAAACTAGGAAGGGGAAGGTCTCTGAAGGGTTTTAGCTTTAGAAAAGGGCTTTTGAAGCAATCCTTTTTGCCCATCTTTTGATGATTTTCTCTCACTACCTTCTGGCTTGCATCACTGAATGGTCTTAGGAGTGTGTAAGAGGAGTCCCTTTGGGTGAAACCAGAAAGACAAGTACAGCTCCCGTGCTGACTGCTCAGAGGTGCTCAGTCAATGGGACTGCACTGGCCCGAGGTCCCTCCCTCTTTGGAGCCCAGCAGTTCCAACACGAGGCCTCAGCAGACAGTACAGTGTCATCCACGGATATAAATAACATGTCAACACTGCAACAGACAAGACAGTTTTGCCCATACAAAGTGTGCAGTCCATCTTGACCAGGGCTGCACTAGTCAAATGCACATTTATCACCTGTTGCAAACCAAGCACAAAGTTGAATACATGTGCTTTTTGAAGAAAAAAACCCAACAAACCAAACCAACTGACTGCCCCCTGCCCAAAACCAAACGACCCACCCCAAACCACCTAAAATAGTACCATGTGCTTAAACCACCTATCTCAAAATAGGAATCATCTAAAGAATCCAAGGTCTGTATAGACACAAGGATAACTTAAAAAAACCCAATCCACATCTCACTGTTTACCATCCTGCAGAGTAAACAGAAAACCTGCAAAGTCCAGATTTGCTCAAGTCAAAGACAACTGAATATAAAGCTACCATGTTTACAATCATGTATTTCCTATCATTAAATGGAAGCCAAATATATGAACTTCACACAGTTCAAACAAGTCTTTGATAAACAGGGCTTGAAGGAAGAATTCTCCAACTTAATCTGCTCAGTGCTGTGAATAGAGGTGGTAGCATTTCCTGGATCTGTGCCAGGTCACATGCCTGCTCTAGGGACATGACTGGTTATTCAGCATTCACACGTCCCTTTACAGTTGTCTGCATCTAACTCATAGTTCTGAACCTGAAGCAGCACACTCTTATTTTAGGATGAATTAACCTTTAAAAACACTGGTATCAAAGTACAGTCAATGAAGACATTGCAAAAGGCTTGAGCCTTTCAACGTCCTTTTCATCAGAAGCAAGTTTCTAAGACATGAAGACCTCTCACAGTTCAGAAAAAGATTGATTTTACTGCTTTGGCTGGAACCTCTATGGAGTTATTAAAAGCTCTAACAATTATGCAAAGAATTGGAGGGAAAACTGGAAGATCCAATGACACAATGATAAGTATCCCTCAACACATTCTAGGAATGCTCAGTTAAAAATCAAGGCCCTTTGCATAGTCTTTGGGCTGCTGTAACACAGCCTCTTAAGCACGTGGCTGTTTCACAAAGTCAGCTTTCACCTCTCACAAGCCCTGAGGGGTACAAGGCTGTACACTGTCTAGCTGCACCGTGAAACAGTTTCAGGGATTTAGTCTGTTTGTTTTCCAAGGAGGCTGCAAACACACACCAAGAACTGTTTTCATGTTTCCAGTAATGCTCACACGCTGCAGCAGCTTGAAAGCCAAAACTGTGGCCACCTAAGATGAGTGTAAGATATTTAAACTTGTTCCGTTGATCATTTATTTATCAACCACGGACACTGTGGCTTCATTTACAAGCAAATGCCTCCTTACACCACCCTAATAATATTACTGCCAAAGAGATCTGATCAACACTTGTATGTTCATACTTTTACTCTTCACCTTGCTATGGAATTTTCTTCACTTTGGGACCCCAACAGAACACACAGCAGAAGTTCTGAATTTCTTGTGGTACTGTTTCAATGAGCTAAAGAACAGTGTTTGTCCCCTTAGAACCTATGCTTTATCACTGTTTTAAGAAAAACACATACTCTCAACAAGAAAATGAAGGTAGCAGCAAAGTACTCTATGTTAGGAGAAAACACACCTGATATTCAATTAGGCATGAGGAGTATTTCACATTTTTGGTAAGGACACCTACTTATAAATTCCTACTGCTGCCAACTTTTCCAGTGCTTATTGGCAAATGTTGATAGCAATGGAGACACCACTCTAAACCAATTACTCACACTACTATGGAACTATCTTTCAAGCATGGGATTTTTAACTACACCCATGATATATTCTGACAGACCATCTCCATCACCTTTGATAAAAAGAACCTAAGGAAAAAGTAAGAAAAAAGCCTTTTACACTAACAGACCCTCAGCTTTTCTGTCTGGATCCTGTTCTAGGACCATTTTCCCAACATGTCCATTACTTTCCTCATGTTAAATGTGAGTGTATCTTTGTTCTCACTGCCTTTCTAACACTTTTTTTAAAAAACAAAACATATGTCTACTCCAGGACAGATTTATGAGAGTCTACAGTTAGTTCTGTCCATCCATACCAACTCCTGAACATTTCCTACCCACAAGCAGGAACACTGGTATTGGAGTCTGCCTCCAAATTTCTGGGCTTCTTAGAACAGTAACTGAACAAGTGGTTTTTCCACATTTCTCCATTATTTGACTTCTAGGGTACTTCTGACATTTTTGGTCCTTTCCAACACTAGAGTACTCATAGCCTCATTACTGTAATAAAAAAAAAGGGAATGACAAAATCTTTTAAGTTTTGATTTTAGCTTTCTGTTCTTCTAAGTTTATTTCCTTTACCTCAAAGGCCCAACAGGATCTCTCTGGGGTTTATTTCTCTTACACAGTCTTTTCAGCACTTCCCTGCTGTGTATCTCTCTCTCCACTCCCCTCCCAAACAAACCCACACCCATACTTGATATTTTCTTTGCTTCCTGAAATTGATGCAGAACCAGCTCAGAACCCACCCAATGACCCTGGTTTTCTGACACTCGTGTCTTTGTTCTCATCAGTGATCACTGAACTTGAACACTGAGCTATAACTGTCTTATAAAATCTTTTGGAAGAAAGACAGCAATTCCATTCAGCTCCACAACCCAGTTAAAACTATCTTAAAGGCTTATAAAAACAAGCAAGCCCTGCAAAATTCAAGCAAGCCAGACTGCTCTGTCTGTAGTAGCCACATTCAATTCTGTGCCTCAACACCTCCAATTCAAAGGCTTTTTAGGCTAAAGCAAAAGGCTGAGCTAGGCTGCTTTTGCATTTGGCATTACATATTTGAAGTGCCACTAATTGCAAGATCAGTGCATTTGCAGTCTTCCACCTCTTTAGAAGCCAAGTTAACAATGCAGCCATTCTTTTACACCGATTTAGTCGTCACCAGGGCTGTAACTTGAGCTGCTGCTCTACTGTTCCCAGACTCCTTGCTCTGCAGGAGAACAACGATGATGACTCTGCTTCAAAGCTCACCACGTAAAGTTACTATTCAAAGGTATCACATTCAGCTTTGCAACTTGGTTTTGTTAGTTATTAGGTCTTTTAAGCTCAAGACCAGATGCCAAAAATCCTGAAAAATTCCAGGCAAAGATCTGAAACTCATCCTGTAAAGAAACCTGAATGACACTACCATGCTGCCTAAAAGCAAATCAAAGTATTCATTACTAAAATTCAGGACCTGGGCCATGTTTGCTATCTGAAAATTCATATTCAAGTATTTTAAGAAAGATCACTCAGAGGGCACAACACTTGAGAGTTTTAAAACCCAATTTTTTAATTAAAATAACTAATTATTTTAATGCACAGGATTCCAAACCATTGTCAATCCTGAAGGATACACCTGCTTCACACAACCATAGCAGCAGAAGCAAAAAACACTCCATTTTTACATCCAGAAGCAACTGTCTTTGAAGAAAAGAGGGCTTTGGTCAAGTAGTCCTTGCAAAGTTACCTTTGGGATCATCCATCAATTAGAGCCTTTGATCACCAAAGAACTCTCTACAAGTTTGCTTTAAAGTCCAGAGCAGTAACTATTCTCAAGCCCACAATAAACTAGAGAAATTATCAGGCTTATTGCTATGGGTAAGAGAGAGTGAACTCTAATCTTCCTTTCTACTACTGAGTTTGAATGAACTTTCCCATTGCTTCATTTTCTTTGGTTTTTTTTCTACCAAAAATCCCCAAACACATTACAGACACACTGACTGCTGCAGCTCCTCTAAGAAAATCCTCCATTTCCCATACTCTGGTCACTGCACTGTGGTGAGCACACCCAAACTGTGCAGGGAGCACAGATCTGTAGAAAGTATTTGTGCTTTACAGAAGTAGAGACTTGAGATTTCTCTAAACAATTGTACCAAGAATGTTTCATAACAGATTAGTCAAATGAACTGTCAAAGAAATGATTTCAAGCCAGCTAAATACTACCAGAACAACCTAAATAGTTTGCAACTACTGAGTTGCAAGTATTGTAGAAGCAGAGTTCATTCTTTTTCTCAAAGAGAAGGACACAGAGGGGAAATATAAAAACCTCAGCAAGCACAGGATATCTGGCACTATTTTAGCAGAGCAGGCTGTCAAAGCACATTAGACAGATTCCCTTTTCTGAAGCAAGACCACATGGAACTCTGAATATTTTATCATTCTACCCTAGGAACTAAACTAAGACTGAAAACATTTCCTTAGCATTTTTGTCTTCATCTCATCTTCAAACCGGTTTCAACTGAATTATGCAAGTCACACCATGAAGCCTTAAATTAAGGGCACACAAACACATTTGACAGCAATCTTTATGTATTTGTTGCAGGTAAATATATCTCTTCCTCTTTCAAAATTATGCAGACTGTAAATTTAGGAGGTTTCCTGAAGAACATGCTGTTCTCAAATACTTTATTTTTTTTTTTTTGCAATTAGTCATTATCAACATTTCATCAAGGTAACAAAAAAATCTTGCTGATTATGAAGATATATGTACCAGAAGTTACATCACTTTATTTCTAAGCTGTATTGTCTTTCACATCACAATTACTTCCTTAAAGGACTCAGCATCCCCTAAAAGAAGACACCAGCTGACCAAATAAATCTTGTGCAAATTTAAGGTAAAGGTCAACTGAAGGACTGGTTTTCTTTTGTCGTTTTTCATATCCAATCAAAAATTAACTCATAGGAACCAGACACTAAGAAATATATTAATTAGATCAGTATTCCCTGGTCTAAGGAGGGCAAGTTTTACCTGATACTTCCTATCAATCCATTTCCTGGTAAAGTATTTTTGACCTTCAGCACTCTTTGACAAATCACCCAAAACTCAAGCTCGTGTTCCACACAGAATTTACATTCTGCTACTCTTTATGACCACCAGTCATGGTATTGTTTTCTTGCAGAACTGTATTTTAAAGGCAATATAGGTGCCTACAGAAGATGCACTCAATGCTCAACACCCCTTGCAAATATAACTCAGCTGAACTGTCAAAATACAGCACCACAAATGTGGAAAGGTGAGTAAAGTCCATTCAACTTTCTACATGATAAACTAGTACCTGCCCTGCTTTCAGGCAGCTGCCACAGCCTATTTTCTTCAAAAAATAAAAATCCTGTAGCATTAGCAACACGTAGGAAAGTACATTAATGTAAGGATTTTACACAGCAGAAAGAAGTTTTCACAAGACAATAAATGAAGTTTTATGGTGTCAACTAAAATTTAACAAGTAGCACAAGACTTCAAAGTGAGATGAACTTGTAGAATTGAAATCAGTAGCAGTGGATAGTAAGTGGCTGTCACCTGTCTGTAAGGTCTGATCTGCCTCTTTCAGACTTGAAAAACATTCATAAAAGTTAGAACCAAGACTCCAAAGTATAACAAGCATATCTCTGCTGTTTCTTCACAACAATGATAATTTTCTGAACAACTCAGTCCTAAGACAGATATAAAATCTCTCTGAACAGTCATATCCTCCCACAAGTAAGAGACCCATGGGACAAGGGGGGAAGTTACAATCCACTGTGTAGTCACAACTTGCTATTCCCACAGGTGACCATGAGGATAGTGATAACAGAGGACTGGAATATGAAACCTTCAGGAGGGAGAGTAAGTTTACAAAAGCAATTAAAGGGCATTTCATAGTTACTTGACCAATTATAGACATTTGTCTATTGTCAAGTCTCGGGAAATCCAAATGAACTAATTATCAATATTGGAACTACACAAGGATGACAAGCAAAAGATCTCTGTAACAGCACAGAAGCACTTACACTGCCAACTAGATGAGCACCAAATGTTCACATACACACCTCAGTCAACAAATGAGCTATTGACTCTAGCTTGTGAAAGAGGAAAAGCACTGTTTTCTGTAACTCTCACTTTCAGAAAGCCTGCATCATTCTGCATGTAGCTGATGAGCTGCAAGGTTGTTCCAACACAAGCAACCCAGTCACTTATCTGCCAAAAAGCCACCAGCACACGCTGACTTCTTAGGCTGGAGGTGGTTTACAGAACACAAGATGGATTACATCTTAATTTGACAAGAAGTACATTTTATCTAAATACAACCTGTCCATTTTAAATTAAGCCAAGTTTGTCTCAAAAGTTATCAGAAATTGTAAAGCACAAAGTTCAGCATTACACAAAATAACTTTGACCCCACCACTGTATGAGATGAATAATTGCCAATTCCAACATGTAATTCAATTACTAAATGCAGCAGACAACGAACAATCACTAAGCTTCTGGAGCTGGGGAGAAGCTGCACACAGAACTTGTGCTCATTTACTCCAAAGAGAGCCTCATTTCTATCAGCAGCTACAGAAAAATCTGCTTTAAGGTGCCATCAAGAAGGCAACTCACAAAAACTGTGTCCAGTCAAAAACTTTTAAGCATGACGTAGGAGACCTTAAAGAGCTTTTAAAATGCCACTTGCAACTATGCATGTAACAAAAAGCCACACCCAGAAAAGCAGATTCCAACCTTACTGCTGCACTCAGAGATTGATGTCACTGCTTTTCACTTTACAGAGAAAGAATGGAGCCTGTACACCTCAGCCAGAATTACAGACTTCTAATCTGCACCACTGAAGGCCAAATATGCCTCACCTGCACTGCTCCTCTCCCAGAACAGCTATACAGGCAAATCCCGGTAAGAATGCACAGATAATGCATTTTCCCTGACCATGATTCATTTCCAGGCACCCTCAAGGAGCACTCCTTTGCAAAAATTCAGACAAGAACAGTCATCCTGTAACGCTAGTAAGATTTTTATAAAACTTTCGATAGTAAATGAAGCAACTATATATAGCTACACTTTCATGTTCCAACAGCTTGTTACCCACTATTACTTTTTCAAAGATGAAATCTTTGAACAGTTGGGACAACAGACATTCTGTTCCTGGAGCTGGGATTAGAGCAGGAAAAATGCAGTACCTAAATGCACAGTGGGAATTCTTTAAAACCTACAGATTCTTCTTTATTTGATTTCATTTATTTAACAGTTACGCCGTTCTGACAACCCAATTATTACAGTGAACATAATGCCAAGCTCGAGCCTGTATGTCCATCCTGGAAAACGTCATTTTTCAGCAACCTACTGTCGCCCTTTTGGAAAGCTTTTGTCTTACTGTCACTGTAGCTGTGGGAGGTTTCAGCGATGCATAAATACTACAATGCCACCGTGGCTAGTGGAATACACGAAGCATAAATACATAAAGACGTATGTCCTGGTCTGGTGTTACCAGCCGCGGGAAGAAAACAGCGCCCCACATTCCCCGCTAAGCGTTCGGGATGTCCCGCAGCGGACGGCCAAACCCGAGATGGCCAGAAGGGCGCTACAAAACTTGAACTGGCTACAGAAATTAAACTGCCAGAGACCTGAGAAGCTCAATAAAGCAAAACAGAGAAGCTGTACTGGCTTACACAAGAGCCTCTACCCCAAGATCCCTAATGCCCGTTAAACCTTCAATGCCAGGTTCAGCTCCCCCCACCCTGGAGCTCGGGGGAAGGACTGCGAGGGACGGGACTGCGCCCAGCACTGAACCCCCACACCCCGCGAAGGGGCTGAGGACGCCGGTTAAACATAAAGAGTTTAAATACGAACTGAAGCCGTGTGGGGAGGTGGGAGGGGCTCCTGAGCGAGGCCCGCAGCGCTCTCGGGGCCAGGCTCCGACCTGGAAGGCCGGAGGCGCCATCCCCAGCGAGGCGCGGGAGGACTCACCCAGAAGATAAGGTTGAGGAAGACGAGGACGGTCTTGGAGGAGGTGATGCCGCACTGCCCCATGGCGCCGCAGAGCCCCGGCCCCGCGTCCCCTCAGCGCCGCCGCACGGGACCGCCCGGCCGCGCGGGCGCTCTAAGATGGCGGCCGCCCGCCTCACGTGGCGCCGGGGGGCGGAGGCACCTAAGATGGCGAACCGCTCCCCCTCACAGCGGGCCCGCCCTCGGGAGGTGCCGCGCCTGGGCTGCCCCGATGGCGCGTTGGTGTGACGGGGAGGTCAGAGCTGTCCTCCGGCCTCAGAACCCGGGCAGCAAAGTATAACAAACGCAGCCTCTGCTATTTCTTCAGCGTTATTGTGAGGGGAAGGCCGGTGCTGTACTCCAGCCTCAGCGCTCAGGCAGCAAAGTATAACAAACGCAGCCTCTGCTATTTCTTCAGCACCTGAAGGGATAATTTCCCGATTACCTTACGGTCTTAAAACAGATACTGAAGAATTCTGAACGTTCGCATCCTCCCACAAAAAAGCTGCACCATAAAGCCGGTGACGTCCTCAGGAGTCCTTCGGCTCCCGAGGGCAGTAAAAGCCTGCCCGGTTGCCGCCTGAGGGGTGGTTTGATGGCGGGACTTGCCCTTCGGGCGCTGAGGGGCCGTGAGGGCAGCAGAGCTGAGCGGCAGGCAGGGAGAGCAGGTGTTCCATGAGGAGAACATCCAGCATTTTACAACCTGGACATTTGTCTACTGTGGAGGAGGAATGCTCCCAAGTGAAGTAAAACACTGTGGCTCATGTTGCAGAACCTCACAAACTCTGAGGAAAATGCAGGCGATGGTAATTTTTGGGTGTTTTGGACACATCCAAAGAGGGCGGCGTTTTCCAGCCAGGAGCAAAGGAAAAGTAAGTTAAGAAATTAAAGACATGCCTGGTTTCTAGACGAGGTAACAAAAATCCAGGATTTGCTGCCCAATTTATACATAAAGTTTATTTTAGCACAGCCAGGATCTAGCCCTTCATTGCAAGGGCCTTTTTTTCTGTCTCACTCATCCAACCAAACCCTTCCTCCCCTCTTTCTTCCTGCACCAGGATATCTTCCTTCTTGATCTTCCTTTTACCCTCTTTCTCCTCTCTAATTCCCTGCTTTTCCTAGAAATGCCTGCCATTCCTGGGCTGCTCTCCCTTGTTTGGTGAGCTTGTTCTTGGTCCTTTCCCAGCAGATTTACTTCTCAGGTGGAAAAAAAACTACCCATGTTATTGAAGACTTCAACATTTTAGCAACTGGTCTTGCAAAGGCAAGTAACAATCAGTTATATTCCACTGTTCTGTTTCCATGGCAGCAAAGTTAGTTCTTTTTCTTCCTACAGTTTGGAAAGTTATATCCAGACCCAGTTCTGGATACCATGGAGACACTAAGTCTTTTTTCAGCTTTCATTTCAAGTCCTTATATGCTCATGGATGAAACTTCCCAATCTTTCATGTGTTATCAGACCATTTTCTGACACTAAAAATTAATTTATATACCCAGAAGATAATGCTTAAACATGGTTGCACAATTAATGAGGTTTTGTACAGGATTTATGTCTTGCAATTTCTGCTTTTTAATGTGCTGTTTATATACTCTTTATATTACAATTCTGTGACATATGGTATTTTTAAAAGCCTATAGAGGCGATACTATCAAAAAAGCCATTAAAAGTTGATAGAGAGAAAGCCTTTTAAAGAGGAATTTGATAGAGAAAGGATCAATGATATTTAAAAACTCACAGAAAGATTTTAGTACAATGCTGTTATTCGATTTCAACGTCAAAATTAACAGTCTTATCTGATTTTCTGTATTAATTTCCTCTGCCTTCACTGGTAGAGAAAGATAGATAGACAGATAGACAGATAGACAGATAGATAGATAGATAGATAGATAGATAGATAGATAGATAGATAGATAGATCTCACATAAATTCTTATAGATTCATAGGAACTGGTGTTCAATAGAGACTCTCGGGGTTCTTTTTTGCATTTAACATTGACAACTGGCAAGGAAGGGCCGGGACTTCATGCCTGGAGGGGAGCCAAGGGCATGTGGTGGGGTTGCAGGTTTCTGCACTCAGGGAACACGGTGGACTCATGGGGAGAGAGGAGGAATGGGGAGACTGCAGTGCCTTGAATTGGCACAGAGTTTGTGTGGGCTGGACTCACACTGCCTGAAACATAAATGCCAAGTGTTCCTCTAAGCATGGCTCCTGAAAAACACATAAATACAACATGGAGAGCCTGGCATTCTCCTTTGCAGTGCTGCCTTGCTGCTGTCAGGCATAGAGAGCTGGCTGATAGTGGGTGCCAGGGTGGGGCCTTTGCAGGCTCTTGTGCAGGGAAATACTCTTGGTTCTTTGGAGAGCACATGCAAAAGTTTTGTGATGTGACTTCAAATCCACAGACTGTGTCTGGGATAAGGTGTGGGACTGTGCTGGCATCTCATGCCAAGCGTGGCATACCAGCCAAGTGACATTTAGGGGGAAAATGAGATGAATAGTAAGATGCCATCAGAAATTGCCCCTCCTCCTTGCATGGGAATGTAGGCAGGGAATTCCAGCTCTCTGCCTTTGCAGAAAGAAGGATGGATGGCTTGCTGAAGTGAGGCAAGGCAAGGCAATTCCCAGGAAAGCAGGCAGCCAGGCTTGCTGGAAAGCAGGTTGGAACAAGCACTAGCTGCAGTTTCAATATCTGGCTTGACTGAGTTGGATTGAACTGTCTCCAGCACAGCTTTGTTGCTTAGATCTCCACCTTCCTTGATGTGCACAGGTAGCTTGATTGCCAAGATGTGCTTTTGTTTTTTATACAGTTTATACCTCCTTGAAATTCCTCAGAGAATGTTTATTGGGCATTTCACCGCTTGTGACTGTCATCATAGCAATATTTTCAGAAAGAGGTACCAGAAATGAACACCAGGATATCCTGCACTTCCATGGCCTCTGGGAGGGGGAGAGGATCCAAGGCTGGGATGGGTGCAGGGCAAGGGTGGCCCAGAGGTCTCCAGGGCAGAATGTGGGCTAGCAAGGTGCACATCTGTGACCTCACCAAGGCTCAGCCTGTGGCTCTGAGTGCACCATGGCACACACTGACAGCTTGGCTGGCTGCCTGGTTAGGGTGAGTGGCTGCAGAAGCTGCTCTGCAGACTCAGAAGAGCAGAGACAAATGCACAAGCAAATACAACAATGTTGTTGTTTGATCTTCAGTTTAATTATGCCCAATTCAAGTCAGATTTTTTAAACACCAGGAGCTAAATTCTGTGGACACAGTGCAGTTTGTGCTGGTGCAGTTGAGTCTGGTCTGTCATAAACCACTCATCTAGCAAGGCCTGTAGACAATTCCACAGCAGAAGTAATTTCCATTTGCAGGCATGCATTACAAAAGTAAAAGTGTATTCTTGCTTTTGGGACAAACAATTTAGCAAATGTTATAAAAGTGAGTTAAGTACATTTGAATGAATTAGGTAGTAAAGAATAATCTCATGCTTTTTCTCCAGCTCCTGAGGAGGTAATCATAAGCTTCTTTGAAGTGTGTAATAGCCTGGAAAGGTCCATGAACACTGAAGGATGCATAGTAAAAATGACTGATTACCTGACAAACATTTTCCCAGTCAATCTTTTCAGCATTTGGAAGTACAGTTAGAAAATGAGAGCACCCATATAGAGTACTGTAAACCAGTGAATAGAGGGGGGAAGTGGGACTGTCACGGTAGAGCAGGGAGGGCAGCAGTGCTGAAATCCAGTCTTTCATGGGTTCTGGAGCAGGAGAGATCTCTTACCACTTTGATCTCACCCACCTGATTTTGTGGTTCCCAGGAATGCCAGTCACGACTTGCACTCCATTAATTGCTCTTCACTGGGAGTAAATGATCCCATAGGAGTCACTCTGTGCATTTCTTCACTTTTTGATGGGCTTGAGCACTGTGAACTTCTCGGTAATGATCAAATATTGGAAGCAAGGTTCATTTTATTACCACTGAAGAGATGTAAAAGGAATGAGGAGGACTCTTCATGACTAAGGAAGGGGAAAAAAATAGGTTGAGATTAGTTCATTATCTTTTCTTTTTATCTTTATCATCTGACTTAACCTACATTAAATATAATTTTTGATGATAAAGACATATATACTGTATTTAAATACAATTTTCACAAGCTGATAATATATCCTTGTTCAAATACATAAAAGATATTTGTGTGCTCTAATCTATTCTATATTTATTTCTATATTTATATTTGATAGCAGTCATTGTGTCATGCTAAGAGTTGGCATGCTGGAGGGAGACCTTTCAGATTTGAGAAGCACCACAGAAAGACAGTTTGGAGCTAAAAGTCTGATGTTAGACAAACTCTGAAACAATTCTGCATATAGATCCAAAGGACTGGTGTAATCGTTCAAAAAACAAGATATGAGAAGTTCTGTTTAGAAACATGTCACTGGCATTGGCAGTTTCCTCAGAGGGACATTTGCATTGTTTTGGTTAAGAAATAAGTGTGGTTTGGGCTCCAAGTCCACTCTGATGCTGGAGAGGAGCTGAATCTGGGTAGTTCATCCATTTTATGCTGTAAGAAAAAGTGAGACATCATGGCACTTGTCCATTCTGTTCTTTGGAGTCTTTTACACCAAACTACAAATAGCACCTTCTCCCTGCTCACTCCCTCATCATTACATTTCCTGCATGAGTTCTCTGCCAGCTCCAGTCTGCTCAGTTTTCAGGATCTGTGTCCTGGGAAATGGCCTCTGTGTTCCATGGCTTCTCCCAAGGCAGGGGGGAAAATTTTTGCTTCTAAATCCCTCCAGTCTGCCCTGCCTGACATCCTCTCCACTGCACCAAGGCACTGCTGGAGGAGAGGGTGACACTTTTATTCACAAACTGCTGGCCACTGCTGAAGAGGGGACTGGGCTGAGGACTTCTTAAATCAGACCTGCTGGAAAGGAAAGGTTTGTGAAATCTCAGAGCATCCTGTGGTGAGATTTCCCTTTCTGCAGCAGTGTCAGCTTCAGCAGCTTTCTGCTGGTTTCTTTGTAATCCCTAACCCTTCTTCACATGACAGTAGCAAAGGTACCACTAGAAGTATTTGTGTAACCATGGAGACCAAGTGGTGGCAGCAGATTAGAGGAAAAAATAACTCAGGCAAAAGAAGGTTGTATTTTTAACCTGGATTTTTATCCAGTCTGTTCACTGGATGATCCTCAGGAGAATGTGCACCAGCCTCCCTGTCAGGGCCATGCACAGGCAGAAATGAACACTGGGCAGGTTCTGTCATTCTGACAGCAAAGAAAAGTGCTGTCAGCAGAAATGCTCTTGAGATGTCACCCTCCGAGAGCCCTAAAGTGTTTCACCTTACCTGATCATCACTTGCTGTTTGTTTGCTGGTTCTTTGTTCAAAATTCAGCTGTTCAGGTCATTTTCTAGAAACTTTTGTGCTCTTTGGACAGGGCTGTGCCTGTTCCTCCACATGCTCTGTATTCCTGTATTGCCTTTTCCCTTTTGCAGCACCCACTTCAAGCTCAATTCACAATTCTCTCACTGTAGCTATTTATGTTTATGTTTTACCTACTAAGAAAGTGTTTCACAAAGAAAACTGATGAAAAAGAAAATTTTAAAGCTGATGTAAATATAGTAAGTCAGTGACAGGCAGAAAGTCAAATAAAAAAATAGACTTCCTGTGTAAGCACTGCATGATAGGCTTATCATCCAACATGCATGTCCTCGTGTCCCTGTTACATGATGGGTAGGACTTCATTTTGGTGATGTGGTGGCACACCCTGGGGACATGGCTTGGGGGGCACAGGGACGTGGGCTGTCTCTCTAAGGTGTTGTGGGGCCTCCCTGCCTCAGATGCTAGGCACTACAGTCTGAGTTCATTACATAATCTGCAGCTGAAAATATAATTAAAAGATTTCATTCTTGTAATTGGCATTTTTCTATCTAGAAATTTGATCAATTTTTTTTTTTTAAATCCCGATTTCCAGTTGGGAATTTAAAAAAAGCCCAAGATACAGTCACAAACCATCAGGGCTACCCTTCCTTCTGCAGGACAGCACTACCAAAGTGTTCTCTCAGTGCCATCTGTAGCTGCTGTGAGCTGCTCCAGGTTGTGTCCATGTTTGTACACACCTCCTAACCACAACCTCTGCAGTGTAGCCATGGTTAAACCTGTTCTGCTGAAAGGAAAGGGCTGTTGTTGTTACAGCACACACTCCATTGATGGAGAACCTTTCCTGGATCCACTTCATGGTGCTAGGAAATCAGTATAACCTCTTTTTCTGCTTTCCTCACAGTTTCCTGGGGTTGCTGATGTACCTCACAGGTGTATTGTGAGTCTTTGGTTGATGCCATGGGTGTCTGAGGCCTCTGGAAATCAGGGCTCCTGTCCCTGTTGAGCTCCCTCCCACGGATAATCTGTGCTGCCTTTCTGGGTGCCTTTGACTGCCTTGGAGCAGATGCTCAGCTGGATCCTGCCAGGTGTTAAGTGCTGTGATACAGCTCCAGAGAAGCATTTAAACACATCCATACCTTCAGCTGTGGTTCCAGAAGAATGAAAGGCCTAGAAAAAACAATTGGTATTTTCCAGATGGGTAAAGATAATTAAAGGGGAAGTAACTCCTTCTCTTGTATTTGTAAAAGCAATTTTTACTTCTGGACTCTCTGTTTTTAATTTTTTTTTCCTTTTGAATTTTGGTATTTCTTGGATAGCGGCTTACTCAGCTGTTACAAGGAAAATTAAACTTCTTTCTTACTGGTTGTGTTCTGGAGTGTCCCAGTCTAAAACCAGCTCTGTGTGTAATTCTGGCAGCCCAACTGTGGCCTCGTGTCCCGAAGCAGCAGCAAACCAAATGGATATTAAATAGGTGAATCCAGCTAGAAGAGATAGAAAGTGTTAAGCTTTGTATCATACCCTCATCATTGTTTTACCACTTTTGTGTGTGGCAGTTTTTCGGGGGAATAATTTATGTCATCCAATATTATGTGTATTTTACTGCTCAGTTAATGACGACCTAATATTTCAAACAAAATACAACTTCTGTAATGAGACACCTCGTTTCTGCCAGGATATTATTAGGATCCCTGCTACAGTGATCTAATGAGATTGACCTTCATTTCATAACAAATTGTGCTGCCCCTGAAACTATTTTTAATAGCCTTCATGTAGGGAAATAAATGATTCGAGTAATTATAAATTTTATGAAAATGACAAGTTACTTTAAAGTGCTACTATATTTTTACAATGTTACACACCGATTGAGTGCAACATTGTGAAAGCCTCATGTGGCTTTGTTCTCTGTGCCGCTCCGCAAAGAACAAAATTAATGACTCGAGTTCGTGCTGGGTGGAAGATAAACGCGGTGTAATTGGGAATCCGGCGCTGGTTTGAGCATCTCTCAGGCTCCCCCGGAGGCTCCTACCCCCGCGGTGCCATTTGCTGCCATCTCCTGGGCGGTTCCCAAAATTTCAAGGAGCCCATCAAAATGGTGCTCTAATAAATTGCTGTTGCCCTGACCTTGAGAGTCGTAGTGCACGTGACTTCTAATATATGCTTTAATGAGATGAATCCTCTTTGAAGAGGTGATGAAAGAGAAATGAGGTATCCATATTCTCAGTATTTCTGTTAAATGTCTTAAAACTATCGGTTGAAGCAGGATGGGTATAGGATTTCGGAGGGAAGATGAGTGGGATTTGGATACACTTGGCATTACCTTTCTAGAAGATAAGAATGCTCTATTATGCTGTAGCTATTTTAGTCTGGAAGGCCTTCAACCTACTATTTCATCCTCATCACATCCTCAGATTTCTTTTCTAACATGGTACCACTTCTATGATGTCATATCCACTGTGATGCAGAAGATTCTGTATATTTGTTTCCCATTGCAGGCAAAACAAGTGATGTAAAAATTATATGTCTAAACATTTTCTTATTGCAGCTTATATTTTACTCCCTTATTTTCAGCAGACCTGGATGGAAGTCTCATGCATGTAAATTCTGTCTCTAAAATCCCAGCACCAAAGCTGTTGTGAGTAAACAGCTTCACAAAAAAACAAACAAACAAACAAACCTATTTGAGATGAAAAGACTAAGATGCAAATTAAACTTTAAAGGAAAGGCTTCACAAAAATATCATCGTTATTTCCTCAAAGGCCATAGAAGTTCCCACATTAAGATAAAGAACTTTCAAGTCTGTATGTAGAGCACCATCTGGTGACTTGAGCACAGCAGGATCCCAAGGCAGGGATTTACATACCGCACACATCGCAGCCTGCGGGGCAGCCGATATCCCCCAGCAGAGCTGCCCCCCATGTCCTCCCTGCAGATACAACTTCCTCACAAATGTGCCCGGCTTTGGCTGCTGTCCCCGTTATCTGTGCAGAGGAGCAGGAGGGTTTTGTGTGCTGCTGCCGTGGCCTCCTCAGGCCTTTCCCGAGGCAGGTTTTCCTTCTGCCCGGGAAGGGCTCCCGGGACAGGCTCCCTGTACAGTCCCGGGCTCGGGAGCGGGCAGCAAGCACAGAGGTGACTGCCTGGCACCCAGCCTCTCCTGGCTGCCCCTCCTCCTGCCTGGCTGAGACTTCCACTCAGTCTGTGCCTTTCTCTGCTGCTGCCACTGCTGCAGTCTGTCCCCTCTGCCCAGCTGTGCTGGGAATGCCACAGTCACTGCTACAGAACAAACCCAGGAGAAACGTGTCTGCCTGGCCCTTTGGCTGTGGGCTGTGGGTGGTGGAGGGTGGTGATTGTTGGTGTGTATTTCCACAAAACCAATGAACAGGATGATCCAGTTGTAAGAATCATTTGGTGCCTTAACTATTTATGGGTCCATGGATTTTGAGCAGTTTTGTTACAGAAACAGCTAGACTTCAAGAGGTTTGATTTTCCTGTAAGCATAGAGCAAGTAAAAAGATTTGAAGCTTAATTCTCCACTGCATTATACCATAGTACTATAGATTTCATTACAGTTCTATTTCATCTTAAACTCAAGGTAGTTGACTTGAATATCACATTTTTAACCCATAATCCTGTATATCCCACATATCTCGGGCAATCACCTCAGCATCTGTGGATTTCTGAATCACCTTACCACTGAAAAAATATATCTCCTTCTTTCAGTAAAATAGCCCATGGACTTAGCAAAAAGAGCTTGTGTCTGAGTCTAGATACAGCGTATGAAGGGCTTCCTCCAGCAGCAATCACACAAATACTTCAGGAATGAAATGCGCTACTAAGGCTCTTTTATTTATTTATTTATTTTTTTTTTAATGTGCAACTTTCTTAATTCCTTAGAGAACAGTTTCTTATAATTTAGCACAGTGGACTGGTTACAAAATCAGTCAGTGTTATATGTGAGAAAGAAGTGCCAGCAGTTTAGTTGGTGCCCTGTTCTGCTGAAGCAGAAGCAGACAGGTGTCTGTGAGCAGGATGGGAAAGTTGAGGGTCAGAGATCACACATTTGACAGTGTTACTGCATTGCTTCAAATCTCCTTCCCACAGCACCCAAAGACCTTTGCTTTCTGATGAACTTGCATGACTATGAAACCTGCAAGGAGGCTGTGAGAACATTTTGGAAGGGTACAGGACCTGCTGAATGTTAAAATATAGCTTTGTACTGAGATTTAATTCGATAAGGGTGAACCCTAGTGTAAATACAGAAGCCAGTTGCTCTGTAAACCATTGATGATATACATATTTCATCATTTGAAAGCTCATATTTTAATCTTAATTTTTTGTTGTTTAGTCCCTTGGGAACTTCTCTGTAGTGAAAGGCATGGCATGCATTAGTTTAGGCCTTTAAATTGTATTTATATATAAGCAATAGGGAGAACATGCTACACTACTGTTATTGATTCAGTTTGGTTAAAAAAAAACAACCCACCAATAAAAGAGTGAAAAGAGAAGCAAAAGACTGTTGGAAATTTCCAGCTGTAATAACAGCCCCTCTGAAACACACTAATAAGGCCAGTCCTGACCCTGCTGGATTTGTGTGGATTTATGAGGCAAATGTCTGCAGGGTGTCCAGCCACTGAACCTCAGCACCTCCAATTGTGGGTCCCACCACATGGGAGCTTTGCCAGGAATCTGCTGCCTTTGTATGAAGCACTTGTAACTTCTGAATTTTTATAGTTGTCACCAAAGAGTTTAGATGTTCTGAGGCTCATGGTCATGCTGTTTCACCATAAACAGCACCCACGTTAAGAACATGTTACAGCTGCTCCTTTTCTATCTTTCATTTGCATGCCACAAACAGGGCTCAGCTGTCCTGAACCAGCCTAGCTCTGTGGCCTGCAGTGGAGCTTTCTGAATTTACACTCTGACCTTCACAGACCAAAAGATGCACCTTTGCAAAATGCACATCTCCATCCCAAGTGGAGCCTCCTTGTGCAGGGATCTGCCACATGCATGGGGATTCTCTGACTCTGGAATCCAGGGAATTGCACACTGAACTTGGGCAGTTGTTCTGACTGTAATTGCAATTGATTTTCAAAATCAGCAGGGAAAAGTCATTCTGTCTTGGATGTAAAACACATTTCCCACAAGGAAGGCCTTTTCCAGAGATGTGAAGCATCCCAGAGCCCAGCTATGCATGGCTTGGGGAAGCCCTCTGGTTTGTGAGAGGGTTATGTGCAGTTATGGCCTTCATTCTGGAAGTGACCTATTTGAGGAGAGAGAAGAACTGTTCTGTATAAGGGCAGCTGTTTTGAACTTTGGATGTTTTGGAGAGAGGAGGAAATGCAGTGAAGGATAGAATTAGGTCACAACTTCATACTGCCAAGATTTTTCTCTTGATTGGCTTGCTGCTTCTGCAAAGCAGTCTCTCACACTGGGAGGAATAATCTGTCCTCTGCACTCACTGGATCAAAGTATAAAGGGAATTCATTGAAATAATAAAAAAATTAATTTTCTATATTGCTATGTGGAAGTATGGCAATAAAGACAAACCAATTTTCTCAGCTCTGTAATTAGCATTTATGATTGGGAGGTAAACAATCAATCAAGTCAGTTAAAGCATTTCTCACAAGCAGTTTAGAGTCTCACAAAAGTGACTGAAATGCAGGGCAACACAAGTACTGCTGTGAGGAAGTCAGACTCAGGGCAGGAATAGCAATGGGATTGATGATTAGTAGGATAAGAAGCAGGATTAGAAAGACCACTTATAAAACTGAGGAGCTCAGTTCAGTTCAGACAATGTCCTGAGCCCACTGATTGTTCCCTGTAGAGAGCAAGCTTAAAATCTTCATTCCCTCTGCTATTTAGGACCAATAAATGTATCCAAATTAGAAGCTAGGGAAGTGCTTTCACATCATATCCCTCATTAAGACACTTTGGAGAGAGTGGAAAAGATAAAATTATTCAAAACCAATCTTAATGACTGGAGGAATGCATTAAATTTGCCTGCATCCCAAAGGTGGCCCAGAGCTTTCCTTTCAGGGGCTGTGCTCCCATGTCTGCAGTTCCCTGCTGCAGTGATCACACACACGTGTGGGGGAGGCAGTGGGTGAACAGGGTGCCTGGAAACCTGGCCTGCCTTGTGTGAAACAAGAAATTAAGACATTTTTTCTCATGTTCTGATTAAATCTTTTGCTATTACATTATATCCTCTTTCAAAATTGCTGTGGATTTTGAGCACTTACCCAGCTGTATCCATGGTAAGGCACATTTCTCAGATGCAGTTAAAACAAGCTGTTCGTACCTTTTCATAAAATAACATAAATTCACAGCCATACCACTGTCTTCTTTTGGCAGTTTGGAGATGTAGGAAATATTGCAATCAGACGTTTCTAATTTAATTCAATCCCTCATTAATTTGATCTCTCCTTTCATTTAATCTCGGCCTCAGGATAATAATTTGTATTAAAAATATAAATAATTAGTATTAAAAATAACATAATGACCACTCTTTCTTTAATCAATGGTGACTGCTTTAGGCAGGTATTAGCAGATAATCTGATTACTAAATACACAGTGAGTTGGCATTTAGTTAATAACTAACAGGGAAATTTGGAAAACAATCAAAGGAGAAAAAAATAGAGGAAGAGGGATAAGAGAAGAGAGCCTTACAAAGGCATTAAAGAAAGTATTATGGAAAAGTTATTTTTGCTGGTGATTATTATTGGTACAAGCCTCTAAGAGACACAGCCAGTGGTGTCAGCCATGGGCAACAGGCTCAGGCCAGCAGGGAGAGTACTCCAGAGTCAGGTCTGTGGTAAATCTGACATCTTTTCCCCTTAGACTTACTTAAACTTACTAATGGGATTTGGAGGTTAGATGCTTAGAGGTATTAGGCAGGCACAGCTCCACTGAGCTCTGGCTACACCATTTGCAACCCTCTCTTTTTCAGTGTAGGTAGACACCATTTTCCTGCCCAGTAACCTTTTTTTGGGAAGGATATTGGGAAAGCCCTTGTTGTCTGGGAAGAAAACTTGTGATGCACAGCTAAATCCAGGTTGTACACAGAGCAGTAGGGAGCAGCTCTGCAGTTGCTTCACACCAGCTGCTGGGGAAGCCACCAGTCAGGCTCCCTGGCCAGTTCTCTGATTGTCACAAGGTCCCCAGAGCTGCCAGGTGCAGGACTGCCAGGTCTGACAGTGATGGCAGGGACACACTTGGAGGGGACAGTGCTGCATCTCTCATTTTCTCACAAACACCGTTTTGGGTCAGCATCTGAATTTTGTTGTTAGTTTGTTGTCCACTGTCTTTTCTTGTCAAATTGGCAATAGTGCTGTAATGCCAGCCCTTCCAGTAAGCCAGTAGCTCTAATGGAGACTTGGACTGTTATTTTCCACCTGCCTCCCCCTCTCCCTGCTCCTGATGCCCTGAGTGGGGCCCGTGGTGTGCTGCTCAGCAGGTGGCATTTTTCCAGGGCAGCAGTATTGGAAGGGTACCCAGCACAGCACGAGGGACCCCAAGCTGTTACAGAGGCACCTTTTGGCTACAGCAGAAGAAACAGCCTTGACAATTTGCTGTTTGCAAGTTACCCAATAGCAAAAGGGAGATTTACACTGTGAACTGACATTTTCCAATATGCTGTGACTCTCTGCCCAAGTGCCCAAGTTCACTGGGGCTCTGTTCAGGGTATTTTACACCAAAAGGTGTCATGCCATCTCAGAATGGACCTCTGGGGGTGGTATGAACTGGACCTGCTCATCACACAAGGGCATTTGAAGCTTCCAGTAGAGACTGCTTGAAGTCATCAGCATAATAACACAGCAGATTTGGAAGTTAAGAAATGCAGGGACTGTTATTCCCATTTCTGACAGGGTGCCAAGGGAGCTGACCACTGGACTCCTCTTCATGTTAATGAGGCTCATTCCCAATGTCCTCTTTGTAAGAAAGGCTGCTCAGCAATACCTGGGAATTAGGCTGGCCCAAGTGGGAAAGATGCTCCAAGGCAGCATTTGTCTTCTGCAAACCAGAGGTATCAACACCTCCTTGGGAGACAGAAGAGGATGGTGAAGTGACAGAGGACACCAGTCTCAGTCTAGATGGATATTGGAGCTGAAATGGGTGTCAGAGCAGCTTCACCTGGTGGTCAATGCTATAGCTTGGAATCTCTTTCTTTTGGAACTGTAATCTTGTTACTTTTGTGTTTGAGGAACTGTTATTAAAATTGACAAAACAAATTGATAATTCTATAAAAATCATTCTGCAATAGATTTAATTGATGGAACCTGTCAAGTCATGATGGATAGTTGTGAGTCAGTGGTGAACAGAATGCAAACAGAAATAGTGTAGGAGATGGAATAGACCCTGGATTCCTGCATGCTATTGCCACCAAATGGCTTGCTGTGTCTTTTTTATACACTCCTTTGCCTTGCTGTCCATCAGTTCCTGGATCTGCAGCACAGCAATGAATCTCTTCTTGTAAAATGCTTTAGGACCAGCACAAAACTCGCACTGTATTTTATTGTATTTCTGGTGAGTGAAGAAAAAGAAAACTCTTTTAATTGTGACAGAACAAAACCAATGAAACAAGTACAAATTCTTTAGGGAAGACTGACAACAGTGCCTAAAAACTAGTCTTAGCTCAGTGTTCCCAATTGCTGATTTGCAGGAAGAAGTAATTAATCACCAAGTGAAATCTGTTCAAGATTAGCTTAAATTGCAGAAAGTTGTAAAAGACTCCAGATGGATTTGAATTTTTAAAAAAATATAAAACAGACAAAACCACCAAAGGCAATGTTGAGTTGGATGAACGCAGATTGATTCCTAGTAAAAAATAAACTAAATATTCTTATGTGAATGTTCAGAATTTTCAAGTCAAGATTCTAGGCATGGACGTATCTGCCCAGGAGAAGCAAATAGGGTGCTGATGGGCTGTAGATGAAATACATTCTGCCACTTCTGCAGAATGCTGACACCCTTGCTCCTAGCCCTGCAGTCTGAGCTGAATCACCTCAAAAACCAACAACAAAAAATGTCTCACACACAGCAAGGAGGAGATCAGGACTGTGTGCTGCAGTCCCTATGGAAGGAGATGTTGAGACTCCAAGGTACAGGGAGAAATGCTTCCTGCCACAGGGAAATAATTTGAACAGTTCACTGCTGCAAAAGGGCCAGGGAATGTGAAGCTCTGGCTCTGGATGGTATTTAAATATTTGTAATTAATGCCATTAAAACATCTGTCATGCAGTATCCAATAACCTCTTTTGACTTCCTGTTGCACCTTCTTGTTTGAAGCTGGAGCACACCCTGTGTCCTGTGATTGCAGCTTTAGCAATAACTCCTGTGCAAACACAAATACAGAAGTTGAAAGATTAATATGGCAGAGCAGAAATCCTTTTTTCCCAGTAATGTAAATGGAAAAAAGTTTCAAAGGAGACTTTCTTCCCTGGCCAAGAGAAGCTGCATGACTGGCTCACAGGTTATGAGAAGTTCCTTTTCTTTTGATGGTTGCAATGGTGGTTGTACATGGGCAGACTACTGGCCCATTTCCAACAGTAACTTGATTCAAATTTAGTGCCCATGTAGGAACCAGGAGAATTTTATTACCTTGATTTAATTTTTCATTTTCTTTAGAAGAACATTTATGTCCTTCTGCACTTTGGAGAGGTGCAAAGTTAATAGCTTGCTTCTTGTAGATACACTGCAGGGATTTCATATTTTTTTAAGGTTAGTCTGCTATTCACTGCAATTTATCTGGACCATTAGGACTCCAGTGAAATCAGGCAAAACCTGGCATCTGACATGAGATCTGTAAGTGCCCCCCAGCCCCACTTCACACCAGTTCTGTCCCTGGGGCTCTCCTGTCCCTCACTGTGCTGTGCAGGGGAGTCTGGGCTCCTCCCAGCACCTGTTAAACACCAGCAGCAGCTGGAGAATGGAGCTTCCTATGGATGTGTTCACCTAGGGCTGGCACTGAAAAGAGCAGACATAGGTAAATACCTGAGCAATAAACCTCCCTATTCCTGAGCCTTCTCTTTTTGGAGGATAAGAAATAGAGTTTTGTGATTTTACCTTAAATTGTTGTCTGTTACTTCCAGTGCTTCCTTCTATAAATGTCCTGAGTCTGCCAGCTGCAATGTAACAAAAATAACACCCTAATGACAGCAAAACAAAGGGTGAGGAGCTGTAGTAACAAAATGCACCTTCAGCAGCTATTACTTTGAGTTCTCTGGTTTTACAGAAGCAAATCTACTTCAGAGCCTCCAAGCTGCTCTCCCAGTGCCTCCCCTGGTGTCTGTTTGCCAGACAATGACTTTTTGCTCATTTTGAAGCACTGAACTGATGGAAAGAAGCTGCCCCCATCTTCCATAGGGGTGGGCTAAGCACCAGGCTCCAGTGGTGCCTCCTAAGACAGCAGCAGCACCAAGTGCAGTACATTTGAAGGCCCAACACTGTGTTTTAATGTGTATCTTTTCCCACAGAACTACAAGTCTTATCTCAGAACTGAAACTGCAGCCTCTCTCTGCAGAGTAGGTAGGTTGTGGCAAACACTTCACTGGAGCAGTTTGCCTTGGGAACTGCTTCCACCTGAGCCTGGTTAAAAGCACCTCTGGGTAAGAAGGATGGTGTGATTCCTGTGGGGCACCACAGCTCATTAACTGGGGCAAAACCAGCAACCTTCAGAGCTCAAGTGATGCAGGGAGCCTTTCTACAAAAGAAGGGTTTATCACGTAGAACACAGCTGAATATTGAATATAGAATATTGGCTGAATTTCTGAGTTGGTGAAAAATCTGCTACAGACATTTTTGCATCAGCTGAAACCAGGCATCTGTTCCACTTGTGTTCATGTCTGGCACAAGCTGAAATGAGAACACCAGACTGCGACTGCTTAAGGACACCCACAAGAGAGTTTGCACTAACAGAACTAAATTAATTTCAAACAGATTTTAGTTAAACTAGTATAATTATCATGTCTTGACAAGGGTTCAGTTTACTTTGGGTATCTTTTCCCTGCAGAGTGATGATTGCCACTGACAAATGGCATAATCTAACTCTGTTTAGCTTAAGTCCATGGCACTTCGTTGAAGTGAATAGGGATTACTCTGGCAACGCCAAAGTATCTGTCAGGCTGTTAAAGGTGTTGTGTATTTACTGACACCTTTGGAGTCTGCTAGCTTTGTACTTTTCAAAAGGATGAGGACAATAGCTTAAACTGTTTTTGAAAGGCCTTCATACGGTGTCTAAGGAATAAATGTGAATGGCAGGTAGTAGTTACACTTCACCTAATTCTGATAATTGAAACTGATGACATACCTGTGCAAAGCCACTGTGACTGTGGGGAGAATAGAGTCTGCAGGCTGCAGGCTGGTTTTTTGGGCTGTTTTTAGTTTTTCTTTCAAGAGTGTTTGTGAGCAGTGTGACTGAAGCACGGCGCTGCTCCGACATACACGGTGTCATCTGTTCTATGCTAATAAATTAGCATCTGCAGCTACCATTGCTGCCTGTCAAATCTGGGTACAAAATTGAGCTGTTTGATCTCAGTGCCACTGAAGTGTGTCTGCATGGCTGTGGAAGATGCACATTATCCCATCTGTTTCCCACAGACCCTCCATCAGGTTGGATGCTTCAAGGTAACAGATCAGACACAATGAATTCCACCGCAGACGACTGCCTTGGAGGTATCCTCCTGCTTTGTCACTGCATGTAAAAAACTTGACTTAAGAGTAATTTTATTCCTTCACAGCAGGTCATTTAAACCCTGTCCACCCTAGGGAAATCTCTAACTTTGGCTCAGCTCCTTACATGCCAAGGGTTGTCCCCAGGGTGGCCACTGTCATTAACGTGCCAAGTCACTTCTCTCCAAGCAGGCCTTACAAGACACTGGTTCAATCAACAGCAGCCACTGGTGGCCAGTTTATTTTTGGGCTGTTGCTGCCACTTGTCCAGATGGAGCTGAAATAGTGCCAGCCGTGGTGAGGCTTCTGGGACCAATGCCAGAGGTGGGAGGTGGGGCAGTGTCCCCAGCACTGGCAGCTCCTGCAGCGGAGATGTGGGGCCACCGTGGGGACAGCGCCTGCCACACCTGCTGCAAACCCAGCTGCTCTTGGGTAAACCTCTGTGCTGCATGGCCACGTGCATTTACCTCAGAAATACACACTTTTGTCTAACTACCTAGGAAGGGAGAAAAAACAGCCAACTGCAAGTTTGAGTTTGAGTGTAATAAAACTAGTTTATTTACACAGTAACATGAATGCCACAGAGTACACAGCAAAGTACCACAGCAAACCAGAGTGTAACTGCCCCTGATCACAAAGGAAGGCTTGAAGTTTATATACTTATTTATATAAAAATGTGTAAATATCAATATGAAGCACCAGATAAAGCAATGCAACCAGGAATTCCAAACACAAATTACCCACAAGAATGGAACTGAAAAAAGAAATTAAAAAAAATTCCCTTATTCAAGGCATTTAAAGAAATCCCATTTATAAAAGTCCACTGATTTTGGAATCCCTAATTTAAAAATAAATTTTCCCCTTTTATTAAAAACAAGAACATATTCTTAAATGCTCAGCATAATTAAGTTTTAAAAGAAAAAAACCCAAGGATTTCAACTGCAAAACCTTCTAATACCAACAATCCAATGAACAAGGAAACAGAAGTTTTGAGTCGTTTTTGAAGAGGTGTTATTTATGAAATGACTATATTAAAATTTACACACTCTTAAAATATATATTATATATACAATATATAATATATATATATTCAAGCAAAAAGGGGCAAAGAATACTTTTGGGATATAAAATTCATATACATACATATATATTAAAACATGCCCACATGCACTCATATATATATGTATGTATATATATATTTATGAACAAATATTTCTTCCATATAAAAAAAAGCTCCAACCTCTTCTAAATCCCTGAAATCTTCCCCTTAAATTTATGGAAAAAAAAAATCTTTGTAGTCTGAAGTACAAACCAAATTCTCAAATTCTGTAGAGTGGTAAAATGCTTATGTACAGGTAAGTTGAGTATTTCATTTCTCACTGGCAACTCTGCTTGATCTGAAAGCATTCTGTGGTTTCCAGGTAAATGCTGAGTGGAGCACCAATGCAAGGAGACTTACAGGAAATTATTTAAATTACATTCTACACCTACTCAAAATCACCATCCTTCTAATACTGCATCCAAGTGAGTAAGAAAATCCATACAAATGTCTACCAGAAATTCTCTGCAACATAGCAGGGAAAAAGACTTGCTCCTTCTTTTGGAGTTGAGGGTGCCCTTAAGAAATTTCTCCCCAGTGTTTTGAAAAGTATTTTTTGTGTATTCTTCTCTTGAAGTCTTTGTAATCCACGTGATTGTTTACAGAATATTTCCACAGGTGTATTTTTATAGAGGTATTTAAAATTCCGTTCTGTACTTCTTTGATGTTATCTTACTGCATAACTAAATCACAGTCACATCTCTGTGCTGGCTGAAGGGCTTTGATTGTGCTCTAGGTCTTACAGGAGTTTTAACAGGACCAACACCACCTCTGCAAAAGCAGAGTAAAACTGATGGTCTAGTCATGCAGTCAAGTCCTGTTTGTACTGAGAAAAGCAATTTGGAGAAAGGGGGGAAAAGAAAGTGCAATAAAAGGTCTGACTCAGTTTCTCTTGTATCCCTCAGAAAACTTAAAATTGATTTAAATAAAAACAGGATCATTTAATTTATATTTACATATGGATTTGTTACTATAAACAAAAGAAATTAATTTAGATGGGAATCTCAGCACAAGAATTCAGAAACAGATCCATTTTATTTCAGCAGCAAATATATGTTAAAATTAAGGACCTACAGTGTGAAGCTGCTGAATAAATTCTCCAAGTAGCTGAACCCTAACACACATATTTTATTTAAATAATATATTCTTCTCTATAACACGTAGGAATTCTCTTGTGTTAACATGTCAAGATGATCCATTCATACCTTGTGGGTGGGATGTGTGGAGCATAGAAGATTTAAGGTGGAACATTTTTGTAAATGCTACCTGCACTCTTCTCTGTGGGGCAGCAAACATGGTATCCTGGCTGGAGTTACTGGTTTCATCAGTCTCAATACTGAAGTGACACCAGGCTTCTGTATCTGGACATTCCAGGGGCTCCAGAAGAAAATTCTGGATTCACTCATTCCTAAAAATTCGTAGGCAAGTTTTTACTAGTAGAGTCTCTTTATATTCACCTGGTTATGCATATTGACTGGATCAGATCTGAGGTTTGACAGATAATTAGTAATTTCCATTTGAGAAATACAAAACTAGCCCAGTTTCCACACCATCTCAGGAGCAGTTCTTTCAGCACTCCTGTTTGAGCAGAGGTTTGCATTTCTCCCCAGAGCCCAGGGTGGAGTGCAGGCCCACCACCCCCAGCAGGAGCAGCACATTTCAGTGCTCCCGGCCCGGGGCGATCCCTCCCCTGGGCAGCGCCCAGTGTCTGCAGCAGATTGTCAGAGCAAGAGGCTTCTCCCGGTGCTGGAACAACTCACTCGGTGCCCACTGTTATTCTCCCTCGGCAGGTCCCAAATTGAAAGCCCAGACTTCTGTTACTTTGTTACTACTTTCATTATGCTGTACTACAAGCAACTTCAAGGAACCCATTCGCACAAATCTTATGGAATAGACCAACCCAGTATCATACAAAGTACAGCATTTAATTTTGTAAAGTCTTCTGCATCTTTACATGGGCAATATTGTTTCTAGGGCTGTTATGAAAAGAATAAGATTTCCACCAACTGACCAGCTACATTTCAGGTTTTTGACAAGGCACTAAACATTGTGAATCCAATCACTGTGCTCTCTCTGTAATATTAGAGAGGGTTTTAATGGCTCTAAAAGGATCAGAAACCACTCATCATAATTCTTCAAACGAGCATTTGATTTTTCCAGAATTAGTTTCCACTGGAAAAATCTTTAGAGCTCATGTTAAAAATATTTGAATGACAGCTTTTATTAATAGAAAAATATATATTTACAGTCAATACTGTTATCTTAGATTTGCAGCTCTTCCTATTTCTTGAGCTCAACTGAAAGTGCGACATTGCTAAAAAGAAATTCAAGATCTGTGCACATATTCAAGTACGTTCTAACATGCACAGCCAGGGGTTTTGTTCCTGCCATACACAGGATCCTGTTACAAACAGAGCGGGTTTTTTTCCTTTTGCTTAGCAATTATGCTGTAGCATTCTTAGGAGTTGTTTACAATCAGTTTAATGCATACATTCTTGTGTATTTACGTGGCACAATTTGGTGCCAGGATGGAGAACCACCACAAACACAGTTGCATCAGTTA
Source organism: Trochalopteron elliotii (assembly GCA_024734555.1). Taxonomy (NCBI): domain Eukaryota; kingdom Metazoa; phylum Chordata; class Aves; order Passeriformes; family Leiothrichidae; genus Trochalopteron; species Trochalopteron elliotii. The sequence goes on along the minus strand of JANPWX010000281.1, from coordinate 71,259 downwards.
TGGGCAGATCTGCAAAGTCAGCCTTGAGCTCCTCAAGGAAGAGCTCAGGCCAGATCAGGTTCGACTACATTGACCATTCTTTCTTTTTTAAAGAAAAAAACCACACAACATTACAAATTGCTAAAGTTTACCCAGTGCTGCACAAGAGAGAGGTTGGTAGTGAACATCTATCCATGCTTGATTATACTGCAGAGCTAAAATGAGTATTGTTCATCACAAAAGATACAAACTGAAATTAGATAGCTAGAGATACAAAGGCGTTGGACCAGCTGCATTAACACGTACAGTTGTACAACATTCAAAATCCAACTCTGCATGTGCGTGTTGACGTCCAAGTGACAGTGGGAGCACATGTCCCTGAACATGGGAACACCCAGAAGCTTCAAGGGATTGCCCCACTGCAATGCCAGGTGGTCCAAGAGTTACTCCTATGCCTATCTGAGCTAGCTGAGAAGTCAGGTGCACACACACACTACGGAACAAACACAAAACCAGACCACAGAGAACAAGAAGCCCCACTGGCAGCTCAGCACACTGTCACTAATAGCTGGTAGGTAGTACACGAGTGACTTGCCATGCTTGGTGTATGTGAACTATGGGAGCATTGCCCTCCTGTGTCCAGATAAAGCAGGGCTGTGCTGAACAGGAGATTCTTTGTAAAGGTTCTTCTACGAGCTGCTCAGCAGTAGTGTAGAAACTTTCTTTCCTGATGTAGAGGAAGTACTTCAACTACATACATTGCACTTGGGCTTTTAATGCACTGTCCTGTTTTTCTGCATCAATGCCACCATCCTAACCTTTCTGCCAAAAAGAGAAAGAAAAACATACATATCACATTAAAATATATTATCCTTATCCTTGCCTGATCCTTCACTGATACAGGTGAATCAAACAAAAGAATAATCATCAGAAGTTTCAAAAATATCTCTAGAAAGGTCACAAAGACAGTCTGTACTATGGCACAATCGATGTAGGCTTCCACACGCTATTCAGCTGAGCTCTGGGAGATGCCAGAGAAGAATAATGCAGACAGGTCAACCCCTCGATGTATGGCGTGGATCCTGCAGGACTGTTTGTTCAGTTTCCATGCATCTGGTCCAAGAATGCATATGCTGTATAAAGTGGCTATTTGTTTCAAGGCTGAAGTGAATTGATTCCTCACAGTTTTAACAATTAAAATGGAACATCAGTCCATAAAAAGAACACATGGTTATCTGTGCATTTATGTGCCAGGAAAGTAAAGGAAGGGGCTGCAGATCTAGCATTGGGTAAAGGCTGGTGTGTAAAGTGAACACTGTAATGTACAGCTTTAAAAAATAATACAAGAATTGCACATAGATCCATAGGAGAGAAGCACAGGCTCATAACTAGGGCTGTCTGCTTTCCATCACCCGGGTCACAATATTTGGGATCACTTTTCCCCCTGCGTCCAGATCTGTTCTTCAGAGCAACTCAGGAAACAACTCCCAGCCTAGCAATACTGAGCAAAGATATTGTCTCTACAGAGGTTCCATGAGAAACGGCTGTCAGGGCACAGAAGGAAGTCAGCAGTGGCCTCTAAAAGTGAAAAAGCTCCTTCAAGTTGAGGTTTTAAAAATTCTGACTCTTCAGTCCTCACTAATTCCTGCTTTAGTCCAAAACTCTGTCTGTGGTGCTCTTTGAGCTCTTCTGACAACATTCCATTTTTAGGGTGTTGTCTATAGCAACATTAGAAAACACTGGTTACAACAGACAAGAGATGGGCAGCCAAGCACTGCTGCAGGAAATGTGGATCATGGTGCTGCTGGCCAGGGCTGCCAAAATCAACAGCTCCCTCAATAATTAAACAACAGTGTTTCTGCCCCCTTGTTTATACCCTTCAGAGAACTGTGTCTGCAGTAAAAGTGTCTCCACGTTGCCTGTTAGCTACACACAGACAAGCTCTAAACATTTCCATCTCCTGCCAACAAACCTGCAGAGCCAATTTCAGTCTGACTTTGCAGTATGGCATAAGTGACAAGAGCAGACCAAAACAAAACAGAAGAGGTGGCTTTTATTTTCATCCCTGATTCATAGCAGTGATTGTCAGAGAAGGTTATGTACGTCCTATCCATTTCAAGTCAGGCTTTAGTGCTTTCTGCGACAGAAGGGGAATTTCAATGGCTCACCATGTGTTGTATTGTTCTTGTATAAATGTGGTTATGGCTACAGTACATCAACAGTGGAAAGGTGAAAGTTGCCTAGGAAATAGCATAGACAAAGTGTGCATATTCTGCTTTTTAATGCAGATGCAGGTCTCAAGCTAAGGGTCTGATTAAGGCAGCACTGATGAAATTGCAGATCCATGGTTAGAAAGGATATGGGTGGGCAGTGGGGCAGAGGAGGAGGGAAAAGGACTAAACACAGGTGCTTACTGCTCACTGACACTTGCTGTGGTCAGCAGGAAAACCACATCTGGGGAGGAAAGTACAGATGGTGTAAAGTGTAAGAGAAAGATCAGAATCTGGTTGAGAGCAAAGGAAAGAGGAGCACAGCCTGCTTGTGGGGGACTGACTAAGCTGAGAGGAAATGTGTGGTATGTGGAGTGAAAGCAAAGGAGTGTTTTGCGGCATGGTGGATAATTCATCTCCCATTCACCACTAATCTGTCTCTGCTTATGGTCACTGCTATTCACTGATCAATGCTATGCAGGAAATGACAGAAACTACCCAGAAGAAGAGGGCAGTTTGTTTACTGCAGTGGTAGAAATAGTGGTATCAAAGCTTGCTCTCCTTTTCAGCCAGATACGAATCAAGTTACATACTGTCTGATCCAAATGCAGTCATGGATATGATCAATCCCTAGCAGGCCTGGCAAAAAAGTAAAGTTTCCGTCATACTTGGTATAGGATGTAACTTCTCCAATTAGAACCTATTTGCTCAGAGTTGCTGGCCTTGATGTCTAGGCTGTTTTGTAACAAGTGTACAAAATGTGAGCCCTAGTGCAGGCTGGAGTGAGGGCTGGGACAGAGGTGGGGATGCTTCATGAAAAGCAACAGGCTCTACAACTAGTGCTGCTTCATGAGTCTCACAATGCGCTGAAGTGAGTCTGTAGTGGCAAAAGCCAGATACTGACAACAAAGCCAGTCTTCCAGAATAATTCCACAGTCCCTCTCCAAGGACTTCTCCGCAAACTTGATCATCAGCAGCGTCCTTTTTATGTCGAGCCAGTTCTGAAGTATGGCATCTCTCCGTGAGGGGTTGGAAGACGTACTGAGGGCATGGAACAAGTCCTCACGTGGACCCCAAAGCAAACACTGAAGGATTCCTTTGGCTTCTGATATCAAGATCCTCTCTGAAGGGTTGGGATTCAGCAGGCAGCTGGCAAGTTGTTGAAGCCCTTGAGAGTAGAGGGAACGGCAAGGAATCTTGGGGAGATCAGCACAAGTGTACTCCTTCTCTTTCAGCTCTGGATTCTCATCAAAGGGGTTGGGTAAGTGCAGCATTTCATAGATGAGGATGCCAGTCTGGAACTCATCACACTTCTTGTACTGCGTCGCAGTGATGATTTCTGGAGCCAGGCGGGACTGATCCCGTAGGACCTCAGGATCCACCATGTGACTTTTCTGCTTGGCCTGGGAGAAGTTGCTGACAATTAATCTGGCTGGGCAGGCAGTGCTGGGACTGGGCTCCGTGGCCTCGGGGCTCAGGGGGCTGCCTCCCGGCCTGGAGTGAACCAGCAGCAGGTTCTCCAGGCGCAGGTCACAGTGAGTGATGTGGTAGGGCTTGAGGTGCTCGAGGCCCAGGCACAGCTGCAGGAGCAGCAGACACACCTGCCTCTCGTACAGGTCGGGGCTCTTGGTGTGCCGGGGCGCCGAGTCCCGCACAAAGTCGGCCACGGTCAGCTGCGGCACCTCCCGCGTGATCACCACCACGCGGCTGCGGGGCTTGCTGATGCTGCCCTGCCTGCTGGGGCTGTCTTTGGGGGAGGCCTCTGGAGTGGGAGCAGCGTCTCTGTTCTTCTCCTCAGCATTTTTCTCCTCCTCTTCCCGCTCTTCTTCTTCCACATCGGCTGCGTCGTCATCCTCCCAGGGCAGGAGGCGAACCGGCACCTCGGCGAGGAAATGGCCACAGTCCTGCTGGATGTTAAAGTTGATGGCCAGGCTCTGCCGGATGGACAGGCTGTGATAATACTGCTGAGATTCCTTAGCCTTGCTCTTACAAATCTGGGGAAGAAATAAACAGAACAGACATGATTCTTTAATTTCTAAATTCTATATTTTTTTTTAATATACTTTGTATATTAAAGTATATTAAAGTATATTAAAGTACTTTGTTGATGGGATCTCCAGTCTAGGCCTAAACATGCACAATGAACATTTTTTTAATGAACTGACCTTGGCAGACTGTCTTAAGGCACTCAAACAATTTTCATTGGCTAGTAAGCAACTGCGGAGCAATACACGCAGGCATCTCTCCCTCTGCACAGATGATCCAATGGAAAATACAATTCTGGTTTTTAATCAGAACAGCAGCTGATACATGGTAAATGCACAGCAAAGCTTTTTTACAGTTACTTGTTTACCCACATCATTTTATTGCAAGCTTTGTGTGAAGCTTGAACAAGATAAAAATAATCAATAGCAGTAGGGGATACAAAGAAATATGCATAAAGTATTTGACCAAACACTTGCACGTGGCTGAGTTATCATGGCATAACAAGTTAGCCTGTCTTGGGGTGACTGATGTTTGCTCCTTGCCCACTGGAACTGAAATCCATGAGCTGCAGCAGTATGTCTGCAGTGAGGGGTGGATGTGTGCATGGCACAGCCTGCTGCCAGGCTGACTTGGCTCAGGTGATGAATGGATAACCATTGGTGCCTTAATTGCTTTCAATCAATTATCAAGATCCAAAACATATGGTTTGGTTTTTTGCCATATATAGGTATATTTATGTCCAGAAGTATTTTATTGATATATACATTATCAACATAGTAATTATCCTTATTAATTGTTTGCACTGCCATAACAACTGTCAACAGCTCCAACCCCTGACAAATCACTGGAAAAGCCCTATTAGGGCCTCTGTTTCTAAGGCATTTACTGATTAAAATTACTAAGACTCAGCTGTGTTGACCTTTGCATATTAACCTTAGTTCTACTAAATTCAGAGAGATCATTCAAAGCATGTAAGGTTAAGTGTATGTTTTAATCTTTTACATGGTTAGAGTCTAAATATTCACTTGTTATAATGCACCAACAGGTTTTAAGTGCAAAGCTCAGAGAAGTAAAAAGAGGAAGTCATCTCTCTCCAGATGAAGTTATAGCTTCCTTTAGCTCATCTCTGAAACCAAGGAAAGCCAGATTATTAAGGTTAGTACAAGTCAGCATTTGTTATACACAGTCACTACCACCAAGAAACTCAGATCTCATCCTAGCTCCAAATGTAGCATTAGGTGACTTTTCTTCCTGTTTCTCATTTTCCCCTTCTCAGAACTTCTGCAGGTAAGTTATAAACATACCTTTCAGTAATGCACACATAATTTTTTCCTATTTTACATCCTTATGTAGTTAAGAAATATAAATGGGAGATTTAATCTTTTATGGTGCTTGATTAGAAAATTGCATTGTCAGATAACCACAGGAACTCAGACAAAAGCTGCACCAACATTCTGATTGTCCTCTTGTCTTTGAGACTGTGCATATTTCCATACTTCACAAGCACTTACATTTCCCTTCTCATTATGTACACTAAAACTGCCTGTTTATAACTGCCACAAACACACAAAACTGATTTGAAAAATGCATTTTCTAGTCAATTTTATTTACAAGAGGAAATGTTGATCCTTACCCTGTTTATACAGTGGCTTTGCTCATTTAAATTCAAATGTATTTTACCCTGTTAGAGGTGAAGTGAGTTCTCAGTGGCATGTGTGCCCCCTGTTCCCTTCTCTCAAGGGTTATAGAAGCAAAAATATAGCAATAACCTTTGAATAATATAGGAAAAGAAAATGCCAGCTGATTGTCTTTGAGACTGAAGTGCCCAGATTGATTAAATACTTAATACTGCACAGAAGACAGAACTAGAAAAGCTACACAGACAGACCCATATCTATGTGTTGAATGTACACACATGGTGTGTATCAGATCTGACTGGGAGAAGAGCTATTACAAGGAAAACAAAATTGTTCCATCTTCTATGCTCTTCAATCAAGTCCATGGCCTTTTTCTTGCACAGCCAGCCATGGGAATACTCAATTCCAGCTGCAGAAAAGGTTCTGCATGTTGTAATTCAGCCTTTAGTTTTTAAAAATACTTAAGTGACCTAATTGGAAAAAAAAAAAAACCAACAAACCAAAAGCCAACCTCATTCTGAAAGAGTTTAATTTCAAAGTCAAGTTTACTTGCTGACAAAAAATGTTGAGAACCACACTTGGCCTTAGCTACTGCACTCTATTCCTTCATCCATGGAGGATTTCTAGTGCCACCAGTCAGCTAAAAGTGATATTCTGCTAGGAATATATAATCCAAAAAGTATGTGCTCTGAAAACAATATACACTTCTCAGTTTGGTAAATATAAGGCTTTAAAAAAAGTTTATGAAAAGGATTTCACCTTGCCAACAGAAAAAGAAAAGCAAAGTAATCAAGACTTTCTCCTAGTTTCTAATTTTAGCCCTAGGCAGCATCTTTTTGTTACTTACTTCAGGGAATATTCTCAAATTTACTACTATTTCAGTTAAAATTGGAGATAGGATCTGTACCTCTCAAAATCACCTTTGGTTCTCATTTTAGAAAGCATGGCCAATCCCAGAACTGTGAAAGTACAAGAGCACACTTTCATCCTGCTCTATAGAAGTGCTAATGCTTTCTTCTAATTTAGAAATGACTGGCCATGCACATCTGCATCCAAAGGCATCCAGCTGTTGGTGCAGAGGATGTTTTTCCTGGGCCAGTGGCCTGCAAGGCCAGTCTCATCTGTTTGGTCATCCCTGGGAAATGCCTCTCCAGCCTACTAAACCCACCCCAAAGCAGTTCTGCTTCTCTGTCTTCTTTATCTTTCTTCCCACTATTCAATCCTAAGTCAATTTTACTTCAAATTAAAATGACAGCCCTTCTCCTTGCTAATTGCCTAAAAATTGATTCTGGATTCCCATCCTTGAACATGATACCTTTACAACTGGGGAAAATGTAACTTTTCCCATCTTCTTTGTTTTATTTTTGAAAATACCCAGCCCTTACTTCTCCTCTCTTTATTCCTGGTGCTCTGATTTGTGTTGCTCTTCTCTGGATTCTCTCCATGTATTACATCTTTCTGAAGAGTGTACCCTACAATGAATTCATTATTCCAGCTGAGACCTCTCCAGCATTCAGCAGAACAGAGCCTTGTGTACAATGATCCTCAAACACTCTGCAGGAAGAATAAGTTACATTACTAACTCCCTGTGTTCTTGAAAACATTCAGAGCAGTGTCCACTCTCAAGTGTGAAGCCACAGCAGGGCCAAACTTTCCCCCAAATCAGTTCTTAAATATGAGGTCTTGTTTCAGACTCCTCTCTACATCAATAAAACAGAATTTAAATTGTCAACAAGCCAAACATTAAATACTAAATAGTATCATGATTAAAACCAACGCTAAAATGACTGCTTTTTAAAAGAGATTTTCCCTCCTTACTGTGCTGTGAAGGAATCTAACCAATATAGGGAAAAAACCTCTAATCCCACAGATGGTCAATAGTGATTGGCCACAAATGGCTTTTGAACACTTGCAGTTCTCTTGTTTAATACAGAGAAGTAGATGGGTACACGACCCTGCATCCAATACCTACAAAGACAAGAGAACTGAGATCTGATTCCAGATGTATTTTCTGCTTCTTGCTTTTTGTTTACAAACACCATGAAATGAGAAGTGGAAGAGGCAGCTGGGTTATTACAGGCTGCTTAACTTGCTGACTACACAAACACTAAAATTTGTCTACTGGGCACTCTGCAATTGTCAGGAGGAAGGGAAAGCTGGGCTGTCTTGAGGCAGCACCCAAACTCAGAGTGTGATAACAGATCAGACACCTGTCTGAATTCAGAAAGCAGTTTGTAGAAGACAGACCTGCAGTAATCTGAGGTTCCTGTAATTGTCTGGCAACTCTTCAGGTAAATCCTGGTGTTTTACATTGCACTGTTCACATTCTTTTACATTGCAGGATATACTCAGGAGTCTATTTTATATTACCATTTTGCAATAGAGTAGTGATTTCTGGTGTTTAATACCATCAATGGATAATTATTCTCACCCAACCATTTTGTACTGGAATAACTCCACTATCACCCAGAACTACCATCTGAATGACCATCAAATGAAGATTTAAAACTTCCAAAATGGTTTGAGTTGGAGTCTAAGTTATGTGACTAAAGTCAGTATTTACATTTGAAAAAATTTAGGGAACAAATTGTGAAATTTATTGGCCTCCCTAGCAAGTATTTTCAACTGCTGGTGATGAATTGCTAAAGGAGTGCACAGAGAGCTGCTTTTCTGCTTGTGGTGGTTAACTCTGTGTCAAAACTGGTAAAAAATATACATCTAGTTTCCTTTGCATTTTTAAAGCTTTTGTCTGTTCCAGTCATCTACTCAAAAAGATGGAAATCCTGTTGCCTTTTACATACAGAGTATGCTGAATACCTATTTTTTGGCACAGGAAGAAAGGGTGAAAATACTTTGACTAAAACACTAACACAGAAAGTAGGACAATCAGTCATTTACCATTTGCTTTAATGAAATACATCCAGCCAAACTATGAAGATATGGTATGTGATAACAGCTGAAAGGAAGGTGTTGATAAGGGCTTGGCCAGCCTTATTTAATGAGCTGATAAAGAGCTGGTTGTTCAAAAGATGAAGGAATGTTGGTGAAAAATCCTTCCATATGATGCAAGAAATAAGAAAAAAAGGAAAGTACAAGTAGGAAGGAATGCAAAGTATCCATCTTCCTTTTCACTGGATGCACTGTCATCAGGTATCTTTTCTTTAATGCATCCACGTGAACTAAATGTCTGTCACATTTATAGGGACAGGACAGGTTTCTTCATATCCTGCCATTTCAAATATCCTCAGTGCTCCCAGCCCAAGAAGCAGGATTTGAATGTTTCAGACCTTCTACAAAATGTTGTGCAATAGCTTTTCTTTTTCCTTTATGAGTCCTGCAGCCTACTGTGCCATCAGCTTTCCCAGCAGGGAATCTCATTTCCACTCTGTCCTATGCATTTTACACGGCGTCAGTGAACTTAAAGCACGATGAATATTGTGGGAAATGAATTTACAAGTGCTGAAAATGAGAAACACAGAAGATCACAAAGACTGTACCATCTGTGCCACTTTGTTGTATTGCACAGAGGGACAACTGCAAATGAAATTCTGTGTAGAATGAAAGCTTGCTAATCCCAAATTGATAGCTTGTTCTTGGCACAACCTTGTTTTCCAAGGAGGCCAGTTTGATCTCTGATTGACCTCATTTTCTTGATCTGGCCTTGGAATACAGCTTTGACTTTTTAACCATGTGCCAAAACACGGAAGTCTGTTCTGCTGTGACTGAACTGGGAATGGGCTGGAAGCTGAATGTACATTGCTCTGTTTTGATCTGAAGCACGAAGTTCTGGGACAACCTTTAACAGTGCTTCTGACAGGAAGCTCCACTAGGAAACTGTCTTAGCAAACAAAACCACCTCAGCACACTGTGACAAACTAAACATGACTAGAAATAATTGTCAGCTGCAATACGGAACTGCCAGCCAAGTTCAGCCCATTGCTGCTTACTTCTGCATTCCTGTTTGGTACCTGGGACACAAACCTTACAGGAATCCCAAGGTTTTACTGCTAGGAGAACTTCCGCTGCCCTGCAGCAATCAAAGCAATAAATTCAAACTGCTCTTTCTGAGCTGTTTGCACCTTTGTAATTTCTGTTACCCCACCTGACCAGCATTGCCACACGTGCCTGTGGCCAGAGCCAGCTGGGTTTTATGGCTGTTTTTCTGTGTGGACTCTGCATCGTGCCTTCTGTGAGTCAGCCTGTCATACTGGACAGTGTCTGTTTTGAGCGTTTAATACTGAAAGTGGAAGTAGTTTATGTCACTGACACAGTAGTTATATTGTCTGTTATTCCTTCTGAGAAATCTAATTTATTCATTTATTTTTTAATAAAAGATGTCCCTGCCACATCAGTGCCTTTTTCAATTTGTGTCAGGACACTAAGAACAGAACTAACTCATCCAATCTGTCCAAAGAGCAGATGCTCTGGGGTGCTTTTACTTTGGTGTAACCTTTTCACCACATATTTGGAATTACTGATAAGACTGTGGTTTCAGGGGAATGTTTATCCATATTGCTCCAGATCCACCAACTGCTTAGAAGGTGATTCTGCACTTAGGTGAAAGAAAAACAACTCAGCGTCTGGAATTTTATGGAAACCTTTCTTGAAAGGGAACTTAAATTTTTCCATTTGGAAAAGTACTTCTCTGATCATGACTTATGTACTGGTTTTATTTCTAATGTTTCAGTCAAAATAATTTCCACATGGTTTCCTGCAGCTATTTTTGCACTGGGTGTTTACTAGCAGATTAGGTGAGAGTTGAAGTAAAAAGCATAATAAAGTGCTGTGAAACAACACACTCCTATGAATGTTTCCTCTTATATCCACCCCAACAGAACAAGTTGTGCTCATTCTCCACCAAATTTATCAGAGCGTCTTCTACTGGTGAAACCACCAGAATGTAGAAGTGCACTGGTACATTCACCTCTACAAATCATTCATTGTTCTAAATTTAATTCAGCAGTAGATAAATGGTCAAAGCTGAATTTTTAACAATGCTTTTGTAATTCTATTTTTGGAGATAGAATATGAAAATGCCGATTTTATGTATCAAGACTATTAGCACTATTTGAGGGTGAATCTCTAATTTTCTACAAAGAGAATAATAATTTAAAAAATCTCATTATGACATTGTTTCTCAGATCTAATATTAAAATCATAAAACTTAAGAACTGTCTGAATTGTTAGCCAGTGTTGCTTGGGTAGTTCTGCAAAAGTCAAAAGAGCTACATTAATTTACACCATCCAGAGACGTGGCTCCAGATACACTTTCAAAGTGTATTTCTAACACTTGATCCAAAATAACAGGAAGACTGTTTTGGATTCAATTGGCACACCAGTAATTTTCATCTCATTGCTTTTTCCACCCTGTTTTGGGGATGAGGGATTTGAAGTGGCAGGAAGACATAGGTTATTTGTTGAAGGTAGATTACTATGTAATTTGGCTCACACAAAAAACACCCCTGGTAGTAAAAACTAGCATATTTGTTAAAGCTAAATTCCCCAAATCTCTGTGTAATGAAACAGCAATCTGTGGTTATGAGCTTTTGGACAAATCTGATCCTAGACCTATGGCTTATAAGTCAAAGATTGACTTGAGCCTAACACCTTCCTCTATCACATGAAGTGCCAGGGGGGATATTTTCAAGAGGAAATTTTCCTCCCATCCCAGCAGCACAACAGTTCCTGGTGACCTCCAGCTCAAGGATATTTTGTGGATACTTCACTCACATCTATTACAATGCAATAAACCTTGTTAGTCAGAGAACTATTTTTAAGACACCTGAATTATGAAAAAGAAAATGTAGCACCTATTTGACCACGTTGCACTGCTGTTCTTTCTTCTCTCTGGCTTTCTACAAGGGAAATGTATTTCTGAGGACAGGAGATAACAGAACAATGACACAGGTCTTGCCTCTCAGGGAATACTTTAAAGGCACATCCGTGATGTGCAGAGAGATATCACATTAGTGATAACTCAAACCTGCCTCTATAGAAAAATACCCCTTTGGGCCCTAGAAGCAATCCTTTTGCATCATTGTATTAAAGCAAAACCTTCCAAGCCAGCAATGAGCATGCCAGATGCTGATTCTGAACCACCAGATATGCTCATGCTCTGGTTCTTCCTTGGCTGCTCAGTACCACTGGACATGGCAGCTCCAAGACATCTATATTTTAATTCACATCTTTTCCAGTAAGAAGTTCTTAATGCAACATAAATGGTTAGACCCAGATATCTGCATTAAAAACATACCTTGTCAGATTTCAGAAAAACATATTAGCCGCACCAATCTTACCTTTCAGTTTTTTTATCTCTTTCTTGTAAACAGTCATGCAGGAGTGGTAACAACATTTTGTTCTCATAAAGCACCACCCTTGTGAGAATGTCAAATATAAGGAATAACAGCTCAGGCCTCACACATCTGTGTCAGGCAATAAATGTTTTATCTCAGTTTCAACAAGGAGGAGTCAGTAGTTCAGTGATTTACTCAAGGTCACACAGGAAGCCTGACAGTGCTAGGAGCCTCAGCTGTCCTTCTCACTATCTTCCTACAGGATAAGCATTGAGAAATGCAGAGACACAGCATTCAGAAAGAACCAGCTATATGAAAATCCATGAAATAACAGTATCTGGTGAGATAGCTGCCAGCTAGGTACTCATATATTAGCAGTAAATCTAGTAAATCTTATTTCTTTAAATGAGTTAGTTGAAGATCTTATAAGGCAAACATTGATGGCTAGGCAGAGCTTTTGAAAGGCTGGTAATGAGCACTGGTGAAAATCTAAGACCTTGTATGGGAACAGAAAGGTCTCTTACCCTAGAATTTACATTTAAAATTACATGGCTCTGAAAATGGAGAACTTTTCCATTTTTAAGGAAAACTTTCCTAACTAGGAGTAATGATTTAATTTCCTCTGCATGCAGGAGAATCAAAGGATTTTGTCATTGCGAGTTTCCAAAAAACTGCCGACACACGTGACAATAATACAGCTTTTCCTTCAAAACGTCATTAAGCTATGATCATAGTAAAAACTAAGATGTGTTGATTTCTCTTTCAGTCATTTTGGGGCTGCAATAAAAACATATGCAATAAACAGCAGATACCAATGCCACAGATGGGTCTGGACAGAAGGAAGAGCCTGTACCTTGGGAATCTTACTTCTCACCCATCTTACTTCTCACCCATCTCCCAAGCCTGTACCTTGGGAATCTTACTTCTCACCCATCTGACCATCTGCCAGGTCTTGTCACTACTGGACGTGGTGCAGAGCGTGGCTGTTGTCACACTTTGCACCGACTCCTTGGGTTACCATTCTCGAGCCCCCTTACCTTGACAGCGTAGTTGTTGAGGGGATCTTTAGCGTAGGAGGCGGGGTAGTAGACGGCGTCGCCGGCCTCGCAGCACGGCTTGTCGCTGGTCAGCCGGAAATCCGACCAGCTGTCCACGCCGAAGCGCAGCTGGTCCTTCTGCCCCGCCATGAACAGGTCCTCACACTTCAGGGCCAGCTTCTTCAGCGAGTCGGCGTGCAGGCCCCGGATCTTCCCCACCACCTCCTCCCTGTTCTCGATGCCCCGGTAAAGTGCTTGTCTCTGCGGCTTCTGCACGCCCCGGCCCGGCTTGGCCTGGCAGAGGCGCCGCCCCGTCAGGGACTCCATGCTGGTGGAGCACCGCTCCTTAATACTGAGAGTGGTTAGGCTGGAAACACTGTTGGTTGCTGAGGTGGTTGCCCTCAGTTTCTCTGTCGGCCTGTCCAAGGAATCTCCCGACTCGTTGTCCAGGACCTTGAGCTCCAGGCTGACTGAGGAGCAGGCGCTGCTCGCTTCCCAGTTGGTGTCAATGTCGTAGGTGGGGTTGGCCATGATGCACAGGTTGTTCTCCAGAGCCTGCTTCTGGAGATCTCGGGGAGTTGGCTCTGTGTTAGCTCTCAAAATTGTTTTCTTTGGCAGTGGAGGTGGTGTTGGCTGCAAGCTGTTCACTGTCTCCTGGTCTGCCAGTCCTCCAAAGGCAATGGCATCATCCAAAGCTCCCTTGGGTTGCCTCGGCTGTTTTGGAGGGATCATGGCTGCTCTGGACTGCCCTGTGGAATAAGATAATAGACAAGATTAAAGTACTTCATATGTGCTGCTCCTGTTTGCACTCTGCAAAGAAGTTTAAGGCAGAAAGCCCCCAAAATCCTGACTAGGACCCACCCTCCAACATTTCAAAACCCCTAGATACATATATGAAAAGATGAACTAATTAGAAAATAAATCACCAAATCATCATCATATATATCTAATGACATCAAGGCAGTCTTGGTTTGACTTGGCATTTATATTGAAATCAGCTTCAGTGCTAGCAGTGCTGCCATTTTACATCCAGCAGATCAATGACAAGAACTGCAAGCAAAAACCAAACCTCAATTTGAGACTTTGACCAAGTCCAGTTTCAGCAATTACACCCAGTGTCCTATAATTTCTTCTGCAGTCAGCTGACTGTAATATTATTCCTTACTTTCTATTCAAATGTGCTAAAACTAAGGGTGGATAACAGTCCATAAAAAAATTGGGAAATGCACTAGACAGGCATTTCAGAATGGAACCCAGAAAGTGCCAGACACAAATAACACAGTTTAGGTACTTTGGTGGTCACATCAGGCAGTCAGGATTGCCCCAGCAGATTCACACAGTGAAATCAAGGAAGTTAAACCAACTTTCACTCAAGTAGACAAATGTGTTGCCATCAAGAGTAGGATGATATTTTGACAGAAATAGTTTCTACCCTGCAATTAAAACTCTCATGCCCTCCCCCTGACTGTAACTTCTCCAATGCATTTCCATTCCTTACTTGCCATGGGTACCTTTGTTGGCAATGTTATGTTCAGAGATAACCAGACCTGGCTTCACTCAAGAGATTCCAAATGGCAAGTTACACACAAGCTTGGAATTTCTAGTTTCAGAGATTTGTATGAATCCAGGGAAGATAAACTTCCTGTCATGTGTTTTGGATGGCTTTTATCAAGGGCAATTATGTTTCATAAGTGCCAGAGTCCTTGGAAATGCAGAATAAATAAATGGCAATAATATAATAGAGAATAAAAACTAATAAACACACAATACAAATGACCAACTCACTGCTTTGGCACAATTAAACTGTTGTTACTCATATTAAAATGAGATCTTTCCAATCAACTGCTATTTTCAGAGAAATTATTTCATAAGCTTTCTACTTCTCCTGGGAGGCTCACTGACAATCATGGCAAGGTAGGAAGCCAACTCTGACAGTTGAAAACAGCAGACCCGAAATGGATGCTCTGAATAATTGCAGCTGAGCATCTTTTCTAGTAAGGGAACAGACACTATAACTGTTTGACTGTTTATAATGTGCTGAATCATAAAATCATTTAGGCAGAAAAGACCTTCAAGATCAGAATCCAGCTGTTAACCTAACACTGCCAAGCCCACCAAATCCTTGTTAAGAGAGGACTAAACTGGAATGCTGAAGCAGACTAGGGAGATCTAAGATTCAGATTTGAATTACATCACTTCAATCCATAATGAATAATTAATAACTTTACGGTTTGCAAAAAGAAAGAAATATTAGCTTCCTTTGCATGTTAAGGTATGTTGTTACAGTTTTCATGAACACTGCAGAACCTGAAATCCACATGGCCAGGATGTACCAAACCCTGCAGTGCTGAAACACACCTCCTAGTTTCAGAAGATCAGAGAGGATCATATTTTTGTATGTATCCACAAACAAAACAGCTTTGCACCCTGCTTTCTTAACTATTGTTCTCTTTTCAGTCATTCAAAGGAGACAACATCTCAAATGAAAGTTCTATCCCTATCTTTCGTTTAAGCTCCAGAAACCCTCAGAAGAGCCTTATGGATTTAATGATAAGCCTGGCTATTCCAATGTTTAAAAACCCAAGTTTTGAGCAGGAAATTCTATCAGTCTTGTGCACACCTGATATTCAGGGAAGACTGCCAATCATTGTAAAGGTTGCTGAAAAGAATGTATCTCCTGGGGGGCTCAGGGGCCCTACTGCTCCTTTGTATTGCAGTGTTTGCTGTGCTGCAGCATCAAATTCTGGTGCAAGCTGGGCACTACAGGAACTCTGTCATGAAGTTCCATTTGCAGAGGTGAAGTGTGGTATGATTCCAAATCAAAACCAGAATTGATGTCTGCAGGCCAGACACACATCCAGATGCCTTTTGCTTAATCCTGAGAGAAATTCATTTCTGCTTGGTATCCAGTTCTCTTACTCATGCAATACTCATGTCCTCTTCCCCAACTGCTCACTCTTACAAAATCTGTGACCTGTGCACTTCTCTGCAGCAACACTCTGTGCTAAAGATCACTTGCCTATATTCTCCTCTTGAGCCTCTTCCCCACTCTGCTGAGACAGCCTGCCTGCTGGAGTCTGACAGAGACACTATTCAGGAGGCAGTTTGCTAATATGCCTTCCTTGTGGGACTTGCTAACCCAGGGATGCAGAGGTGCTAGAGGGAAACAAGGAAACAGATTAGGGCAAGATGCACATCCCCAGCAGCAGCAGCAGCAGCAGCAGCAGCAGCAGCAGCAGCAGCCCTCTCCAGGAAAGGTAAGATTTACAACAGTGTTACTCCTCAATTCTCTTATTTTCTGTCTGCCTTAATGGCTCCATCCTCCAAATGCCATTCACACAGAGGAGAGTGTTGAGACTGAAACCAGTGTTGCTTTTGCATAGCTACTGGCACTGTGACATCCAAACAGAATTGGAGAAGGTTTTCATAACCAGAAGTTGTTTTTTCAGATGTCTGGAGGGGGTGGCAGGTTCCAGAGAACTGAATGTACCAGTCACTCTCTAGTTACTGTTTCAAGTACTCTCATATGAGAAAAATGATTTTGTATAACATGCTATGTTACAGTGTAGTTTCTTCCCACAAGAACAAGTTTTCCATACTGAAATCTAACCATCTGTATTATCCAGTTGAAAAGTTTCCTGTCTGCACTGTTTCTATGCTGAGTTCTAACACTGCACATTTCTTTCATAGCCATTGGGCCAGTCTTTCCAGCTCAGCTTTCCCCAGATGTGGCAGGAAACTGGCCCAATTTTTATAAATTCATTGCCTAAGCAAGAAAAAGGTTGTCTTAAATGCTGTCCCTATCAAAGGCACAAGAATGTCCTTCTGCACAGACATACTAGCAGAGGATTAATTTCTTTTTCTTGCCTATCCTTTCCTTCTCCCCTTGCATGCTTAAACTTATTTCCTTACCTACTGCACAGACTCTCCAACATTGCAAGTTCACCCTGAGCCACACTCTGGGGAGGCAGAATGAAAAGGAAGAACATGGACAATATCAGGCTACCACTTTGAGAGATCTTTGAAGTGGATTCCAGACTGCTCAATGATAGAAAATAATTTAGCTCTTTACAGACAGCAGATTTCTAGAGAGCTTCAAGTAATTCTACAGTTGAATAAGATCTTCCATTATGGAATCTCAATACACTATTTAAGTATTAATGCTTAAGTCTTCAGACACCATGTAGAGTCCTGAAACCCTGAAAGACCTCTGAGAAAGGCATTTAAATTTAATTTTTCTGGGTAACTGATTTATCATCAGCCTTTGCATTGCAGCCTATTTATGTTAGCTGCTGAAACTATCAAATCTGATATCACTCCTCAATAAACACTTATCCTGACTGATAAAAATAACCTAACCATGAAAAAACCCCACAAATGCATCAAGTACCTTCCAACCACTGCAAAAGCTACCAGCATGCTTCACAGCCCCAATTCCAATAAATGCTGTCCATGCATACCACTATTCTATAAAACTGTCCTGTACAGAGATTTGCATTAAATCCTGCATTGTTTACACATTTATTGCTAATTTAGTAGACAAAACCCTTACCAGAATGATGACATATGTTAGAAAAAGCAAAGCTAACATTTGTTAAGTGACATTGGTGATGCACCTCCAGGGCCTCAGCAATAACTTGAGGCTGGGCACAGTAAGAGAAGCCTCACTTTGTTTGCCTGGTGACTTGTCAGGTCTTGCTGCCCACCCTCCATTACACCATGTTAGACATTACCTGTGCTAATTATGTATTATCCACAATGCAACAGACTGATGCTATAATCACTGTCTGTCACTGAACTGTCAGTTTTCATCAACAATGATCTCATTACCTTATTTACAGCCTGACTAAAGCATTGTTTTCTGCCCTGGTCTGACTGACTGAGGCAATGCCCCATGGCAGACGCTGTGATTGGGATTTTTTTCCCAATTTCAGCAATCACAAAGCCTGGAAATTCAGCCTCCTTTTCTTCCCATTTCTTTAGGTGTAAAGAGAGAAACAGCTGATAATGAAATAACCTATTCTTTTTTCAATGGCAGAAATACTATCCTGAGTATATTGAGAATACCTTAATCTACTTACAGCCAAGCAAATTCAATCAAGTCAATTTCCCCAACAAATTCAGACAAAGAGAGAACAATTTAAAGATTTGTAAAGGAAAGGCTTTGTCTTCCTTATCATCAGTTACAGGGCTTACCTGAATTAACTTCTGTAACAATGAAAGAACCCCTTACAAAAGAAACATCCAGGCTCTCCCTTACACATTTGAACATTTGTTTCTTCATCTCGATTCAAGTGGCAGCCTCTGGATTTTGTTAAACAGTTGATACCAGAGGTCTCCCTCACCACATGAGCATCCACACCATGATCAAGCCAGACTCTTCCTTTGATAAACTCAGTGGATTTAGATTCTGAATTAGTCCCTATGAAGTGCTTGCCACAATACCAGGCATTTGCAAAGCTTTTCTTTAGAGCCTGTGAAATTTTTAAAACATTCCTTAACTGTGGTCACCAGGGCCTAACTGTGACCATGGCAGTCAAGAACCTCTCTCCTCTTACTCAAGTTTCCTCCTATCTCTCCAGCCAGGAACACACCTTATCCTATCATCATAGTGGGATCTCATAAAAGCTCAACACTTTTATGTTGTACCTGATTCCTGGAGGAGAATCCTCTGTTTTGTAAGGCTTTCTCTTGGAAGGCCAAACCAAATATATTTGAGGGCAGTGCCTGATATAAACTATTACCTGACTGCAGATGAAAATTTACCAAGGCTTGCAATTATTTCTGTTCATGACATTTCGTGTGACATGTCAGAACTGAAGATTAGACATTTATCAAAGTAGAGACATATTATCTGCTTTTAAATAATAAACACAGAATATGTATCAGGTTAGTTAAAAAAGTGAACATCGTGCATTATGCTGCAAGTTGAGATGTTCACATGATGTATTTTACAAACTACAAACTGCAGCACGTAGCTGTAATTGCAGCTGAGGCAAGAGTCAAATGTGATGCAACTTCTCATATTATCCTTTCTTCCAGTTTCACATACCAGTATTTGTTAATTCTACAGAAGATAAGACTTTGCTGCCTAAGTGATGCAAGATGTGAAAACGAGTAGGAATTATTCTCTGTCCCTACCTAGAAATCTCTCTGTTGCCATCTGAATTAGAAAGTGAGGCTGCTTGAATAAAGCAGAAAGCCTTTGAAGGGCAGCCAGGGAGCTCACTGCCATTTAGGGAAGCACTGTTCCTACCAACAGGCAGCTCTCCCAGCCAGAGGCAGGCAAGCCCCAGAGCTGACTTAACTCTTTCACACCAAAAGGTTCCTTTGGAGACAGCAAAGCTCAAAGTGAACTGACAATGAGGAGAAAATTTTGAATAAATTGCTAAGGGGTTGACTTTTTTATGGTTTTAAAAAGGAACATTCAAACTTAGGAACAGCATTAATACAGGCCAGGACTGATGGAAGGGATCTCTTGAGATAGTCAGGAGCACGTTGTCCAGATCATCTCCAGCTGTGAATATCTCCACAGACAGAGATTCCATAACTTCTCTGGGCAAGCTGCTCCAGTGTTTGTTGGTATTTTGCTCCATGGGATAAACATGGTACAAGTAGTTCTGATGTAGTTAGACCTTAACTGCCTGGATTCTGTCTGCAACGTCCCTGTCTTCTAAATACAGCAAATATAGATACAGAGGTATATCTCACTAAATTGAAAATAATTAATTAGATTTATGAGTAATTCGCCACAGAGACAGAGAGTTTAGCTTTCCTCCTTAGAGGAAGAGTTTCTTGGTAGATGTTAGCATCACACTTGGACAGAATATTTTTCCTCCTTATGTGTCATGAACAGCACCTAATAAATGTTTTAATAGCAGCATGCACTAATAAGCTTGCCACTAATTTGCACTGAAGCAAAAAAATGCAACACTTTCACTGAATGTCTAAGGAATGTATGCACCTGAGGGTTTAAAGTTTAGACCTTGATCCCTGAAACCTGTGTGGACATGCCAAACCCTGTACTCATGAGCCATCTCACCACAATCAGTTTATTCTTGGCCAAATGCTTAATAAGCTGCTGTGTTTACAGGATTGGGATGTTCAAAAAACACGTATTCGGATATCCTGGAATGTAAATAAATGAGAGGTTTCGTTGTTCCAGAAAATCTGGCTGTAGGTATCCCTGAATTCACAGTACTGCAAATCAAAATGCTTTAGAAAATTAGGCTGATAATACTGATACTGTGCATTGGGAGATGCTGCTTTATCTTGCTCCCTGATCTTCCAGAGAAGCCCTGCATCCATGGATCTCTTTAATGAGTCTGGAGTTCAGTAATCTTTGAGCAGTACCTTCAGGACATTCATATCTCATTGGGAAGGAGCAAAAGTAAATTCTCTGACTAGGGTAAGAACAGTTTCAGCCAATAGAAGATGGGTACAAATATTTTAGCAGTTATTAATACTCTAAAATAGAAAGCCCTACCTTTTGCTGAAGTTTAGAAAAATATTAAATTTTACTTATTCCTTCTAAAGAAATTAGGTAGCTTGCTCTGTATTTTAAACCTATTTGAGAAAAATTCCTCCAAAGAGATAAAACAATGTTTCTTTTAAAAATCATTTGAGATGTTTATCACTAAGGGCAATTAAAAGACTGTTTTAAATTACAGGAAAACAAACCTTTGAGTTTGTTGAATCTTCACTTTCTTGGTTATGATCTCTCAATAAGACTATATGTCTTTATTTTCTGTAAATCAGTATTAAACAGGCATTAAAAGCTACCATTATGAAGATGTGCTGAGCTGTTCAGAAGAAAAGGCTCTTCACACCCTGGAAAGGTATCCAAAATCTGACCCAGTTCCCGTGTTTTGCTGTGAGAGTCCACTCACCTAAATTGCTGTAGGTAGCACTGCAGGTACTCAGATCAGGAGAATTTGGAGCTTCTTCTTTCTCCTCCTCCCCGGGCGGCGCGCGGGCGGACGAGGCCGGGATGACGGAGGCGCTGCCCCCATTGTCCTGCTTCACAAACACGGCCCTGGGGACACGAGGGGACAACTCCTCCAGGCTCGGGTCATCGGGCACTTGACTGAAACAAACACAGCAGCGTCACTGCAGAGCCCAGCTGGGCACTGGGGCCTGCTGGCACAACGCCACGCCAGGCACTAAGAATCCTCAGCAAGGGGAATGAACTGGCAGAGAAGTCAGTTCTTTCACCCTCCTTTTCTAAGAACAATTATCTACTGCTTTTATTTTGCCTAATGAGAAGAAACAACCTGTGACTGAAATAGTAACACGTTAGTTACTATTATCGTGATTATAGCTCTCTCTCTATATATAATAGTTCATGCCTTTGATATAAAAGGTAGAATAAAATGTTTTACAGCTTGGCTGCCATCAACATCCGTACTGATAAATATGCAGGCATGATTCTGGGTAAAGTGTGTGGGACTCGGGACAGCAGCAGAGTTTAAGGTGCTTTTTACCACTGCAGAGAATTGTGCCTCAAACAAATACAACAAGCTATAGCAAGAGGGATTAAGTCCCAATAAATGCATAAAAATTCAATGATGCATTTTCATATACTGGTAGGATTTTGGGAACTGACACTCTGGGAAACAGACCTCATTTAGGCCAATAATCTCTTTCCCATATAAAATTCTCCACCATTAAAATCCACCTGCATTAGGCCAACTGCAAAAGGCACTGAAGTCATTCCTCTGTGCCTGTTCTTAGCTATGAAGTTTTAATTAAACTGTGATGACTTAAAGCACAGAACTCTGAAAATCGTGCATTCAGTTGGTTTCCATGGATATATTTATTGCAGTATAATTTAAAAATTATGCATTATATGCATGAAAAAAATGTCGAGATTTAATAAAACCCCACAATCATACTGAAAATATAGCAGCAATTACCAATAATATGCCACAAAAACATGTCAGAGCAAAAATATTTCCATACCTTTATGTTCTCTCACTTGCAGAAACAAATACTCATTACAGGCCAAATCTCAGGAGCATACATGCTGTTTGCTAGTTCTCATTACTACAGCCTGATCAAATACAGCAGCAAGAATTTGAACTACTTGTGACTCCCATTAGGGACAGGAGTAACACACTTCCATCAAAAAAAAAAAAGATCAGCACATCATGTATCTGTAGAGATACTTATTTTTTGTGATAAGGATTTCAAACTTCCACAAAGAGTTAACATAAATGACAGGTATATGTCTATGGCAAAGCCAAAATCCTGAAAATCCTGGGACACAATCTTGTAGCAATCCCCGAGTACAAAGATTCAAACATGCCAATGCTCTGCATGACAAGACCCAGGACGCTGCAGTGTGCACATGCTGTTTCTGCTCACTCATGAATTTTAACTGCAGGCTGACACAAACCAAACTCATTAGAACTTGTTAGTAGAAGAGAAAAAAATGGCTTAAGTTCAAAAAGATGTAATCTTTAATCAGCGTAACATTTTTTGTTCAATTTTAGTACCATGCATAGGAATGGTGTGAAGAACATTCCATGTGCCATAAATATATCCACATTAAAGAGTTAACCTCGGTAATTTCAGAGTAAAGCAGACATAAAATTAAAGCAGTAACAAGGCTCTCAGGATAATTTAACTAAAGACTTGTAGTTGCTGTAAATAATATACATACCTGGATTCCTCAACAGGAATGTTTTAAGAAGAAATAGGTTCTAATAGCTTCACAGTTCTGTCATTACCACAAACCAGGAATTATCACATCTCAAAGTAACTTTTTAGTATCACTTGGTGAGGTAAGAACATACTCATTCTCCAAACCAGACACATGCAAGCACATACACTAAACCTAAGCTCAGAAGCGTTTTGCCAAAGTAAACCAACAGCTAGAAAGGAAGAAAGAAAAAAAAAAATACCAACTCACCCACTGTACTCACTCACACAATTCCCCATTAAAGGAAATTCTTTCAGGGCCTTCTTGAGTCTTTTAATCATGTCTTGAAACTCTGGCGAGCCATTGATTCCACAGTGTTCTGGTGTGCTACAAGTTGTGCAAGCTGTGAGCAAGAGGGCTGAACTCTGCGCAGAGTGATACACCTACTGCACCTTAGTGTTTACCTTCGGGGGCTGGGCCCTGCCAAGGCCCCGGGAACCAGACAGATCCAGCCCTGCCTTCTTAACTCCTGCACTGCCTCCCTGCCTCCCTGCAGGACACAGGGCACGGCTGCTGCATCACTGCTCTGGAATGATGGCTATGGCCTTACTCATGGCTACTGCTCCACGAAAAGCACGTTCAACTCTCAAGAGGAGCTCTAGGAAGTAACACTAACCTATTGTTAAAGAGTAAGAGAGTATCTCAAATCTGTATTCAGTGCCTCAAAAGAATACATTTAAAACCACAGCAATTAGAGGTCAGGTCATGAAATGCGTGGGGAAATGCTTCCCAGTATCTTAACGCTGAGGACAGGGAGATCAAGCTTATGTACACAGTGCAAATGTCAACCCCTTCAGTGGTGCTGGCAGGACACAGGAGGAATAAAAGGGGGAACCATCCTCACTCAGGGAGCTACAAGAACCAAATCCCCAGCTGCTTCATGAACTAAACAGTTAAAATGTTTTAATTGTTCTAAGTTTTTTCGAGGAAAGAGGAGCAGTTGATAAACAGGCAATTCTTTCAGATTAGAACCATTAAAGCCTGATTTTGTATCATTTTCTATCTGCTTCTTGGTAGCAAGTCATACTTGAAGCTATCTCCTTATTTGGGATATTTATAGATATTTTGCCAGGATGGATTCTTTGATGCCTTGCATAAGAGCACATATTTAGCACCTACCATAGTGGGCGCAGCCTCCTCTGTCCAAGTCTTTTTCTCTTCCCTTTTTTATTTCAAAAACAAACTTCATGGAAATTAATTATCTTAGAGAACTCTGCTCCTCGGGCACAAGTGGCTGAAGCTAAACAACTATTCAGTTAGTGGAGGAAGCAGCCCTCTGTATGCAGAGAACGTGTCTGTTTTCCTAAGAAGCTGAGATTATGTGAAGCAAAAACACTTGCCATAAAAATGACTGTCCTTCAGACAACACCCCACTGAATTCAAATACTTGTTATTCACGTGTGGACAGGCTCAAAACTGTTTTAAAAGTGTTATTTTTCTGCAGGGACAAATGGCTGTAACTCTTTCCTTCAGGCTCTCCTCCTCCAGGATTTTTGGAGGGTAGCCAGAAGATGATGTCGTCTACATTGCCTCGATCTTTTGGGAACAGTAGGATCCAGAAAGCTGCCTGTGTAGAGTGTTAATTTTGGTGAGGACACTGGAATCACAGTTCAGTGTGACCTGTGTCCTCCTCTATTCAGAGCACGCCTGCTCAATTTAGAGTGATTAATAAACAGCAATGAATATGAGGCAGATAAAGTGGAACGCTTATAAGAAGTGATTGTGAGAGTGTATTCCTGAATTAGGGTCAGATCCAGAGGTCAATGTGAGGGAACACAGTTCTGTACAAGACAGCACATAAATCCCAGTGGCAGGAATTAGTGACAGAAACAGAGAAAAGCTGATGTGGCCTTGGAGCCAGCTGAGACTCTGATCTCCTCCCCGATCAATGGCAGCTGTGCAGTTGGAGATGACAAGGAAGAGGACTTCATTTTACACACACAAAAAACCAACTGTGTCATTTGTAGCTATATTAGTTTCAAAGACAGAGCTTTGAGATGCCCCCAGGCCCTGCACTTTTAAATTAATAAAGCCAATATAAAACCTAAACTGACTGAATAATGCTTGAGGGAAAATGCAGAGGTTAATGGCTGGAGGGAGGTCAGAGGCCACCCTACCCAGGAACTTCCCAAAACACAGACCACTTTATTCCTGCAGAACACTGAGCAGAGACAACCAGTGCCCAGGTTTCAGTCAGAGGGCACTATGGATACAGAAAACATTCCAGTGGCTCCTGCACTTCAGTCCCTCCTCACCACCACAAATAGTCACTGAAGAGGAAAGTGAAACAAACTTCCCAAGTGACAACCTGAAACAACTAAGCCATGAAGTTCATTCCTAATTCTGATTTTTGAGAAGCTGGCTTAATCCTGAAGCTTGAGAATTTTTTTTTTTTTTTAGATCTTGTATAATGCGATGTTTGCACGGATAAAGGGAATACACTTGATAATCCAGTAAAGACATCCTGCTAAGCTCTTTAGTGTCACTGAAACTTAATGGCAATGAGTTTCACAGATTAACTGAGCATTATAAAGAAAATATTTTTCTTTATCCATTTTAGGTTCTCAGTCTTTCCATTCTACAGACAGTATTAGAGGAGTTAAGAACAATAAGAAATGATTTACCATTTCTTAATCTAAATTTATAAAATAATAAATGGTAAAGTCCCTTCTACTTGGATCTTTAACAGTCCTTGGTGTTTGCAAGTTCTCACGTAAAATGTTACCAAACGTATCGCTTAATGCACGTGCAGAATTTTCAATTCTGTTAGAATTGGAAAATGTTCTAGAGAAAAATCTCACAGGATTTTAATTGATGAAATGGTAGAAGATAGCTACTTAATACTTTTCAAAGCACTGCTAGCACTGCTGAGTAAGGTAGATAAAGCTTGCAGATACCGAGATAAGAAAAGCCCCAACATGGATTTGTCAGGAAGAGCTGATCCACCTTATATTTTCAGGGAGAATTTTTCCTATTTCAGTAGACTTGCTCAAGTAAGGAATTTCTTGTCACCTATTACACTTGAACTCTCATCAGTTTAATTGGGCTGTACCTAAAAGGTTCTGAGTTCATGTGAGAACCTCATCTTAAGAGTTATACCAAAAGCCCTCCAAACTGGGAAGGACTTTGTTTTAAACAGAGCCCTACTGTGATTTCACAGATTTTGTTATCTTCCCAAGCAGTTTCTGAAGCAGCTGTGGAATCTGCAGGACTGGATCAGTCACAATGTGAAAGTGGAATGTGGCAGTGGTGGTTATTCCTGTCTGTCTCTGGATGAAATCCTGATCTTAATGTATGACCACATTTTTGAAGAACAGTGATTCCCATTGTTCCTACTGAGCGACCTGTCACAACTCTCATATTCCTCTATACAGGGCTCAGATCTATCAGTTATAAGCTCAAATCCTTTTGCAAAAATTAACACAATCTTAGGAATTAGATTGGTGATCACAAATTCAGCTATGAAGAAATGCTTCCTTATCTGAGCCACAACAAAATAAATACACAGACCTCACTACCTGAAGGAAGCATTTCAGGAAAAACAGAGTTTTATCTTCCCTTCATTCAAGACTGGCCCAAAGATCCCATAAAGGAAAGTTATGTCTGACTTGCAGCTGTGAAAGGAAACTCTTGAGTTTAACCTGTAACTGAAATGGAGGTGGCTGTGCCCAGATCAGATTAGTTCAGCTCTGATGTGCTTCATGAAGACAGCCAAGGAAGCAGCAGGACTCTGGGCTGCACTTTGCTTTTAGGAAATGTCTCAATCGAGCAAGTTGCTGCTGGCTATGAGCAGTAGGAACACTCTGATCCATAAGATAACAAAGCCTTTGAAGGATCTTTTTATTCAACTTGTGATGAATGGATTGCACACTGTGGTGTACCACCTTCATCAATTACAGTGACTCAGGCCAGAAATATCATGTTATCTTTTGGTCAGTTTTAGGTTTTGCACCTGAGAACAACTGCTGCTTCATGAACTAAAGGTGTTTTCATTCTAATTAATGATAAAACTGACATGACTGCTGATTTTTAGCAAAACTTAATCTATCTACAAATTTTTGGTAAATATATTATTATCATTTGCTAGTTTCCTTTGAACAAGCATATGTGCACCCTGCCATCAAACAGAAACAATCACACTGAGAAACCAAAACCAAGTTTCTTTGTATAAGAGATAATTTTCAGCTTTCAGAAAAACTGATTATTTTGCAAGTGCTGTTCAAAGGGAAAACTGACCTTTCTAGTGATAAGTTGAAATACCTTCAGCTGTTTTGTGGCTGTGTTGGCAATCTTTAGCAGCTTTTTAATCCATTGCAAAGTAAGGAAATGCTGTATCTTCATTTAATTTGCTTTTGAGACCCCCCAGTAATCGGACATTTTTAAAGCTTATCTTGTTTTCCAGGTCATCAGTTTGTTTTTTCAGAGAGCTTGCTGTTCTTGGCATTCTGAGTTAGGGAAGTGTCCTGTTCACTGATTGCTATCTTAGGGTCACCAATTCTCCTCCTAAGTCTCTGCAGGCTTAACTGAACATGCTAAACATCTTTTTCATGCACATATTTTAGCCTGAATTACAGCTAACCTTGTACTAATACCTGGAGGGTTAACACAAAACAAGCTTAGCTTCTCATGGGTTATGCCTCCTGCTTGGGCAAAAATGGCATTTAGAAATCCTGATTCTCATCCACCAGGATACTAAAAACAAAAGCCAAACCCTTTAGACAACAATAAAAACCTTCAAATTTGTGGCATTACAAGGTTTCACTTGGTCTCATTAACGACATCCAAAAGTCTTACAAAACCCTAAATAACTCAAGGCACCAAGAATATAAGAACTGAAGCATAAAGCTACCCACTGCCCAGTGTTCCCAAAACTCAGCACTTCAGTGTATTTTCTTTGAAATTTGTAGAAACCAGGGAACAATATTGTCAGAAAGAAGAAATTCCAATTCTAACATTTAGAAAATTCCAGTTTTCACTGGGGAAAATTCTGAGATATGGTTTTAACCAACATCATAATGACTTGAAGAAAACTAAAGAGTAAACATGCTTTTTGGAATAAGTGAATGAGAGATCAGTGACCCATTGCCTTCTCCAGGAAGGGCAGAAGGAATCCCAGGAGAACAGGACACATTCCAACAGCACCATCTCCAGGGCAGTGCAAGAATCCCCGACAGGCTGTTCCTGCCCTCTCCCCACCCAGAGCAGCAGCTGCTCCTCCCTGCCCCATCCCAGCACTGCAAAGTTCCTTCTCACTGGGATCTCTGCCCTGGTCACCAGAGCACAGGAACTGTCCTGCCAGCACAAGAGAGGGCACTAAGAGGTGGGAGTTGAGGAGTCTCCTGATGGAACTGTAACCAAAATCAACCTCATTTTCTGCAGCTTCCTCCAGAGACAGGAGAAAAAACCAGGTTCCTGTAAGGGAGGTTGAGAGCAGAAACTCCTGCAATCCTTTAACTTGCCCTCCAAAGGTAGCTACTTCTCACCAATTCATTTAGGGTATATCTAGAGACTGCACTCCTATCAAGGGTTATTCTAGCACTTTTCCTGTGTAGACAATGGAGAAGGAAAGCCAAGTTATTTTACTTTAGTGCCAGTCAGTTTATGGTAAGCTCTAACTATGCTCACAAAGAGATTTCTAGTAGGTTAAAATTGTTCTTGGCTAAAAAACACTGCAGTTTTCTTGTACAGAATATGGAGAAAGAAACCCAAAAAACACTGTCATGATACATTTTCTCGGGCTCACAATTCACAAAATTTTTGATTTCCTCCCATCAGGTTTTTGTTATAATGAAATAAATAATTCAAGTTTGAGGCTACTTTGGAATTGGTTTGTGTAATAACATCGGAAGACAAATTCTAACACATCCACAGTTGTGGTTCAGCACTCAGGGAATTTTACTCTGCCTACATGACTGACTGTAACTGATGTGACCAGCTCTTACTGGATCCAATACTGTCAGGGGACAAAGCACAGTAAAGGCCTTGCAAGACAGAGATAACACTATTTTGTAGGTACCCTAATTCTGTTATTACTGTTATTCTGTTATTATTTTTTACAAGGTTTATTTTGGGAGTGCTGCAGTAATGTTGCAGTGTGGTTAATTAGCATCTGTTGAATTCTTGGGCATGTGAGGTGAAGTTAGCACAGCATCTTCCCTGAGTCACAGATCTTTGCATTTCTATTGTACTTCTCAATAGTTGCCTTCTGTTTCTGCTGAGAAATTCTGAAGTTTCCCATAATACAGAAATACTCTCTTAAAGCAGAAATTCAAGAGAATGGATCTGATTCAATGGAACATGGCTATTGTGACATATTAGTGAGCCTGCGAGACAAACTCAGGTATTGCTTTAGTAAATGTTTTACATATTTTCTGCTACACCTGACATAACAGAAAGATTTAAAAATACCCTCTACGTTACCTAAAATAAATATACTTAGAAAAAATTGCATTAGTGTAATAAAACTCCTTAGTCTCTCCCTTTTCAGCAGCGTATACAGGACAGTTCACAACCGAGTAAGTGACTAAAACAGCAGAGTGGTACCTGGGGATTTTCTTGGGAGCCTGAGGTGGTGAGGAATGGCTGGCTGTGTTCTGTTCCAAGCTCTCTGGTGGCTTTTCCTGTGTTTCTCCCTTGTCTTTGGCCAGTGCCTCTGCGATGGCAGACTCCAGCCCACCCTTGTGTGGGAGCTCAGCCCTCGGCTCCGCCTGCGCCGGCTCACACCTGTACATGAAAACGATCGACGGCTTCTCGCTGGACTCCGACTTGGCCTCGCTGAACCAGTGGTGCCGCTGCACTGGAGGAGGGGGGAGCATGTGGATAACAGTCCCATCCAGACCCACCAACTTCCCTTTCTCCCTGTCTTTCTCTCTCTCTTCCTCATCGTCAGCTTTCCTGCGGCGGAAGAAGCTCTTGAAGGATATCCAGCGTTTGGGTTTGGCATCGGGACGCCGCCCCTCCGAGTGCAGGATGGACTCTGCCTCTGTCGACCTGGTGGGGCTGTTGGGTTTGGCCCAGTTGCTGAAATGCCTTTGCAGCAAGTTACTGGCATGGTAGGGAGAGGAGGTGGAGCGTGGAGGGGGGAACGGTGGTGCCTGCTCTGCCTGGGGACTCGTGGCACTCGGGGTGCCTCGCGCTGGCTTTGGGGACGGAGTGGCAGCTGGCTGTGAAAGTGGATCTTTCTGCATTTTAATGGCAGTGTTCTCTGTCTTGGAGGACTCCACTTCAGGCTGTGATGTAAACAGAGATTTGGGTCGTACCAGGGTGTTTTTAGTAGCATCTCCCTCAGGGGGTAAGGAATACAGCTCTTCTACACTACAGGACTTGGGAGCAGACTGAGGTGTTTCTGGAGGAGACTGTGGAGGCTGGATAGAAGCCACAATCTGTGAGAGCACTGTGCTTGCGTTCTCTCTGCCACCGCTGCTGCCAACGGAACCATCCGGGGTTACGTCTGTTTTTGCTGCAGGCTCTTGCATTGCCTTTTGAACTCTGGTTGGGGAGCTGTGGTCAGCACTGTGACTTCTCTGTGGGGATATCTGGCTCTTACTGAGGCAGCTGTTGAACTCTTGGACCTTTTGAGCCACAGAGCCCAGCCTGCACTCAGAGCTATTGGCCACCCCCTTTGCCTGGGGCAATTCAGCGGGCTTGCTGCCTATGGCTTCGGTCACTTTGCTTTCAGTTTCTATTTCTTCATAGGTATGGCTTATCACACTTGTAGTTTTATCTTTGATGGACAGCTCCCCACTGGTCCCTAGAAAACTTTTATAGATTGCCAGGTTATCATAGGCATTTGGGTTGATGACAATAGGAACTTTAACAGCATTCTTGGAACTCTTAGCGTAAGTGGGCTCATCATGAATGATGATAGGAAAAGGTGGCATGCCAGCATTGTTGTAACTGTTGAATTTTATCTCAGACAAATTAGGAGACTTAACTGGGATAGTTTTTGAAGAAATGTTTGTAGCTGTGGGTGAAGTAGGAGCTGACTTGTGGCTTGTCTTCCTGGGAGGAATGGAAGGTCCTGAGCTGTTTCCTATCAGTTCCACCTTAGGTATCTTCTGTCTTGGACTGGTGCTGGAAGTCCACACTTCTTGGTATCTGATCGCGCTGGATTTTTTCTGAGTAGCGCGTACGTGTACAGGTGATGCTGCAGAGGATGCAATAGGGGTGCCTGGGGTTACTGGTGAGCTTGGGTTAGATGATGCCTTTTTGGTTTCTGAGGTTTCACTCTGATTCTCTTTACATTCGCTGCTCATGGCAGCTGATACATCCACTACGGTGTATGGCTTGCACACTGGTTGTTCCATATTCACCACCCTGTAAGGTTTAGCCTGCTCCTCCAAGGGCACCAAATTAATAGTTACAGCTTGGCCAGCAACATCTGAAGAACTTTTATTCTCCTGTGTATCAGTCTGCACAGCAATTTTGCCATCCTTCTCCTCCAGGCGAAGCGCAAGGACTGCCTTGTGAGTTTCCAGACTTTTCAGAGCAGTTCTGGGTGCTTTTGGCACGTCCTTCACTTGCTGATTGTCACAAAGACTTTCATATTCTCGTTCAATCACTTTGAGGTCCTGAGGAGTGCTAGGAGATAACCCTCCATTACAGAGCTTCTGGGAAGAACTGCTGGTTGTCCCAGAACGAGACTCTTCTGTCAAAGAAGAATCAGGAGATGTAGAATCAGAAGATACCATGCTCTGCATGCTCTCTTGCCCATAAAGAATCACAGTCTCTTCCCCGTAACCATTTAAAATTTCATCATAACTGTCGTCATAATCCACTGCACAGATCCGCTGGAGAGACTTGTTCCGAAGGGGCACAGTATTCCATTTTTTGTCAACACAGAATGGAACAGGAGACAGGGTGTTAGCTCTGAAATTAGCAAAGCGAGGTTGGCCCCTCATGCGGATTTCCATTGCTAACAACTCTTCATCACTTTCATCCCAGCTCTCGTGCTCTTCCTGCATGCTGCCAAAAAACGTGTCATCCTCACTCTCATCTCCACTAGAGAACTCTGGATAACAGAAACGTCCACCTTCATTACTTATGACTTCAGTGCTTCCACTCAGAATAACGTGCTTACTCTGTGAATCCTTCATTCCACCCACCATGCAGCTCGGAGGGATCTTCCTTTCTAAGGATTTTTTATAACAATTATTTATCCTTCCCAAGAAGGTTTCTCTTGCGTTAGTTTCGTTTCCGGTGAGCTGAGGTGTGGTGTCCAAACCTGCAATCTCCTTCAAAACTTCTGTCAGTCCATTATTGTTATTTGGTATCTTCCCCACGCCCTCGCTGTTGCCGTACGGCCTGGGAACATGGCTGTAACCCTCGATCTCCTCCTCGTTATTATTGTTCAGTGGTTTTTTGTTCAGGACCGCCTTGTTGCGCTTCCACCCCGCGGGCAGGGGCTTGTTCTCACACTGCTCCAGCGTGGTGAGCTCCCCACACAGCCCCTGCCCGTCTGCCACCATCATGGTGGGTTTCACAGCTATCGTCGGCTTCTTGGCCACGGGCGGCCGGAAGCTGCCGGTGCTCCTCCCGCGCTGGCCGCTGCTCTGGTTTGCATTGGCCTTCAGGTTTCCAGGCTGGAGGGGCTTTTTTTCTGACACTGGGGGTAACTGGTGCAAGCTCTTGGGCTTGAAGCAGTTCTTGCATTCACCGGGTTTCCAGACGTGCTCAGTGAAGGTGTTGCAAGCAGACATTTTCCCAGAGCTCTGCGCCTGATGCCGTGCTGCTCAGTGCATGGCAGGAGTCCCATCCATGTGCTTCCACTCTGTTCACGTAGCACGGACACTTCCTTGGGCAGTGATCATGCTGGAAGAACAGGAGACAGGAAGAGGATGAGAATGGGGAAATATCTGCTTGATCGTTATATTTTCCACACTAGGGGCAATGTGGAAGGAGCAAGTAGCCTTTTGCTGACGTCTTCATTTACAAAACCATAAAACTGAAATGCAAAACCAAATTGCAACTATCATTCTTCTCATACATAAAGAATTAAAACTTTGGCAGCTAAGCCCCATGTTACTTAAAGCAGGGAGAGGGAGAAATGGCAATGACTGAGAATTTAGAGTAATTCTCTTGACTAGTTCAGGACCATTGACCTTTAATTTTGTCCAATAAAACAAATGCAGGAAGAGGACATAAACCCGAAGATTACCACACATTATGCTTTCACCATAACTACTCAAACATGAGACAGAAAAGCAAGAGTATGTTTACTCTCCTAAATGCAATTGAGATAATTTGTTTTAGCTTTGAATGTGAACAAGCTCAGCTTAAGTGAGAAAATATGTTCAAGCAATCCCAAACTCTGCCATTTTAGCACTTTTTTCATCAGAGTCAAATGATAACTGGAGAGGTATTTTGGCTGAACAGACAGGCTGTTCTGATGTCCTGGAAAAGCCAAATAAAAATACAGTGGAAATCTTTCTAGAAAGTCACTGCTTTTTCTCCTTTTGCTTACCACAATGGCAATAAACCATTCTGATAGCCTCAAAATAAAGCTAAGGATTTTCAGTCCCTGATTTGTTTCACATGTAGCTTTTCTACCTAACCCCTCCAGAAATAACAACTGAAGAAGAACTGAAAATCTCTTTCAAAGTGAATCTTTTTATTTCCTGAAATGATCAGCCTTAAGTAAAAATCAAACACAAATCTGCTGTGCTTTACAGTCACCAGAGTATCCAGGATTTGAGAGTTTCATGAATTAATGCCTGAAGATTTTAAGCCTTCTGAGCCAAATCTGCAGGTCTGTTCTCTTTGTCACTGTTGCATAACTCAAATTATCGGAGACATTTCACTGAAGTGAAAGGATCTCTATGTCCACTGCTACTTCTGTAAACACAGGCATTGGAAATGAATAATGTTCTATTCTTACGGGCCTTGGGGTGCAAACATCCTCACTGCTCACCCAGGTACACCAGGAGGGCACTGCTGATCCCCTGCAGGTACAGCTGCAGCTCCCCACAGGGCCCAAGGTGGGAGCTCAGCAGCAGGGAGGTGTGCTGGAATTCTCCATGGGCACCACTGGCTTTCATCAGCGTGGCAAACAACAGGATCATTAGGAGAGCTGACACCAGGAGGGGTTTGTCAGTCTCCTCACGTCCAGCTCTGTGTTTTGGCAAGGGCTGTCCTGTGCTGGCAAACCAACAGAGCAATCCTGATCCAACAGCAGATGGGGCTGAAGCCTAACTCTATTAGTGCCTGCAGACACAGCCGTGCTACCAGGGCTATCACATTTCATATGCTGACTAAATATGTTTCCAGACAAAGCTTTTTGCCAAAAAGCCACTGCCAAAAGCTTTCTCTGTATGACCTAAGAGATAGAAAGTCTGCCAGACTGAGATCTGCCCCAACTTTTAGACTTTATTTTACATATACAGAGTAAAATGCCTTTGTATCGTTCTTGATATCTCTCAAGATTTGTTGCTTCAACACTTTGCAAGGCCATATATTGTATGCAGAAAAATTACATTAAGAAATAGTTCTCCTAAAACCAGAGAGAGAGCATGTACAAGAATTTCATACTCTGGTTACCTCCCTCTTTTCATGTGTTCAACAAACAAAAGGAGTAAAGTTACACTAATGGGAATCTAAACTAAATACTTTCTTGGAAAATATATTTTTCCATCACATAAAAGCTTCGAACAATTGGTTTACACAAAAGGGTTAGTGCTTGTGTGTGGGTTTTAAAATCTAAGTGTGATCTTATTTCTCTGAAATTGCATAAGCTGCACTTGCTCTAGAATCCCACCACAAGGCAGGCAGCTTTATGGTGTCCCAGGCTAAGCATTTCCTGCTGGGAACAGGGGAGCACTGAGGAAGCTCTGCAGTGCCCACCTGCCTGTGGCCACATCCTGACGTGCTACCACTGGCCCTGTCACAACACACTGGTCACTCTCCTTTGCTCTGACACTTCCTCTAAGCCAGGGGAGGGTTACACTCAACCTGAGAATGGGAACTACAGGAAACTCAAGCAGAATCAGTGTTCTCTAGGGGGAGTAACAACTACAGCTCTGTGCTTTATCCCAGAACATCCCCCCATGTGCCAGCAGTGCTGCCTGCAGCAGTTTACCTTAATCACACACCTGGTGATTGTGGAAATGCAGGTATGGAACCTGGACACAGAATATATATAAGCCATGTGTAGATATTTCAGCTCTTTTGGTCTCCAACAGCCAACAGAACTGGTTTGAACACAGCCTTGACCCCCAGGATGACTTGTGACAGTCTGGAACAGAAGAGCCACTGACTCCCCGGGTCTGTGAACCCCAGCTGGGTTTGCAACTGGCTGGGGCACAGCAGGACAAGCAGTTCCTGTCACAGGCCCTGACACTGCCTGCAGCTGCACCACAGAGGAAACAGCCACCTTCCAACTAGAGGAAATGGATCTTAAGAAAACAACCAAAACAATCCCAACACTGTGCTACTTTTGTACTTTGAAATCAGAAGTACTCCTACGCTATTTCAAATGAAATCCACACTGACCTTTATATGTCGAAGCAAGCATTTGCAGTCCAAAAAAATTTGTCAGTTTCTTCCTTGCTGAACAACTAAAAGCAATCTTTCTGCTGCTTTCCTCTCCTTTAAAAAGAATTACTTTTTCAACTAGAGATTCTCTATTATGTGTGGTAATTATGGTGAGAGTGATTAGGAGTGATAAGAGGAATGAAATCTTTCAGTGGGCTGTTGCTCCCATGGCTGTCACCAGCAGCTGCAGCTTGGCAGGGGGCAGCAGAGGCCATCGAAGGGCCTGAAAATGCACACAAATACAGGAAAAACATCACCCCGACTTTGTTCATTGCTGGATTCCTACACAATCTCTAAAACAAAGCAGGGCAATGAGAGATCCAGGCAGTCACACCTCAGATCTCCCCAGGTGCAAGTGACCAGGTGTCTTTTCTTCCCTAACTTCCCTGCTTCCACTGGCACTCCATGTACCTGCTAAGGAACAGCAGTGTGCACCCTGCAGAGCTCCTGGCTCTTCTGAAATGAGTAATTCAGATGACAAAACTTATTTGAAGACGCTCAATCTACGCAAAATCAAGGAAATGACAAGATGTTACTTACAAAACAGCATCAGACTTGTAAAGTATTAATAGCAAGCACGTAACACCAACAGTCTGCATTTCATCCCTGTATCTCAAAGCCTTTTATATAAGTTGATAAACAGAACTATTCACAATTTATACGGGGAACCACTGCAGTGCAGTGACGTTAAGGAACTAAAATTCACCCAATGAGTCAGTGTCAGGAGCAAGTCCAGACAGACAACTTCTGCTCCCAACAGCAGATCCTGAGACTTCATTCACTGAATGCTTGAGTCAGCACAGATAATTTATCAGCATTAAAGGCCAAATCATTCTTTGTGTGAGACTAATGCTCCTCATTCCAGCAGGTACACAGCTGTGCACAGGAGGGCTCAGCCTGGCCCTGTTGAGTTGGTATCAAGCAGTCAGGAAGGCAAAAGCATATTTCAGTGCTCAGGTCAGAGGAAGAAGATGACACATTTGGAGTTGCAGTGCAAAGATGAAGCAGGGATCAGCTGAGATACCCTCGTGTCACGAAGCCTGCACAGCAATGCAGAAATATCTCTGTGGCTCTTTTATTTGTTGACATCATCTTTGCTGAGTGCATGAAGATAGTAACAAAACATGCATTTCAGGCATGTTGCCTTTCTTCTAGGTGATTTCAGGCTGGCAGGTCTCCTTTGGACACATGCTGGCTGAATCACAATGAAGGCCTTCTCTAGTAATACTTTATACTAAAATAATCCAAT
This sequence comes from Trochalopteron elliotii, assembly GCA_024734555.1. NCBI lineage: Eukaryota > Metazoa > Chordata > Aves > Passeriformes > Leiothrichidae > Trochalopteron > Trochalopteron elliotii. The sequence continues at coordinate 34,637 of JANPWX010000281.1, read as the reverse complement.
TAAAAAGAACTTAATTGGTGTGCAACATTCCCTACAATTTCAACATTTTAAAAATGAATAGTCTGGGTAAGTACCAGATGGTGACACGCACTAATTAATCAGGCCTGCTCAATGAACGAGCAGATGAAAATGAATGCACCTATTAGACATGTGTTTGCCATGCTGTGTGCTGCAAAACTCTCCCCCCACTCAAAGGCTGGGATTCTCCTGAGCTGGTGACCAGCACCCTCTGGTCTCCTCTGGGATCACCACAGCCTGGCACAGGCTTCCTTTGCTTCATCCTCCTCCAAGGAAAATCCATTTCCCTTCAGTGCTGCTGTCCCTGACAAAGGGGCTGCAATTCCTGTGCTGCAGAATAAACTGCATTGATCAGCCAGTCCAGTCAGGGCTGCTGCACAACCACAAACCTCTCACCACTGCCAGGCCTGTCCTCAGACTGAAAAAATCAGCACTGGGAATTCAACCTGGGCTTCCTATGTGGGAGTGCCCAAAGGCCACAAAACCACCACGGCTTTGTGGTTTGTCTGAACCACTTACAGGCATCTGGACAGTCACTGATCATCATAAACAACAGTGCAAGTCTCACGTAGCAGGGAAAAAGTGATGGTTGCTCTTTGCCAGGATTTGATTTCTGTTTCTTTTAAATTTTAATGTAATCATAAACATTTTAAGAGGTTGTTTGAAAAAGCAAAACTCATGCAGGTCCAGCTCGGGTGGCAGTGGGCTGTGGAAATGCTCCCAGGGAGTGTCAAGCACTCACTTCACTCAGGGTATGCCAGGAAAACCCATGGAGCTAAAGAATGGCAGGAGGCACTATGGACTGGCACAACTTTATTCCCAAAGTGAAGGGTATTTGCTAAATATCAGCTCACTGCAGTACCAAGGCAGAGCTCTGGCAGAGAGCACAGATGGACATTTCCATAAATGCTGGGCATTACCACTTTTGTTAAAAAGGAAGTTTTATCTTGCTGCAGATAGGTTGTTTTTTTTTCCTGTTTTAATGTCTCACACTGTATTTTCTCTCCTTTAAAAAGAGTTCAAATGACATAAATAGTTCATAATACTAAGTAAGTGAAGGAAAACCTAAATATGGGAGTTTTTTCCCTCCCTAAAACTTGCAAGGATAAAACATAACAGAACTAACCAACGAACTGGAGCAAAAACCTGCCCAGGGCTAGACAATCTGTGATGCTTCAGAAGAAAACAGGCATTTCTTTGCAATTTACCTAACCCAAAGATAACGCCACAGAGCAAGGAAAAGGCAAGGAATATCCTTGGGATCTGCCCAGGGAATCTGAACAGATTCTGCACCATCACACTGCGAACACACAGAGCTGAAATAAGGCCAAGCTCTGCCCTTTGGTGCTGAGGCCCCACAGGCCAGCCAAGGCAGGTATTGGAATAGGAACTCTTATGAGCCCCAATAATAAGAATTCTTGACATTCTTAACTGGAGATTTTTTTCCTTTTGGAAAAAGAAATCATCATTTAGCATGAATAAAATTTTAAATTTATTTGGTCCATTTAGACATATATTAATTCTTATAATGATGATCACTCAGACAAGGCTGCACAGTATAGTCTTTAGGAATACTTTTTTATTTACATGGAAAATTGATTTTTATTTTCTACATTTAAGAAAGTGAGGTAAACCAAACTATAAATTGCTTGCTGTAGCAAACAGATTTGTAGAGAATTTTTAAAGCCTAACAGAAGGCTCACATAGCATGCACCTGTATGTAAAAAAAGCTGATAGGCCAAAAAACGCTTATAGTACATTGTAATTAAAAAATAGTTAACTTCTAATTGTGATAGTGTAAATTATAAGACCTGTAGTGTCTCACCCTTCACATAAGACTAAAAATGTAAGTTTTTAAAACACCTCTCAGTTACCCCATCTCTAAGTCAAAAAAAGCATAATCCAACAGTTTGCTTTCTGAAAATGGCTGTACAACATTCTAGGATCTAGCAGCAAATTATGGGTCAGCATATCAGCTGACAGGAAAAAAAGCACAGTAATTATAATTTCAAAAGGTTATCCTCAATTCCAGTGCATTTCAGTTTCTCCCAACTCTATTTAAGGAAAATTGTGAGAATTAAGCCCTTCACAGCATATTAAAAGTGCACCTGTATGGCTATATCTTGACCAATCTAATTATCTTCCATTTACCCTTCCTGGGCTCACTTCAAATTCTGCCCTTTGATCTTTTTTCCTTTTGTTTAAGCACATGTAAAACACTTGTGGAGAAGAATGAACTTCACCAAACCTCTCCAGAAGGTGCTCACAACAAACAAAAAAGCAATACCTGAGAACCATGATCGTGCTTTTGTAGTCAGTAACCCGGGAACAGTTGTGGTTATCTTTCTGCTGAGCACAGCTTGAGAAGGAAAACAGGGTGGATCATCACTGGATTGTGGAGTCCAGAAATTCTGCAACTTCTGTTTGCTTCAACCTCTCTCCCTTGCACTCCTGCAGGTCTTGGCTCCAAAGAGCTGAGTGCTGAACATCTGATGCAGCAAAACCCACAAGTGCCAACCCCCCAAGCCCCCCCCCACTAAAAAGCCCATTTCAGTTTAGCAAATCACTTGTGGATAGCAAAATCCCAAACAGCATTGGAAAGGATGGGGAAGGACTGACTAAGGGGTAACCAGACACAGGGAGGTGTCAGGGCAGGTAACTGAGGGAGGGGAGAGAGGGGCTGGCTCACAGCCAGGGTAAGATCAGCTACAAGACTGAGGCTACAGCACAGTGGACACCCTCCAGTGGCCTCAGTCCCCCCTGGGAGCCTTAGGAGTCATTAAATAAAGACTTGGCAGGATTAAGTTTAAAAATAAACCACTATGAGCCATTATAAAAAAAAATGAGGTATTAAAAATAACCGATAAATTACAAGCAACAGCACAGCAGGGCTGGACTGTGTAGAGCCAAGAACTGAGGAGAAATTCAGGAAGCAGGTGGCTGAACTATGCCAAATTACAGTCCCTTATCAGAACCAGGCATCAGTACAGCACAGGGTGAAGGGACGTGCTCTGTATCATGACTTCTGGGAAGGAAACCTGCTCTTCCTACCAAACAATGAACCAATGGGCAAAAGAGAAAATGGCACAATTTTATTTTAAGCTTTTAAGAAGCTCTCTCCAGTTCCTAATGGCAGGGCATGCAAATGGTGTCACAGCAAACGGCAGGCAAGCAGCAGATTACACACTTTCTGTGTGAGAAAATCAATGACATGATTTACTGAGTATTGTGCTCAGTTCTATTTATGACATCTCAGGAAGAAATGCTGCATAAAACAGCCACAAAAATATTTTAATATGGAAAGCTTTTCATCCCTTCAGTGAAACAAAAAGATTAGGATAGTTTAGTTCAGAATTGAGACAAATAAAATAATAATAGTATATTAAATGATCCATCACATAAGGAAGACAGACTGGGTGCTCCCACTTAGTGTCTATCTCAAAAAAAAAGAGCAATAAACCCAGTGCAGCATATTTACATCTCCAAAAAGAAAATTATTCCACATAAAACGCTTCCTGAAACAAGCTGGCACTGAGATCAAGGGGTCAGTGGATTCAGAGGAACAAGCAGACATTTATACATGGGATGAGCCACTGACAGTTGTAGGAGGTGCTCCCAAAACTCCCAGTTTCAGTGCTTAAAACCAGCATTACCCATTTCAGTGCAGAAGAGGATTTGCTCATTACCAGATTGCTCCTGTGCTGTCCTTTGGAGAAGTCTGGGCAGGGTGAGGCTGGGCCTGACTGCTCCTTCTCTTCCCACATCCTGCTCTTGACTTCCAGTGGTTTTAGTTTGACACACAAAATAACCCCATGGTGCAAGAGCACTGATACCCCATCACCTCCCACTGCTAAGGTCAGGCCTTCCTCCCCTCCTCCCACACTTTGCCCCTCTTGTCCCAGACTTGCAAGTCAGTCCTGGACCATCCCTTGTTTTCCTTTCTACCTTTGGTGTTTTCATGTGTGATATTGGGCAGCCTCAGGCTGTCCCACACCTGACCAACAGGTCCTGCAGGGACCTGCACAGACCCACAGCAATGCCCAGGTCAGGCAGTGGGGATCAGCAAGGTAAGGAAGTCAGGTGGGAAGAGATTACTGAAGATTAGTTCTGTTTGAAGCTTGTCACACTACAGGATAGAAAAATCAGGGTAAGGTTACAGAGGAATGATGGAAGAGGGATTTTTCTCTAAAAATAACCCAATCAATTTAACTTTTGAAGATGCATACATTATTAGTTCATGGTGGAAAATACAAATAAAAATAAGCCCTATACTGCTGTCTCATTCACTAGGTGGTAGAGCAATGCCTGGAAAGGGCCTGAATCTTTGTAAAAACTCCTCCAGTTTCCCATTCCACAGCAACCATCTCCTCCCACTGCCATCTGCTTGGTGCACTCATTTTGCCTCATTCCTCACATCTATGATCAAAGACAGACATTCTAATTTGAGGGCCTCTTTGATAATCTTGAGAAACTAGCTACAGGTAATTTTTTGACCATCAAAGCTGGTTCCAGCAGCTTACTCTCACTCAGGCTACTTTTCTAATTAGGGTGTCATTTATTCATCCCAATAAGCTACTTCACCAGGCAAGATGAATGTAAGAAATTTTAATCTGCAGTCCTAAGCCAGAGCAATGAAATGAATGATGAGCTATGAGTCAAAAGGTTAAAGATATTAATGTTTACTAGTGTTGAAGTTTACAACAGATAATTTCTTTGCTTATTCTACTTATGCTTTGCCTAAAATCCATCCCCATAAAATAGCAGGCCACCACTGATAAGAATGTTATTAGGGATAAAGAGCACCAGCATAGATGAAATTCAGAAAAGGAATTAGGAGGTACTGGCCCTGGATGCTTTTAGCATACATAGTAAGAATTGATTTTTTTCCTTATTCTGATGATGAAGTGTTGCTCCTGCCAGGCCACAACACCCCAGTGTTCCAGGGGCATCGTGGGGGCTCTCCCTTCATGGGCACAGAGAAGGACTAACAGCCAAACCCAGGGCATCTCACAGTCAGTAATCAGCTTTTTAGGCTACCAAAAGAGACAAGATGTAGGGCAGGAAAAAAACCCTAACAAAACCCCAGTAATTTATTTTAGTTCCCAAAATCTGATTCCATACTTTAAAATAATCCACACATGGAAAACTACACAGTGAGGGCATCATTAAATATAATCAAGGACAGAATCAGAAAGGAAATGCAACAGAAATCCTGTGTTAGTTTTTACCTTTACAGTCAATGACTGCTCTTTGCAGCTGTGGAATTTGCTGAATTTACTCCATGAGAGAAGAAATACCCTGTATTTTCACAGACAGATGTTTAAACCTATCTAAGTGTGTAAACCACTACAAGTTTTAGCCAGTGCTGTAAGAGGAGCAAAGGGGAAGCAGGAATCCTGAGCAGGCTGATCCAGGCAGGAAAACCCTGCCCTCACTGCCCATCTGCTCTGGGGCAGCAGGAGCAGCCAGCTGCATCCTGTCCCCTAAAATCCAGAGGTGGCTTCACTTATCCCAGAGCCCCAGGGCTGGAGCCCAGCCTGGCAGGGCCCTGCAGCTGCTGCTGCTGCCCCTGCCCAGCCAGGCTGGCCCACACCAGAGTTAATGAACAGGCTGCTGATCAGACCTGGGAATGCCCAGCTGGCAGCTCAGCCAGCACTCACCCCTGCATCAGGACACAGCAGGAAATAACAAAGCTGAAGCACAGCAAACGAGCTCTAGCAAAGGAAAGAGAAAGAAAATCACCACCAACATTCAATTCTCTTCCTTTAGTTCTTCTTTACCGATAGAAATGTTTTCCTAAAGGAGCTGATTGCCAAACATAAATTTTGCTACTTGTGCTTGACAGAATCCTGAGAATGCAAAGCCTTTTGTAGCCAGAAAAAACACAATGTGAATTTTCTATTCTTGCACTGCTGAGATGACTCAATACCAGTCCACAGGGGTCTGAAGGTAAAAGAACCACACTCATCTGAATTCCTTGGCTTTCAAACAAGGTTTTTATGACAGAATACTTTATTAGCAAACAGGGCTGCTACAAGCCCACACCAGGAACCACACCAAGCCCAGGGCAATTACCTTTTGTCACTGCCATTCCAAGTGAAAGGGGAAAGGCTGCTATTACCTGCTCTCTTGGAGGGTCTTGAGGGAGGCTTATACCTGCGATGTGCAACATTGAGGTGTTTGGAAATAACTTGTTTATAACAAGAACCATCCCAGACAACAGCCACAGCAGCAGCATCAAGCTGTACAGCAGCAGCAGAACTGTGCCCACTGCTCTCTGCTGAGCTCCTGGGCTCAGTCCCCATGGACTGCTCAGGAGACATCAGCATGTTCCACTGCAGGAGGAAATGGCTCAGGAATGCAGCTGAGGGTTTCCTGCTGCTGCTGCTTCACCATGCTTTGCACATGGAGGGGAAGGTCATGCCCAGTTTCCCCAGGATGGTCACAGGGGAGACTCCAGGCTCTCTGTAGAGCTTAACCTTGCCACTTAGACAGAGAAAAAGGAGCTATGGCAGATTTGAACGTTCTGGGCTCAACCTTGGCTTAATTAGTGGTGGTGGCATATGTTCTGTGGTGGTTACATAAACAGGGATGGGATCCCAACCGGTGGCCAAGGGGTTGCCATGGTAACTGTGACAGCCATCAGGCTGCCTTACTCATTGCTTTTGCCCCCATACTTCAGAAACACTTCTGGTTCCACTTTGCTATTTTCAAATAAAAATAGGAACAAATGGAGCTCTCCAGCTTTCTCTGGCAATGAGGTTGCCCAAGCCTTTAACCACCAGTGACTTTTGGGAACTGTTAGCAGCACCCTTGGGCTGTGGCTCTCCAAAGACAATGCAGTGTTTTTGGAGCTTCCCACCAGGGACAAACACAACAGAACAAACCCTTCCACTCCTGAAACAGACCCCTCCACACCTGGAGTCTGGGCACTGCCCTTTGCAGTCCACACTGCTGGCCAGAACTCATCACAACGATGTGCTCATGCCTTCCACAAGCTCTTGAGCAGCTTCACTTCTCTCAGTCCAATCAGGCAAGCCTGGCCAAAAATCTTTTATTCCCAGTTTACAGCTGTACATAATAAATAAAATGTATTTCCTTCATCTTTTATTTTTTCCCCTCCATACAGCCAGTGCTGTATCTCTGCATATCTCACGTATTTCAAATATCCTGCTCTCCCTATTTACATTTTCTTTCAGACTGCTCATAGAAAACCCTGACTAATTTTAGGACAAAGATTAATACAGAGCATCCTGCTCAGTAACAGCCTCCTACCTACAACCAGTTTCAGACCTGTCACCTACAGCCAGGCCTAACCCACAGAACATCCACTGCATTTTCACCATTTTGGTTTCTCAGTAACAACATAGAAAAATGAAATTAAAGCATACTAGATTTCAAAGTTAATTTAGCCTTTTGTATACATGTTAACCAAGTTATCTATTTATACCTCACTAAAATCCAGCACCTGCAAAGACAATATACAGAGGCACAAGGAAGACAGGAAACATGGTTTTTCAAATACAACAAATTTGTGTTTTATTTTAAAGCTGTTTTAAAAAGCAAGCCTTTTGTTTGCAATAGTATCCAGCAGTTATTCGACAGAAAAACCAGTCTCAGTAATCTGAATAAAGATTAAATGCTATATTTTTTGGATTTCAGTGATTTTCAGAAATATTTTTTGGCATAACCAGAAAATGAGTCACTACTAACTTCACCTTCTATGACTGTTTGAAGTACAAATCATTTCTCATCTGACAATCACTCAGCTTTTAAAGTCAGCTGGTTTATAAAGCCTTTTGTTGAAACCTGGTACGTGAACAGTGATCCCAAAGCCTTAATTCTGAGAGAAATTGCAGTATGTCAAACTCAATAAAGGCAGAAGACTTGTTTGGATGCCAGAATGTTGTATGTAGAAAAAACCAATCAAAAATTATGAAGCTCAATAATAGGAGATTTATCAGCTGCCTGGATACAGGTGTAGGATTGGCCTCTTGATAGAGCAGAGCTGAGAAAATGAAGCAGATCTGCTCTATGCTGTGCAGGTCTTCAAAATACATCTTCATACAAAATTGTTTGTGACATAAAAATACTTGTTTCTCCTTTCTTTCTTTAGAGAGCAAAGTAATTTCCTTACATCCATATGGTACTGCAGGACCAGGAAGTGAAGAGTAAAGTGGAGAGACAGTGGCTGTAAGGAGCAGCTCTGCACACCCCCTGTTCACCTGTGGCTGGGCCAAAGTAAGGTTTGGGTGGGTTCCAAGGGGAGCCCCTGCCCTGCCCTGCCCTGCCCTGCCAGGACACAGGAGCCCCAGCCCCAGCCAGGCAGCCCCAGCTCCCTGCACTGCTGCTCCAGCCCAGAGCTCCTCCAAGGCTGAGATAATCCTTAACAAGAGCATGGGCTCATCATGCTAATTAGCTTTGTAGTCAGGAGATGGACTGGAGCCTCTATCTCCAACGTCCTCTGTTAAATCTGTTCTCTCCACATAAAGACTGCTACATTAACCATGTCTTATTTTCCCATTTTTCTTTCCAGGGAGCCTGGATGGATTGTAATGCACATGGATAGACTGAAATGCTCAGCAGATGATTTTGCTTAAATCTCAAGTAAGACAAATGTGAGGAGCTCTTCAATCACTGCCCTGGGATGTGTGGGCAATGAATTACATTTTACAAGGAACAGCATTTGGAAAAATTCCGTTTTCACTCCTCATTCACTGTACTCTTTTAATTATTTGCTAAACTTGGGAGAAAGAACTGGAAAGGAAAAGGGCAGAGGAGACTTCCCAGAGATAATGAGCTGGCTGCCTGCTGAAGTAAGGCAGCAGCATCATTAATGCCTGAGCTAAAGGAGGAACAGGCAGCTCCCTCACCCCTGCCTCCCTGCAGCACTGGGGTGTCTGCAGTCACTGGTTTGCAGAGATACCAACCTCTAGCAGCAAGTTCCCTGCTTGAGTTTGTCTCATAGGCTATGATGGAAGATTTCAGTCTGAGGCTCTGTAGAAGTAATAAAATAAATTCTGCCTCAAATCTCCACAAACCTTTAATATGCCAGGAACCAGAGACAAATGAAAGTCTCTAAAGGTCCCTGGAATTTCACCACTTGCTATGCCTATGTATTCCCTGGTGCACACTTCATCTGTACTAAAAATTCAGTGCAAAGAAATAAATTAGGAAGAGCTGTCACACTAATTTTTTTTTTGAAGTCCAATTTCAATCTTCCCTATGAAAAATGTGATTTGAAAACTCTTGTAGATATTATTATCCAAGGACTACAGGTTTTTTAATCTGTTTGGGTGGATTTGATGAGCTGCTCCACACTAATGTTGACAATACTTCTGGTTTCCCAAGATCCTGCATTATGCCTGCTGCTAAACACACTTCAAGAGTTCTCAGGTGAGTACATACTCTTCTTACAGAGGCAGCCAAGTTCTGATTCTGACATGCTCAGAGGTCATGCAGCAGGTTCAAAAGTTTTGCACAAGTAAAGCATAACCGAGAGCACTATTGTCTTTCAATATTATTATGGTAATACCTAGTGATATATGTGATGCCACAACTGTACAGCTTTAACTGAAATGTAAACTAAACTGTTGATAGTCTCCTTCAATTGTCCTCTGCTAATTATGAAAATAATTCTATTAATTTCTGTGCCCAAAACATCTGTGAAGGAGATCAAAATCACTATCTGAAAATTAGGTACAGCAGTAATTCAGGAGTTAAAGTCACATAAATGGTGCCTTCTTTAAAAATACATCTCTATAGTTTGCATACTGCTGTGGCAGAGAAGTATAATTTAGACATATTTATAAACACACAGACACAAAAGGGAAGAAATCACAAGTATTAGACCTGTTGGGATATTCTGAGATCTTCAGACTGAGATCTACAAAAGACATACACATCACAGGCAGCAAGCTTAAGTGTGACCAGATAAAAGGGAACTTAAAACTGAGAAAAATATGGTTACAAAAGAGAAATATTAGACTATTAATGAATTCCAGGAAGAATTAACTTAGCCAGCTTATCCAGTGAAAGGTGTTAAACTCAGGATGGTTTAAAGCCCAAGCCATAGACAGCAGCCTGTCAGAACCTGTTGGGGAGGATGTGCATCACCCAGCCAGACCCTGCTGGAGCAGCTCCAGGGGACATCACAGGGCTCTGGGCACAGCCCTGCCTTTGGGCATGACTCCCACTCTGCCCTCGACAGGCTCTGTGGGACCAGCCCCAGCACTGGGGGCATTTCACAGAATCACCAGGTTGGAAGAGACCTCCAGGATCACCGAGTCCAGCCCAGCCCCAACACCCCAACTACACCATGGCCCAGAGTGCCACATCCAGGCTTCCCTTAAACACCTCCAGGGATGGGGACTCCACCACCTCCCTGGGCAGATCATTCCAGTACTTTATTATTCTTTCCATAAAAAAACCCTTTTCCCTGATATCCAACCCACATTTCCCTTGGTGCAGTTTGAGACTGTGTCTTCTGCTTCTTCTGTCAGTTGCTGCCTGGAGAAAGAGACCAACCCCACCTGAGCACAGTCACCTTTCAGATGTTGTAGAGAGTGAAAAGGTCACCTCTGAGTCTCCTTTTCTCCAGGCTGAACAGCCTCAACTTCCCCACAGCAACCCCAGCACCACCACATCACACAGAACCACACATGGTGTGCCAGGTTCCAACAGGTAACTTCCAATCCACAAAATGCACTCCAGCTTTTAAAAAACACTGCAAGTCTTCCATTCATATAGTAACCTTGCAGACATGAGAACATGCAATTTATGGCAATAATTTTATAAGGGAGAAGGGGAGAGGTTAAAATAGGATTATGAGCAAGGAATGTCCAAACCCAGTTCTAAAATTATCTTCAGATTTAACAAATCAGAACTCTAACCCCCCTCTCTCCCTTTTGCTTATTCCTAAAGCCTTTCTTCATTCTCCTCTTGTGCTTAATCTGATCTAAATTCTTTCAGGATGTCAAGGGGATAAATCTGCTATTAAGAGCTACTAGTTTCCATTTGCTTTCTAGAAGTGGGTGTGTGACAACACTCTGAGGCATTACACAGGCAATTAGGTATGCACAGGATGCCCTGCTCCAGAGAGACAATATGCAGAGAAGTGGAGGCTAAAACACTTCTGCATTAACAAGAGGACCCTCCAAGTGCTGTGCAGAGTGTGCTCCAGGGCCACTCAATTGTCCCTCAGTGTCACTATTCCAAGCAGAAGACATTTAACTCTTCTGTTTCTTCCGTGAGCAAAGTATCAACACAGGAATCAGGTATTTATCCAATGCCAGTAACAAGATTTCTGCAACTTAAATGTAAATGATGCATGAAAAACGTGTTCTTATGAGACATTAAACACAAGCCATGTGCTTTAACAGAGAAGTAGGAAACACCCCAATGATCTCTGTGTTTTGTCATCATCAGTGACTGCAGCCCCGAGGAGCCTCCAGCTCCTGCCAACCCAGTAGCAAATAAGGACTCAGTGCAGCTCTGAAGAAATTATGGCACTTTCTTATGTGCATTCAGAAAGAGACAGCCATGAAGCATTGCCTCGCTAAATGTTATAAAAGTTCTTATAAATATTCATGTGCAGCATTTGTACTCTGAGTATTTAATCATTTCTTTACAAGAAAGGAACAGGGAGAAGGGGAGAGGAAGAAACTACTGTTTCTTCAATTCCAAAGAGATCAAGGTAACATCAGAGGCAAACTTGTGTGCAGGTGATCTATAAATTAGTCAGCACCAAACCCAGAAACCTACAAAAAAAGAATATTTTTGAGGTAGTTTTTTTTTTTTCATTACATCTGAAGTTACACAATAGTTTGCAGGTATTAACCTAATGATTTCTCTCATTATTTGAATTACTTGCATTTTGATCTTTTGAATTTTTACATCACTGGCTTTTGAAAAACAAGCCTGATCTGTTGCTTCTGACATTCGTGTGAAGAAAGATTCAGCTGGCTGCACTGTGCACCCCAAAGCCCTTTGTCCCAGGTAAACCCAACAGCAGAGCAGCAGCCAAACAGGGCTGGAGAGGCTCCATGCCCCTGGACACTCAATCCATCCCCTCACAGCACCTGGCATAACTAATATAATATATAACTAATACAATACATAACTAATATAATAATAACTAATATAGTGTAATATAACAACTATAATAACTGCACACTAACTAAAATAGCAATGCTGAGAGCCCTGTCAGCATCCTGTGCAAGCACTGCCTGGTGAGCTTTGCCCATGGCACACAGCCCTGGATCAAACCCCTCAGACCTAAAGTTTATCAATACTGCTGAGAATTAGTATAGATTCCTGTAACACATGCTGACAACACAAAAGCCTGCTCACAAGTGGCTTGTGCACAAAAGAGAAAAGATATTGCAAAACAGCTTTGACATCAAATTATAAACCTAATCGAAAAGCAAAGAGATGTGGAGTAATAACACCTGGACTGCTCAGAAATCACCCAGCAGAGACAGCAGTGAGGGCTCCTGCTGTGATGTGGCCTCCAAGGCAGACCTGGAAAGCCTTGGACACTTTTCCCTGTCCTTCCAAACAGGGAACAGCAGTTCTTGCTGGAGACACACGTGACACTGAGGGGAGCAGTGCCTTTGCAGACAGCACACCCTGGATGTACCTCCCCATCCAGGATGCTGTAGCTCCAAGAGAAAATAACAATCTAAGATGTTTATTAGTGCAGGCCCAGCTCCTTCACACATACCTTGGCTGGCAGGCAGACCCAGTGCTGGCTGAACAGGCTGGGACAGCAGCAATAACAGTGGAAGATTATTGCTGTAGTGCCTCTGGTTCCCTGTTGGATCAGCCAAGGCAGATTCCTGCCAGCTGTACCTGCCTCTGCTCTCAGGTGTATTGGACAACTCTCCACAGAGTCACTCCAGGCCCATGCCATGTTTAGAATTACAAAGCAAAATGAAAAGTGGTGCTGCCTTTTGCTTCCCTCAGGAAAACGGCCTCTTGCAAATGGTTTTATCATTTTCATTATATCCTGTTTGATTTGCTTTACCATCTTGACTGGAACAATAGCTAAGACATAATAGAAAAAGATTTTTCCACAGGCTGGTTCTAATTACATTAAATCTCAAGTGAGATAGGACATTTAAATAAGAAACAACAACTGCAGAGTCTGAGATAATGACATACCAAGATACCAGGCTTTTTGAGAGTGCCATTAAAATGATGCATGAAGCATTACAGCTACTCCAATGGGGTTTCAACACCAAAGCCATTCCTTCTGTGGCACAGTGCTGCAGAGAGAGGTCAGCACTAACTGCACTCAACCTGCTACTCAACAATTAGGAACCATTAGCCCTTATGCTGAAGTTGCAGCACAGACACAGGCTTAAACTTCTGTGTGAGGTGAGGCAATTGGGAAGGCAGGGTCCCTGGGATCAATCATCCCATGAACCACAAAACAGAGTGGAGGAGCTGCTGAAGAGCTCCTGGATTTTGTTGCAAGTTGTACCTTTAATATTCTGTCATTACAACTGAATTCTCTTAATTTCCTGGAAAACATATCTTTAGATTTTCTGGAAACCACTGAAATACAGACATGCAAAATGGAGACTGTGGCTGTGCCTCCTGCAAACACAGTGGCACCTGGCACAGTCCCACTGCTCATTTGTTTAACCTTGGAGCCACTGCACAGCTGTGCTGCCTGCACTGGTGCTTATGGGGCCCTGCAGCAAAGAGCCCTGCTGGAAATCAGAACTGAGGAAAGGGAACTTCTGTGGGGAGGAAAGGCCTTTAGGCACTGCCCCTGTGTCTCCTTTCCTTTGGCTACTAAGTGCCCAAGGAAGAAGGGTTGGCCTGAGGGGATGGAGGGCACCCTCAGCCAGGTGCAGATAACACCAAGTGGGGTGGGAATGTTGATCTGGAGGGCAGGAGGGCTCTGCAGAGGACCAGGACAGGCCAGATCCATGTGCCAAGGCCAACTGTATGAGGTCCTACAGGGTGAAGAGCAGGGTCCTGTCCTTGGCTCACAACTCCCTGCAGTGCTACAGGCTGGGGCAGAGGCTCTGGAAAGCTCCCCAGCAGAAAAGGACCTGGGCAGCAGCTGAACACAAGCCCAGGTGTGGCCAGATGATGGCAGCTGGGCTGTGGCAGCAATGGTGTGGCAGCAGGAATAGGGCAGGGACCATGTGTCTGTGCTGGGCACTGCTGAGGCCACACCTCAGATCCTGGGGGCACATTTGGGCCCCTCACAACAAGAAAGACATGGAGTGTAGGGGACGTTTAGGTTGGATATTAGGGAAAATTTCTTCCCTGAAAGAGTTGCCCAGCTCTGGCAGAGGCTGCCCAGGGCAGTGGCAGAGTCACCATCCCCAGGAGGACTGAAAAGCCGTGTGGATGTGGCACTTGGGGACATGGAGCAGTGGTGGAGCTGGCAGTGCTGGGGCAGTGGCTGGACACAATGACCATAAGGGTCTTTTTCAACCTATACAATTTTCTGATTCTGTAATGGGGGAGAGCAGGTCACCAATTGCCCTTGCTCACAGCTGGACAACTTCACAACTTGCAATAACAGGATGACAGAGTAGCTTATGTCACCAGGGTGAATAACCAGCATCAAACCATGGTTAAGGGACTCTGCTCCATGGCCAGAGCTGGAGCAGGTCTGTACATACACACTGGGTATCAGTTTCTTATCTGTCCAGAGGGGTTTGCATAGCTGTCATAGGAAAGTTTCAAGGAAATGAGAGAGATACCGAGGATTGAGAGACTTTGTTTCAGTCAATAAACAGAATCTGTGATTCTAAATTCTATAAACTTTCACAGAAGCAGGTCAGCAAGAAAAGCATTCTTGTCGAAGCAGCAAAACATTAATTCTTTATTAATAATCAAGTGAACAAAAGAAAATTTACAAAGTTGATTTTGGCACACAAAATAAAATTACTTTCTTGGGTGCATATTCCACATTTTAGCTTTGCTCCACTGAAGTGCCCTGACACACAGATTGTCTGTGTCCACCCAGTGCCAGGGCACTGCAGGGTGATGGCTCAGGCACAGCTCAGTACTTGCAGTTCTGTGACCACATGACAAAAGCCTTTGCTAAATGCAGTTCAGGGCCCTGCAAAGCCACTGCTGGGGATGCCTGTCTGAATAGAGCCAACCTGAACAATGCAACTATTACTGTGCATGACAGTATTGAATTTGCATCAAATAAAGAAGGAATTTAAAAATAAAATAGGAAGAAAAATAAAATAAAGAAGGAATCTTTCCCTATCAACTACTGGTTTTGTTAACTTCTTTTAGGCTTTATGCTTGTAGGACATTTGTAAGCTACAATTAGATGGGCATGCTCACTTTCATGTACCCTTCACCCCTTCTCGTGACACCTCTGAACAGTCCCAGCTTTCAAACTCAGCAAAATGCACCTGGGGGTGCAGAGGAAGGGTTCCTCTCTGCCAGCTCAGGGAGCTGCAGATCAGCAGTGGGCACCAACACCCAGCCAGAGGAACAGGGCTGCCAGGCCACGAGCAGCAGGGAGGCTGCTGGGCCTCTCTCCTCCCTCCCCTCACCAGCAAGGGTCAGGGGAGGTTCCAGCAGGTTTTGTGCAGCACCACAGCCTGAACAAATCCTGTTCTGGAGTTCCTGGGCTCACACTGACTGCCCTTTCCCACCCCACCCCCGGGTACTGCCACAGACCTTCCCCACTGGACCCCCCTGAAATACCAACATGCATTTTTACAGGCAAACTACAAAAAAGGCTGTTTCTTCCCCAAATAGAGGAAGAACTGAAAACCTGCCAGTGTTGCTCATGAGTTGAAATAGAGGCTGGTAACAAGAGGCTGCCCAGGTCATGATGCCCTGAGGGCTGAAGGGAGCTGAGGAGTGTGTCCCCAAGCCAGGCCATCCCTGGAGCCAGGGCCAGCACTGCAGTAACTCAGCAGCACAAGGGCAGCCCCAGAGCCTGAATTCCACACAGGCTGTGATCTGTGGTACTGGCAGGGCTGCATCCCACAGCTCCTCACCGACTGCTCTGTCACACACACTCCTGATTTGCCATCCAAATTCCTTCCTGCACAGGCTGGTGGTCTCTCATTAAGGCCAAAATTTACAGAGCAGATTTCAGCTTTTATAGAACCCACTGTGCTTTCTAAAGATCCACCTTGTCTTGCAGTCAACTGAAATAACACTTTCTGTCTATGGCTCCTGGGGGTTGTTTTCCCTTTTTATTTTTTTAAAAATTTATTTAGATCTTGCAATGTCTATTTCTCAGCCAGACTGTCAGGGATGTTAATGAGATTTATCCTCACAGTCTCTCTCACTCTCTGCCCCCTTTCATTCTTTGACACACAAGTGCTTTTATGTTGCAGGAAATGAGGACAACAGAAAGCTGCAGATCCCATGAATGTAAAAATTGTCTTGAAGGCATGGAACAATCCAGCCCTAATTACAGCCAGCTGGAGCCTGCTCTCTTTGCACTGATACTTAGATAATTAACTGAATACTGACTGATGCAAGGCTCAAGTATGCCACTACCACTCAGATATTCAAGGCTAATTTTTGTATCCATCACCATCATCAAGCTTAACGGATATTACCAGCTAAACTCTTGAAAATCAGTAACACAGAGTCATAGTCAGGCAAGGACTATTTTTCCTTCAATGAGCTGGGTGCCATCTTTCTTTAGCTGCAGAAGAAATGTCTTTTACATTAACATGGCAAACTCATAAATTTTGATCCATTTAATACCTGTAAATTCACTTACTTAAAGCCCTAAAGTTAAATACACTGAAACCACAACACTGAGGTAATAAAATACACCCCAAACTGTTGCAGTGAGCATTACTGGAGTAATACCTGTTTATTTCTCATAGTATGGCATCTTTAAACCTGTGGGTGTGTATCCTCCTCAGTGAGCTTTACATGGATGTTGAAAGCAAACAGTTCTATGCTGAAAATCAAATATCCTGATTTGACTGCCAGTGCACATATCTGAAACTATTACAGGAGGGCACAGCAGAGATGGTGCTCAAGAAGTCTGAAATGTCTGTCAGTCAGAACTGCTGATGCACTTCTCCTCCTGCATGGAACAATACATGCTTAGACTGTGAGGTACCTGGAACTGCCTTCAGCAACAGAACTGAAAGAGGAAGTCAGTACCAACAAGAGAAAGTTGTCTTAGCTCCATTTGCAGCAGTGCTTTCCCTGAAAACAGGGATTTTTGGATAGATTCAATCCCTCTGAGTGGTTTACAGCTGCACTGATAGTAGAAAACAAGGTGCCACTGCTTGTTATCAAGTGGTACCTTTATTCCTAGTTACTAATTCAAGAAATCACTGTGAAAAATGTGAAGTATTTTAACCTGGTAAAGACATTCATGAGAACAGCAATACAGCCCAGTAAAAGAGAGACAGAAGTAATCAGTAATTGTTAGATCTTGGGTAGGGCTATGCAGCAGATAACCAACATGCATCCCAGCAGCCTGCAGTGCTCTCAAAAAATCTGGGTGGGGAGGCAGGAATCTAAAGAATCTGGAATAGGGATTCTTCTCATTTTGTATTTTATTTGTCCTTGCACCTTCTTATCTAGTAATGGAAAAATAAACAATCCCAGTTATGTTTGCACATGGCCTACCAATACCCCTTCAGTAGGAAAAGTCTGAATTTTGAGAAATATCTTAGGAATGCCACTGTAATGTAAATCACAAAGCACTGCCACCACAGTGCAAGTTAAAGTGTAACCTGCAGTTTTCCCCAAGAGAATACACAGAATTTATATCACCAGGAATGGAAAGCAACAGAACAAAAATAAAAGCTTAGCAAAAAAGTAGGTTAACTCATATAGAGAATGATGTATAAGACAAGGCTGAGAAAGAAAGCAAGGCAGGTATTTTTGGAAATATTTTGAAGTCTCTTTATAGCCCTGCCTATTTGCCTGTGAAGTATTTCTGCTTAAAATATAGATATGCTAATGTTCATATTTAAGATAGTGATGATTGGGCTGAAAGAACTCCTCTTTGGAAGAACAAAGGAAGAAAGACTGTGCACCATCAGCAGCTGGTTCTGAGTGCATTTTAAACTTATCCTGGGGAGAGTTAAGCAATCACAGAATCATTAGAGTTGAAGGGGGCTCTGGAGGTCATCTAGTCCAACTCCAGGGAAATGGATATTTGAGAGGAGAAG
>JANPWX010000280.1:100028-127090 GCA_024734555.1 Trochalopteron elliotii | reverse complement strand
TCCTCCTCCTCCTCCTCCTCCTCCTCCTGGCCTGATCCCCCATCTGCAGGGGGGCACGGGGCAGCCCCAAACCCCAAATCTGGCCCCAAATGAGGGGCCAGATCAGTTGTCAGTGCTGCAGAAACACAGCTCCCCTGCTCCCTGCCCAGAGGTCTCCCCAAGCTTTGTTGTTGTGGGAGCAAGCAGGAGTTTATTAATTGAGCAATTTCTCCTGACCTCGATGGAGACCATCACTAACAGCCAAAGAAACAGATTAGGATCATAATATTTCAAGGCCAGGCCTGGGAATTAATTGCATTTATCTGGCTGGGGCTGGAATGTTGTGCACGTTTTGGCTGCAGTTTGCACAGAGGCACACATCACACCAGGGACAATGCTACACCTAATTTACAGCAGCAAATGAGACCAATTAAAAACACCTCGGTAAAAATGATCCTGAATCTTCAATTACTTGGGGAGATGAGGAGCAGGACATTCTGTAATTGACTTGTTCATCTTCTGGTGCTCTGAAGGCAGCCCTAGCCAGGGTAACTCAGATGCTGGTGGCCATTTCAGCACTGGTTCCACTCTCTGACCACTCTAAATCACACACTGTGGGTTTAGTTTTCAGCTTGGATGAAGGTTATTATCTGTATCTGTGGGAGAGTGGGAAGATGGGGCATTTTTTTCCATCAGAAATGCGGTTTTCTTCCAGCTCTGCTGCTCCTGGTGTGCTCTGACACCTCCTGCTGACTCCTCACACGGCTCTGGATGGGTTATTACCATGAAGAAAAAAGCAGGTAATAGGAGTGGAGCACTGGGCTTGCACTTCAGGGCTGGGAGCTGGGGCTGGGCTGCACAACACCCCTGTGCTGCAGGGTTTGTGGGTAATCTCATATTTCAACAAGGAGCAAAACCAAAATGCCACGAAATGATCCAAATCCCTGCCTTTGTGGATGCCTGCTTCGAAAATAAATAGAAAAATAAATAGAAAAATAAATAGAAGAGAAACATGGAGGTTGGAAAAGATCCTTAAAATCATCGAGTTCAACCACAAACTCAGCACTGCCACCAAGCCACGTCCCTCAGCACCACATCTCTTAAATACCCCTGGAAATCAGCAGCTACAGGACTCACAGTGGTGAATTCATTTCTGGCAGTGAAATGAGCATCTCTGGGGCCACCAGTTACCCGGATTTTAGTGGGAATGCACAGCTCTCATCGAGGCCCTGTTACACACACACTCACTCACTCACAGCTGGATTTGTTTGGATGCAGTTTTCAGAGAGGTGATGCCCAGCCTGGGGTCAGGGCACTGAGGGGTCTGTGCTGTGCCCCAGCTGTTGGTGTTTTATCAGCCACAGCTGCTGCTGGCTGAGCCTTTTCCCGGGGCTGCTGAAATCCTCTGCTCTTGCAGGCTCCCTCTCACGGGAGGGTGTTGCTGAGTCTGCCTCAGTTGAGGGGGAATATTTTTCTCTTGTTGCAGACTGTCTGAAGAACATCCTCTGGAAAACTCCTGCCCGGGTCTGGCTTTGTGAGTGCCACCCCTGGAGTGGGGTGTGCCCAGCTGGTTTGTTCCATTCCTTTTGTTTTATCCATCCCCTGCCCTGTGAGGGACGTGAGGAAGTTTAATTGCTGAGAGGCCTTTGAAGGCCCTGAACGTGTGTGATGATGGTCTGTGGCTGCTGGCTGGGATGAGCATATTTACATCTGCTTTTTCTGCCCCTTGGTTCACTTCTGAGGAAATATTTCAAACTTAGCACAAAAAATGAAAAGATGGCTTTCATGTTTGATGCGCAGTAAGATCATGTAATTAGGAATGAGCCTTCCTGGTGATCCATGGCTACTGCCAGTGCTGTCACCATTGAGGGCTCTCTGCCCTTGGAGCAGCCAATGCCTTCCCCAGGCCACTGGATACATTGGCTTCCTTTGATCAATAATTTAGGGTAATCATTTTGTTCTGTAAAATTTCCCAAGCCCATTTATATTGCATGAAATGCAGAATAGCCAATCCCAGAATGGATTTTTAAAAGCTTTTCATGAAAGGTTTAGGGTTTTTTTTTTTTTAACTCTGAGGAAGTGAAAGAAGTGGGTCTGGAGACGTGAATAAATCTGTTTGTTTGGGGACTTTGATTCCTGAAGATTTATTTTCTTAATAGCGTTGGGTAGCACTTAGGCTGTCTCCAGCTCCTCAGCTCTCATGGAGCAGCTGTTTTTCTGTTTTATTTCAGCCTCCAGCCTTCATGCTCAGTGAGGAGGAGTGGGGTTTGCATTGAGGCTGCTGCGTGTCTGAGTCCCTGTGCTCCTGCTCCAGAGCTGCTGGGTGCAGGAGCTCTGCACCTCGTGTGCCACCAGGGCCAGAGAAGGGTGTCTGAGTTATCCTTTGGAGGCAGAGGATTTGTGTGTCTGGAAAACAACAGGGATGGAGAGAAGCAGAGCTGGCTCCTGATCAGAGTGACGGAGACCAAGGGCAAAGGCGGGTGGGAGGAGGAAAAATTATCAGCTAAAGGTGGGAATCTCTGTGCTGGACATCAGATGGAGGTGAAAAAGAGAAGGAAAAGCACAACTTTGCAGGTTTTTTGTTTCTTTGGAGTGGGGGGAGGCTGATTTATTGGCAGTGTTGGTGAAGGTCAGAGAAAAGAGATGAGGAGCGGGATCTGTGCTCTGAGAAGCCTCTGCAGCAGAGGCAGCCTGAGACTCGGCTTTATTTATGTATTTGTTTGTTTTTAAAAGGAAGGAAAAATACCATTAAGCACCAGTGGGGAGAACATTCACATGTTGCATCTATTTGTCTATCTCTGCAAATAATGAGGCGTAGGATTAAAATAGGTGGGGAGTGAAACCTGACTGGAGTCTGGTATGTGGGGACTTTGGGATTCCACTTCCGAGGAGAAACATTTCAAATGGCTCAGGCAGTGTGAGCTGATGTGTTATTCCCTCAGGAAATGGGATGCAAAATCATATTTATTGCTGCTGGTAGGGAATCTGAGGGTTTCTATGTGCAAACACCTCCATCTCCAGAGGAAAGAGGTACCAGGGCATGTCCTAAATTCTGTGTGAAACGGGAGGGGGACCCCCAGGACCTCTGGCTGAGGGGTCATTTGGAGAAGCAGCACTGAGGGGGTGAATGGAACCCCTCTGGACTCTCTGGGGGGTTCTGGTGGCCCAGAGGGGGAGCTGGCCCCGGGGGATGGGGTGGTTTGTGTCCCACTGCTGCAGTCAGTCCATGGATGGTGTGTGCTATCCTGGGATCTTCCTCGCTCCTGAAATGGAACAAACCAGCCTCTGAAAGGACTTTAATGAGAAAAGGAGCCTTGAGGAGCTGGGAGAAGGGGCAGAGGAAAGCCCAGCCAGGGCAGGCAGACCTTGGATGAGCTGGCACAAGGAAATCCGTGTCATTGTGACATTTCACAGTGTACCACGGCACAGAGAACCATCAGGCACTGAGGACACCACAGCCCACATGTGCTAAAATTCCTGCTCTGCTCAGAGTGAGGGAAGCACTGGCTGTGGAGCAGGGCTGCTGAGGAAGGGCAGCAGAGCCTGGCCATGATCCATATTCAGCACCACCCGTGTTTATGGGATCTGGGGGCTGGCAGCACTCCTGGCACACACACAGACCCGCTCCTTGAACTTTAAGTAGGTGATTTCCCTCACCTGGTTTTGATTCTGGAACCTAGGAGGAAAAATAATTGGATATAGGGGGAAAATAAGAGCCTTCAAATGTGCTGTTACCATAATGGGCTCTGGCAGCTCGGGCAACGTGTTGATTTTTTCAATCCTGGAGGAGCATGAATAACACATGAGACAGAGCACAGCTGGAATGAGCTGGAAAGGAGCCGGGCTGTGGGCAGAGAGCACATAAAAGGTGTTATCCATAAAGGGCAGCCAGGCTTTATCTTCCCCAGCACCGGGCTATAACCTTCAATGCCTCCGGAATGGCTGGCAGCTTCTGCTGCCTGCGCTGTTGTCTTTGTGATGTTTATTCCTTCTAAAGGTTCACTTCGGGCGCCGGAGTTGATAAAGAGGTCTCATTTCATTGCCTGTTTGCAGGGCCCTGTGCACAAAGCAGCTTTGGCCTGCTCTTCAGGACTGGTGTGTGCTGTGCCAGTGTTGCAGGTGTGAGTGTGTGTGTAGGGAAATAGAGAACTGTTTGATCCCTGTTGCAGAGTGGACCCTAGGGCTCTACATGAATTAAACTCATATGAGCATAATTAATTTTAATTATTTATGTCACTTTTAAATGTATTAATTAAATATGTTTTTATATTATATATAAAATAAAAATACATAAAATAAAATAAAAAATATATATAAATATATAAAAATATATATAAAAATAAAAATAAAAATATATAATATATATTTTATTATATATAAATAATTTTCTATATAATATGTTATATATGTTATATATAAACATAATATTTAATATAAATAAATACAAATATAATTTTATATTGAATGAAAATTATATATACACATTTATAAATAAATATATTTATTGTTATATATTTATTAAATATTTATGTCAATTTTAATACATTATGCCACTTTTCTGGTTGCTACCCACAAGTACCAAGGTGCCAAAAAATGACTTGGCCAATAAGTTGCAATAAGTAAATGATGTTGTATTGATCTGAGCATTCAGAGCAGACTGAGCAGCCAATGTGTTCATTACAGTTCTTCCAGGCCCCCTCCAAATCAGCCTCTCTGTTAAATATGAAATGTGTGTCTCCAGTACTGGATCAGCCATTAAATTATGCTCATGGATATTAATAAAGGAGCCCAAGGCTTGTCTTTCTGCAGGCAGAGAGGGAGCAGCAGTTACATGCTAAATGGAATGAAGAATATAGTTTTATGGTGCACTTAAAATTTATTCCATTTTAAGACATGTAGCGGTGTAAGAAGTGAGAATTTTTAAATTCTGACCTTTCCACACATAAATTGGCATATTTGGCTTATCTTTTTTTCCTTTCTCTACCCAAAGACTCACAGTGACAGCTCTTGTTCCCTCTCCAGTCTCCAGCAGAGGAAAGGCTTCACTCTGGGAGCAGGGACAGGAGCCACAGCTGGGTGAGCTGGTGCTGCTGCAGCTCTGGAAAGGGAACCAGAGTCCCAAAGTGACCTCAAGGCCCATCCATGGGCAGGGACAGCCTCTCCCCCTGCTCCTGCCATTCCACACCTTGTCCCAAATCCCTCCCCAGCCCTCTCCGAGCCCCTTTAGGCACTGGAACTTGTACAGAATGAAACTTTTATACAAACAACACAGAAAAAATGATCTATCTGTAATGTTTCCCGTGCTTACTTCATCCCCCTTGGTGTTCATTGAGGAATGACAGACTTGTCTTTACAAACAAACTCTGGGTCTGCTGGGAGATAAAACCAGCACTGAGAGATAAAAGAAACAATGGGAAGGATTCCACTGACTGATGAATGGAAAAGAAGATATTTGCCTTTGCAAACAAGGTTTGGTGGTAAATGAAATCGGATACTGAAAGATGAAAGAAACAATGGGGAAAACCCATAAAGTCCATGAAAATTAAAAGGGGGGTTATGCATTAAAGGGGGATTTAGGTATTGGGCACTCTGGGAAGTCTGGACCTCTCAGGTACCTCAGGCAGTGGGGAAAGAGAGAGGGAAATGGGGCTGGGAAATCGGGATAAACAGGAGGCTGCATCCTCCAAAATTTGAGAGAGCCCGGGGGAAATGCCCCATGGCCTCTCCTTTTATTGGAATAAAGTCAAAGGACTCCTCTGTCTCCTTTTGGGACATCAACCTCTGGCGTTTGTGGATTATTTTTCCTAACATTACCGAGAGGTGCAAGCACAGGGTGGAAGGGGTGGAAAAGTCCAGTGCCCTGCTGCTGCTGTCCCTGGCAGGGGAAAAGCTGTCTGACAGGGACAGGAACCTGCCTGGAGCCCAGGGAAGGGACACTCACATCCACACCGAAGCAAGAAGCTTTAAAAGTGTTACCAAAGAGCTGAGACTTGTGCGGAGAGGGCTGGAAATGGAGCCTGGGGGTGCCTGGTGGGGCTGCCAGAGGGATGATGATGATGATGATGATGGCAGGGGATGCTCGGGGACAGAAGGGATGATGATGATGATGAAGGCAGGGGATGCCTGGGGACAGAGGGGATGATGATGATGGTGGCAGGGGATGCCCGGGGACAGAGGGGATGATGATGAAGGCAGGGGATAGAGATGATGATGATGATGAAGGCAGGGGATGCCCGGGGACAGAGATGATGATGATGAAGGCAGGGGATGCCCGGGCTGCTGCAGTGTTTGCCCCGGGCCCTGGGCAGCCTCCAGCTGCTGTTTGCTCCCCACAAAGCCCATCCCGGGGTTCCAGACCTGCTTTGGGTGTGTGGCTCTGGGTAAAGCAAGGCTGAGGCAGCCCCGGGGATCCGGGGCAGAAGAGCGGGATCATCCTGGATTTCAGTAAATCAGGAGCCACTGAAGGCAGGTGTGAATTCAGGGTGAGGACAGAGCCCGAGCACCCTGACCCCGGGCGGTGATAAGGATCAAGCCTTCGCTGTTTTCTTTAGGTCCATTTATGAACTCTGCCCCCTTTTATCAGTTCATTAAACCTCTGTGCCGAGCTGAGATTCCGAGCTCCTGCCAGGAACCCGCCCGCTCTTATTTTGGGTCCATAAATAGCGAGTCAGATACCATCAGGGAAGGAGTGAGAGCTGGTGTTTATGGCATTACAGGAGAGCTCTGTCTGCTGAAAATTGCATTTCCATTTCCACTAGTACTGAGGGAATAGCCTGGGTTTGTTTTAACCCCGGCGTGTCCGTGCAGCTCGGGCAGAGGCTCTGTGTCAGCCTGGAGCAGGACAGCCCGAGCTGGGGGATCAGCGGGACCTGAGGAATCGATACCTGTCCGGGAGAGGCTCCAAGCACTGGGAGCTGCCTGTGGGTGTCACAATTATCTCCTGTGAGGCCTTTCGGGTGACCTGCAGTGTCCCTAGGTCCATCAAACGCTGAAAGGAATGAAGAATACAGTTTTATGGTGCACTGCATGCAGCAGGTGTGAGCCGTGCCTGGTGAGTCCCTGCTCCTGCTGAAAACAACAGCAATCCAGGCTGGGGCGATGCCTCCCTGTCCCCAGGCAATGACAGCAGTGACAAACTGCTCTGCGTGCTGCACCGTGGGCACTGTGCCCTGTGTGTGCCCTTGGGGGCCAGCAGGGGAATCCTCCCGTGGCACAGAGCTGGTGCCTGGTGCTGCCCATCCCACACTGCCACCTTCCCACCTTCCCACACTGCCACATTCCCACCTTCCCACACTCCCACACTGCCACCTTCCCACATTCCCACCTTCCCACCATCCCACACTGCCACATTCCCACACTCCCACATTCTCACACTGCCACCTTCCCACCTTCCCACACTCCCACCTTCCCACACTCCCACCTTCCCACCTTCCCACACTGCCACCTTCCCACCTGCCCACACTGCCACCTTCCCACCTTCCCACACTGCCACCTTCCCACCTTCCCACCTTCCCACCTTCCCACATTCCCACCTTCCCACCTTCCCACACTCCCACATTCCCACCTTCCCACCTTCCCACACTGCCACCTTCCCACATTCCCACCTTCCCACATTCCCACCTTCCCACACTCCCACATTCCCACCTTCCCACACTCCCACATTCCCACATTCCCACCTTCCCACCTTCCCACCTTCCCACCTTCCCACACTGCCACACTCCCACCTTCCCACACTCCCACCCTGCCTGGGATGTTTGTGCTGCTCTGGGACCCGGGTTTAGTGACTCCTGATTCACTAAAATCCAGGGATGATCACCAGCACACTTTGGGAAGGGCAATCACTCCTGCACTCTGCAGCTCCTGCTGAAGTGCAGGGACCAGGCAGTTATTAAATAATGTTCTGGGGCTGATCCTAATGACACAAACTGCACTGGCAATCTCCAGGTGGATCTGCTCATCCGTCAGCCACAGTTATTAAGTTGCTGGGGGAGATGAGAGTGCATTGAGCCCTTCCCATTTATAAGCCCAATTACTGAACCATTTCTGTCCAAGCACGGAGCTTGTCAAGCCTAAGTGAGAATAAACACTGCAGGAAGGACCAGGAGGTGCCCAGGGACAGAGGCTGAGCTGCAGAGGGAGGATGGGAGCCCTGGGAAAGGATCATTGGCACCAGGAACATCCCCTGGTCCCCAGTGTCCCCTCGGCAGGGTGGGGAATCCTTCTGTGCCCTCAGCACCTCCCAGGGCCTGCAGGGAATGGTGCTCAGACCTCATCTCCAGGGTTTTTTGAAGGCATTTGAGCATCTCTTCCCTTCAGGAAGGAAAACATCCATGTCCAGGGTGCCCAAGGTCTCCTGGGGTGTGTCCAGCTGAACACAGCTGCTGTCAGTCCTCACCTCTCACTTCTTCTTTCAGTTTTTCACCCCCAACCTCAGTTTTCCTTTGATTTAAATTTCAAATAAATATGTTGTGTTTTCACAGTAACACCTTGAGATTGTTTGGGTTGTGCAGGCATTTCAGTTAATCTTGATTTTGTGGAATGGTTTGGGTGGGGAGGGACCTTAAATCCCACCCAGTGCCACCCCTGCCATGGCAGGGACACCTCCCACTGTCCCAGGCTGCTCCAAGCCCCAAAACCTGGCCTTGGGCACTGCCAGGGATCCAGGGGCACCCAGAGCTGCTCTGGGAATCTGTGCCAGGGTCTCACTCTTCCCTCTGCTGTGCTCATCCCCAGGATGGTGAAAATCAGCTCCAGTTCAGGTGTGTGGCTGTGGAGGCAAACCCAGAGCCTGGCACAGGGTTTTTCAATTTTAATTTTGAAATTAAAACAACCCTCCCTGCCTTTCTCTGCACCAGGGTGAGAGCTTCCAGCTGCTGGGAAAATCCACCACGAAAAATGGGGCTAATTATTCAGGAAAATGTGTCGTGTAATTAGACATGGATTGTTCTGCTCTCCTTCCTGGGCAGGGCCTGGGAAGAGGTGAGGCCATTGCAATGGCAGATATTTATATTTATTAATATTTATATCTGCTCAGATTTGTCTCTAGGGGTAAAGCCACAACCAGACGCACTGGAAAATAATTCCAAATATTCTTCCTTCTTCCTCTTCCTTCTAAAAAAGTTCCTCTGGAAAAAGCCTGAGTTTAAAGTAATTTGTACCCCACAGAGGTAATTTTCTACCCCACATTTATGGAAGAAATGCTCAGAGTAAAGCTGGTAAATGGAGTAGAACAGAGAGCCCTGACAGGATTATTTGTATCCTCATAAGAAGCGAAGCAAAGCAAAGCAGAGCAATCTGCAGGGAAGTGCAGGGTGGGAGAGGTGGCAGCACAGGGAATACCCGGAATTTCTCTGTTTCCTCGGCTGGGGCTGCCTGGCAGAGGGGTCCTGGCTGCCCCTGGAGGGATGCCCAGCCCTTGGACAGGCTGCTCTGGCAGCAGCTCGGCCCTCACAGCCAAAAAGAAAAGAATTATTAACAGCGTGGAAAGCGTTTAAGCACTTCAGGTAATTAGGAAATATGTCGGTGCTTTCAAATAAGGTAAATTAAATGTGTGTTAAATAAGTACCAAAAGAAAAGCAAGTGCCAGCCGTGAGACGAGGCATGAATAAAACATTTTCACAGCATTCCCTGGTAATTGAGGGAACTTCCCCGGGTGCACGGGTGGGATGTGGTTCCTGAACAGCCCCGGAGTGTTTCCCCAAGGGTGGTGGGCACGGGCTGGTTTTGGGGTCTGTCAGGGGCACCTGGCCATGGGTGCCCTTCCCCAGGGAAATGCTCCTGGTGGGAGCTGGGGGGGACAGGCAGAGCTGCCCATCCCTGGGGAGCAAGGGGAGCATCCCCTCCTGAGCCCCAAAACCTCCTGGGAGCCCCAAAACCTCCTGGGAGCCCCCAAATCTCCTGGGAGCCCCCAAATCTCCTGGGAGCCCCCAAACCTCCTGGGAGCCCCAAAACCTCCTGGGAGCCCCAAAAACTTCCTGGGAGCCCCAAAAACCTCCTGGGAGCCCCCAAACCTCCTGGGAGCCCCCAAATCTCCTGGGAGCTCAGGAGATCCAAGGGCAGATCCATGGGCACCTCCTGGGCCCCGCAGCTCCAGCTGGGCACGGGAACCTGCACGGAGGGACCAGGGAGGTGACAAACACCGGAGGGATCCCGGCTGGAGCCCTGGAAATGCCTTTCAAGTGTTATTATAAATATTCCAAAGTGTTCAGTGGGAGCCTGTGTAGGTGTGGCTTCATTGAAATGGAAATAACCAAACGCGCGACCTGGGCTAAGTAAAAGAGTGCTGAGTAAAAGAGTAAAAAAGTAAAAGAGTAAGAGAGTAAAGGAGTAAAAGAATAAAAGAGTAAAAGAGTGTTCCCCGAGCTCTGAAGGGCCCGGCTCAGCTGCTTTGGGCTCCTGTGGTGGTTAACACAACGTGCAGGAGCCAGTGCAGGGACAGGCCTTGGAAAGCTTCAAAAGCAGCACTTAAAATAACAGAAATAACCCAAGAGCCCCTCTGAGCCTTTCCCCGGGCTTTAAAGGCGTGGCTCAGGCTCATCGCCGGATTTACTGCTCCCGACAGCTCTGCTGCAGCCTGGGGCTGCTAGGGGTGCCTGGAGAGGAGGGCAGGAGGGAGAGGGGGATGCCCGAGGGAAGGAGGGAAAGGAGGGATGCCCAGAAGAAGGAGGGATGCCCCAGGGAAGGAGGGATGCCCGAGAGAAGGAGGGATGCCCGAGGGAAGGAGGGATGCCCGAGAGAAGGAGGGATGCCCGAGAGAAGGTGGGATGCCCGAGGGAAGGAGGGAAAGAAGGGATGCCCGAGGGAAGGAAGGATGCCCCAGGGAAGGAGGGAAGGGAGGGATGCCCCAGGGAAGGAGGCATGCCCAGAAGAAGGAGGGATGCCCCAGGGAGGGAGGGAAGGGAGGGGTGCCCCAGGGAGGGAGGGGTGCCCCAGGGAGGGAAGGATGTCAGGAGGGATGCCCAAAGGAAGGAGGGATGCCCCACTCCCCCCTGGCCCCTCCCAGCCCCAGTGGTGGCACATCCCGAGGTTTTCCCAGGATTTTGGCATTCCTTGGGCAGGATGCTGGTGGCAGCTGTCGCTGGGAGCTCGGGAAGGTTTGGCGTCTGTCCCAGTGACCCTGCCCAGGCACCCAGCACTGCTGGCTCTGCTGGCTTTGGCCTCTGCTGTGGGCTCAGACCCCTCCAGCCCTTCCCTAATCCAATATCCCGAACTCGGACCCTTTTTAAATCACCTCCACGACCTTCCCAGACTTAATTATCTCAAAATGAATCTCAATTTCATTGCAGTTTGGGCCACACCAGTGCACTGTGTCCTGCTGTGGGATCATTCCTAGGCCTTGGCAGCTGTTCCATGTCCCTTTCCTGGGCTTTATTTTGTTTTGGGACGGGCTCTGAGGAGGCAGCACAGGGCTGCAGCCCCTGCCACCAGGAAATGTTTCTTAACCAACACTTTGATTTCTCACAGAATTGCAAAGCAATTACAGAAATTAAGACAAAAGCCTGATTAATTAGAGGATAAATGGAGACAGATCCCAGTGCAGAGCCAGCAGCATTCCTTAAGGGCAACTTAAAAGTGTTTTTAAGCCTTTTCCTTTTCCTAACTTGCTGCAGTGTGGATGTCCTCTGTTGCTCATTTAAAGGCATCTTCCCACACCCAAATTTTCAGATTTATATGTAAATGCACTGTCGATCAATTAAAAGATAAACCCAACTTTTATGTGGGAATCTAGAAGGAATAAACTCAATAAAATGCGATTTTCATATCTTGATCTTTGTATACAGTGATCAGAAAGCAATTAATCAGATTTTTTTTATTGCCCAGTAGTAATTTTCCACTTTGTAGTGATTTTCTTGGTCTGTAATTTATAGTTATAAAACATTTTTATATCAAAAAAAGATAGGTTTCATGTAGAGGATCTGGTTTGATCAAAGCCAGACTAATGAGTGGGGCTGGAAATGCTGGGTGAGCCTGTGGGGAAATTCCAGCAACACCAGGAGCTCTGTCCCACCAGGGAGCAGCAGGGTCTGACTAAAGGTCTCCAGGCTGAGGGGCCATTGGGGTAAAGAATATTTTAAAAATAAAAGAGCAAAACACCTGCTGTAGTTGTCATCAGGCTGAGTGCCATTGGGTGAGCAGTATTTTAAAATAAAAGAGACCAGCATCCACTGTACTGATCTCCAGGCTAAGGACCATTGGGGTAAGAGTATTTTAAAAATAAAAGAGAAAAACACCTGCCGTAGTTGTCACCAGGCTGAGGGGCCATTGGGGTAAAGATTAATTTAAAAATGAAAGACACCAACACCTGCTGTTCTGGTCTCCAGGCTGAGGGGCCATTGGGGTAAAGAGTATTTTAAAATAAAAGAGACCCCCACGGGCTGTTCTGGAGAGCCCCTGGAGCTGCAGGGATGAGCTCAGGGAGGGCAGAGCCCGGCAGGGGGACAGGTGAGGAGGGGTGACAGTTCTGGCTTCTTTTTCTCTGCCGAGGCCGGGATGAATAATAATACACAGGAAATGTAGATGTCAGGTCGGGCTTGGATGTTTATTGTTTCTTATCTATTTACAGACTCACGTACCTGAGCTCTAACTAGCGAGTTAGAAAACAAAGGTAAAAGGGAGAGCTCGTAATTCTTTCCAAGGTTAAGTGCTAATTACCCAATAACGAGGTGACACCTACATTATTTATGTTTCTGACCCAATAATTGACCACCCAATGTGGACACTTTTCACCCAATTACAGAAAACCACCCAAACCCCTGAAGAAGAAGGAAGAAAAAGGTGAAGAAGGAAGGAAAAGGTGAAGAAGGACTCAGGCAATGCCCAAGTCCTCTATCTTGCCCCATATATTACTACATACTAAACCCTTAAATCTAAGTTTTTCACTCTGTGAGATCACACAATTCAAGCTACACACCCACAACCCCAGTGCTATCACTTAATTTTGGGAGCCTGTCCCGAGGCCTCAAGTCAAACGTGGTGCCTGCCTGAGGGTCTGCGCCTTTTAGCACAGAAAAGCCGAAATTTTCATCCGCCAGGGCTGCACCGAGGAGGGAACACGGGTGTGCTCTGGGGTCAGGAGGGCTCGGGGTGGGAATTAAAGCCCTGGGAAAAGGCCGGAGGAAAGGAGGAGCTCATCAGGCTGCTCCTTAATTCCCGGGTGCTCCCGGTGCGGGTTTTGGGGCGGTTTCCCGGGAATCGGAGCGAGCTCCAGCCGCGTTGCCACGGCGATGTCCGTGCGGGGCTGGAGCGATGGGGATGTGCTGACACCGGAGCCGCCTCTGCTGCAGCCCCGGCCCGGCTCAGCCGCCCCTCTGGCCTCCGAGGTCTTGGGTAGATCCCCACTCTGCATTTTTATTTAATTTCTTCCAAAAAACCCTACTCCTGTTATTTCTTTCAAAGCAGAAGGAATTGATAAATGTTTGTTCTTAGTTTCTTTTTATCCGCTTCAACAAGGAATTTTGCAGCACTTTATTTTTAAAACAGGAAGTCCGTGGAAGCTGGAATATAGGAAGGATAAAACTTAAGGCATCAGAATGAGCTCTAAGGCTGGGAGCAGCCCCTGTGCTGCTGTGCTGGGCACTGCCATCCTTCCCCCCTCCCCGGCCTCTCCCGTCCTCACTCCCTGCAGTGCCCGAGGACGGGCTGGAGGTGCCACCCAGTGCTCTGGGCTGGTGACAAGGTGGGGCTTGGGCACAGACTGGATTTGAGGACCTTGGAGAACTTTTCCAGCCTCAGGGATCTGTGATCCTGGGATTCTGGGGATTCTGGGATGGTTCTGGGATTCTGGAATTCTGAGATTCTGGGATCCTGGGGTTCTGGGATTTTGGGATTCTGGGATCCTAGGATTCTGGGATTCTGGTGTTCTGAGGTTCTGGGATCCTGGGGTTGTGGGATCCTGGGGTTGTGGGATCCTGGGGTTCTGGGATCCTGGGGTTCTGGGATCCTGGGGTTCTGGGATCCTGGGGTTCTGGGATTCTTGGGTTTTGGGATTCTGGGATTCTGGGATCCTGGCGTTCTGGGATTCTGGAATTCTGTGGTTCTGGGATCCTGGGATCCTGGGGTTGTGGGATCCTGGGGTTGTGGGATCCTGGGGTTTTGGGATTCTTGGGTTCTGGGATTCTGGAATTCTGAGGTTCTGGGATTCTGAGGTTCTGGGGTCCTGGGGTTCTGGGATTCTGGTGTTCTGGGATTCTGGGGATTCTGGGATGGTTCTGGTGTTCTGGGATTCTGGGATTCTGGAATTCTGAGGTTCTGGGATCCTTGGGTTCTGGGATTCTGTGCTCTGCTGGTTGTACTGGCTGGTTTCCCCTGGCCTGTGTGTGCTGTGCTGTCCCTGCTGCTGTCACTTCCCTGCTTGGTGGCTGTCCCCACTCCAGGGTCATCAGCTCCACTCCAGAGCTGCTGCACTGGCCACGTTCTCACCAGCCCCCATAAATGATGTGTCACCCTCTGCCTCAAGGCTGGAACGTGGCATTTTCAGGCTTTTGTTTGCAGTGTGGGGTTCTGAGCCAAGGCTGCTGGGTTTGGCAGGGGGCTGGGCCCAGCTGAGCTGGCTGAGGATGGATCTGGCAGGTTGTGCCATCCTGGGCAGGGCTGGGGCAGCCTCGGGGCTGGCTGTGCTCCAGGAAATCCTCTGACTGAAGGAGAGATTTATCACAGCAGGACAGGCTCGTGGTGAGGAGGCAAAGCCGGGCAGAGTCTGCTGAGCAAGGGCTGCAGCCCAGATGTGGGTGAGCAGGTTCATTTTCCAGTGAGGGAGGAAGAATGGAAGAACAGAAAAGTTTCCTTGCAGAAATACATCCGAGAAACAGGAAGAGCTGCCATGCAACGTTTTCTTGTGGCTTCTCACAGTGATATTAGTAAAAGTACGAGAAAATAATTAATTATTGTGTGAAGAAGGGCAAAAATTAAAGTAATTTTTTCTATGAGCTTATATTCTGTGTTCTATATACTCCCCAAATAAATAATTTACCCTCTGTGATTTATGCAGTTAATTTGAGTTACATTTTTGCCTGTGGATTGTGGTGTTTGCAGAGCCCGGGGCTGTGTCGTGTCTCTCAGAGAAGACAAAACCCTGGCCCGCGTATTCTGTGATTCACATTACAAATGCCATTCCTCACCTCTGCCTCTGTTCCACAGCACGCCCAGGAGCTGTGCTGAGCGTCCTCAGCCGTGCCAGGAAGACGTTTCTGCTTTTTATCTTCGTGAATGACCACATTATTTATTTGGAATACGCCAAACACCAACAAGTGCTCATGCGAGCAGCGAGCAAAGGCTCCCAGCAAACAGTGTGACACTAATCTGTTGTTTGTGCTAAAATACAGAAAGGAAATTACTGCTCGCCTGTCATGAAGCTCATAAAGGAAAAAAGAAAAATGCCACTGCAAAAGAATGAGCCTCAAAAGAAAGTTCCATTATCAGTTTGTTTCATGCCTTGTAGCTCCAGCTGCAAACAATCCCTTCCATAAACACCCCCTCGAGATAAATGGCAGCACAATTCGGGTGCTATCGGCGAGATAAAGCCACAAGTTGCCTGTTTGGGGGAGGGAGGATCCGCTGCTTTGTTTTGTAACATCTCATCACCATCTTGGGGGAGCAAATGAATATGTATCGTCTGTTATCTTGTCATTTTGGAGCCAAACAACTTAAAATACATTTTCTGTGAAATAACCCCGGGGATTTCAAGACCAGAATAAATTATTAGTGCAATTTGAGCTTGGAGTCTCTGCTCCTGCTTGAAACGTGGCAAAATGTTTCCTGGTTTGTGGGAGTTGTTTTTGCTGAGGAACCAAAGGGAAAAAAAGAGGAAAAATTGCTACCAAAGGTTCCTTAGCCCGGACACCTCTGCCAAGGCAGGAACCTGCAGGGATAGGGGGTCCCTCTGCTGCCAGGGAACAGGGACAGGAGGAGAGGGAACGGCCTCAGGCTGGGCCAGGAGAGGGGTAGGTTGGACGTTTGGAGAAATTTCTTCTTGGAAAGGGTGGCCAGGCTTGGGAAGGGGCTGGAGTGCCCATCCCTGGAGGTGCCCAAGGAATTCCTGGAGGTGTCACTCGGGGCTCTGGGCTGGGGACAGGGTGGGATCAGGCACAGCTGGGATTTGATGGGCTGGGAGGGCTTTTCCAACTGAAATAATTCTGGGATTTACATCCACCAGCTGATGATGTCCAGCAAAGCTCCTGGAGGGCTGGGCCTGCAGTTTTGCTGGTGTGGGGACAGATCTGGTAGCAAATGCCCTTGCAGATTGTGTCACTGACTCTCTGTTTGATAACTCCTGCTGCAATTCCTTGCAGCTTTCTCTGACTTCTGTTTTTCTCAGGCTCAGGAGGGGCCGAGCCCTGTGCCAGCTCCTGGGCACTGCCTCTGCTCTTGGATGCAGAGCCCTGGAAAAAAGGAGCAATTAAATCCTTTAATGAATGTGTAACTTCTACCTAAACATGGACATCAGAGAGGACAAAACAAATGAAAAAAAGATGGGATTTTAGATTTAGCCATTTGCTGCTGTGGCTGCTGAGTGTGTGGGCCAACCTCCACCCAGGCCAGAGCCAGGAACTGGGGCTGCTGGAGCCAAGCACTGTGACAATCCATGCAAATCTAAGCTCTAATCCTTTTATATTGATGGAAATTAAACTTTTATTCTTGCCATGGATATGGGGGCCTGAAATTCACTTTGGGAAAAAATTCAGGGTTTTATTTTTGGCTCCACTTTCACAATTACTCAGCCCAGGGCGTTTTTATGCTGCAGCTCCATTATGTGAAAATCGTGAGTAACATTTTTCTCTCCAGGACTCTACATTTACTCTCCAAATGTTTCACTGAGAATATGACATGATTTAGACTGCAGTGCTTTCAAAAAAGCTACCCAATTTCTAGGACCAAATTGTACCTGTGAAAGTGGCTGCAGGGAGTCAGCTCTGTCGTGGCGGGATCGAGCCAAGAGATGGCTGGAACTCGTTAAAGCTCTCTGCAAATTATCTCATTAAGTGCTTTCAGATTGGGAAGTGTCTCAGCACTGCAGTGCTGAAGAATGGAGCTCTCCAAAAAGGGGATTTATAATGATTTGGGGACCAGAATTCCCACTGTAACCAGCTGGCTTGCAGCAAGTGGGAGGTGTGGGGCACCTCAGGGCACCCGGCATGGAGCAGGTGGCTCCCAGGGCTGCCAGGGAAGCACCAGGTTTTTGTGTGCTCAGGTTTGCAGATTTTGGGAACAGATAACCCAAATCAGGTCTCACAGCCAATGGTGTTTGTTCTGGAGGCTGTTTGGGATGGTTGCAGTGAATGGCTGAGGCAGGATTGAGGCTGGAGAAGAAGTAAAATTCATTTATTCTGTCATTTCCCAGTCCTGCTGTGTCCGTGTGCTCCGACCTGTTGCTGCTGCACATCCCTCTTCTCTCTCAGGTGGGTCAGTCCCGTGGCACCAGCCCTGCTCCTCCCCACAGACACTTCTCACCCCCAGGGAGGAAGGGCTCTGCTGAATAACTGAGGACATTGGAAATCTTTGTTCTGCACCTCCAGACTGAAGTGGAAATTTGTCTTGAAGTGGCAGCTATCTGAAATCAATAATATCATCAACCTCACCTGCATTTACAAAGATAATATTTCCTTAATATTGCCTGCATTCAAAGCAAGAAGAAAGGCTGTGCAGAAGGAAAAGTCATAAAAAGCATTGTGGTGGAGCAGCACTAAATTTTAGAAAACTTTCCCAAGGTCATTAATTGAACTTCGTTAGGAGATTTAAATGAGATATTGAAAATCAAACACGGCGGCCCAGTTTTAATTGCCTGTTCTGTGGGGGAGCACAGTCTCAGAGATGGAATTCTGGTTTGTATCCATGAGGATCCAGCAGCCCTGGGGAGCCCTGAGCTGGGCTCAGCATTCCCAGGTATTTATCTGTGCCCTGCTTAAAACCAAACCATTCCCAGGATTTTATCTGTGTGCCCTGGGACTTTTACACCTGGAGAATGCCTGAAGAGAGTGGCTGAGCTGATCCATCAGTGTTCCCAACTGCTGATCCCTTGGCTTTTATNTTTATTTTCTTTTATTTTATTTTATTTTATTTTATTTTATTTTATTTTATTTTATTTGTGTTTGCCTTTTTTTTTTTTTTTAAATCTGTTTGGCTGAGATTTTGTTGGTTTTTTTTTTAATTTTTTTTTTGAGAATGAATTTCCATTGAAGATTAAAATACCCAGGAAAGTGCCTGAGCCATCCAAGTTCCTGGTGGGATCTGCAGTGCTTTGTAGACATAAAGAGATTGAAAACATTTATCTTCCCCCATGACTAATAATAAATCAGGCGCCTTATGATTTCTCCTTCAGGTTTTAATTTTAAGCAAGCTGTTGAAATACAATCTTGAAGCAAAAAAAAAAAAAAAAGGTTCAGAACAGGCTTTGTTTGGATTGCAAACAGAAGTTTTGTTCTGCTTTGGACATAAAAAATACAACTATATAAAAATTCAGCCTCCTGCAGTAACATATGGCTGCGAGCTGGGTTCAGTGAATGGGGACAATTTATGTCTGCAGTCACAGCAGAAATCTGAACAATTGTGAGAGAGGAAAAACGTGCTGATGTGGATGAGGAGAGTCCCAGCAGTGCTCCAGGGATCAGCCCTGGGAATTCTGATGGGAGAGCCTGGGCAAGTGTCTGCTGGGGTGCAGGATGGAAATAAAAGTGTGTCCACAATGAAACTTGATTGGAACGCAATAAAGAGACCCAGGATGGTCTTAAAAAGGTGAAGGAAATGTCTTGGTGTGGTTCACCTTCCCCCAGAAATTCTGAATTCCCTGGAGGAGCCCAGGGATTCCCTCTGGCCCCAGGGATTCATTCCCAGGGTTTTTTCAGAGATTTCAGCCCGAGGGGAACCATTCCACTCCTCTCCCAGGAGCAGCTTTGCTGATGGATGGGATTTCTTTGCTCTAAAATGTGAGTAGAATCCCGAGATCAAACCATTTCCAATGGAAATGGAGAGCCCTACACGGGTATATTGGAGTGTTTCAACCATTCATTACTTCTCCTCTGAACAGCTTCCCTGTTAGTCAGCAGTTTATGAATAAAGAGGAAAAAAAGGAGCAGCAGCAGCAGCAATAAAGGCACTAACAGGGAACGGGAGGAAAATTGAAACTTCTGCCTTTTGCCAAGTGGGTGAAGGAGCAGAACATCAGCTCACCCAAAGCAGCCCTGGCAGAGGGGCAGCTCTGGGTGTGAATGGAACAATATCTCACTTCCTGGGGAAAAAAAATAAATCAGGCTACTGGTCAAGATGTTTCTATGGTAACTGATATAATTTCATTTTAGTGATGGATTACACAGCAAAACTCCAGGGAGGTTTGAGATGATGGAGTTCCATCTGACAGACTCTTTCTCTGGAGTTACTTGGCACTTCTGGTTATGTTTTATATTTTATACAACCATTTATAACCATCTCTGCTTTCTATTTTCAATAACCATTTTACACACAGGAGTTGTGTGAGACAGCTCTGCAGAGTCTTGGCAAAGCCCCAGGGACCCTGGGGTTTGTTCAGGCCCAGGGATGGGGAGGGGGCTGTCAGCAGGGGAATTTCTCCATAAATTTTGTATTTGCCATTTCTGAACCTGGAGCCAAGCAGCGCTGAGTCAGCAAGTGACAAAATTTGAGCTCTTTGTTTTTAAAAGGTGTTTCTGCTGCAGGTGTGAAACACAGGTACAGGTACAGCAGGCAGAAGGAAGCTAATTTTATTTCTTTTGAGGGGATCAATATTCCACAGTGGGGAAAGTGATGCATTCCCAGGTATCCTTTTATAAACAGCATTTCATTATGCCCATTATCATAACAGGCCTCTTTATCTCCTCTGTCAATATTTGGCTCTATCGGGCCCTGTCTTATCTTTAAAGTGAAAAATCCATCACTGTGACAGAAGGGAGGAAACACATCAACACCCACCTGCTAATTCCTGTGTGGGGCTGGAGGCCCAGGGCTGTTTGGAGCAGCTCCTGCAGGGTGGCAATAATGGTGTGTTTGAGCTCTCCTGCTGAATTCCTTTTCCCCAGCTCAGCAGAGGGGTGTGAGAGGAGGAGCAGCACCCACCACAGGAGAAAGGGTGACTTGGGGACCCACCACAGGTGACACAGTGACCTGGGGGAGCAGCACAGGTGACACAGTGACCCTGTAACACACCACAGGTGACACAGTGACTGGGAACTCAGCACAGGTGACACAGTGACCCGGGAACTCAGCACAAGTGACACAGTGACCCTGTAACACACCACAGGTGACACAGTGACCTGGGGACACACCACAGGTGACACAGTGACCCTGTAACACACCACAGGTGACACAGTGACTGGGGACTCAGCACAGGTGACACAGTGACCTGGGGAACCACCACAGGTGACACAGTGACCCGGGGTCTCAGCACAGGTGACACAGTGACCTGGGACCTGCAGCTGCTGCAGCCAGGGCAGCTCCTGGAGCATCCCTTGGGCAGGGAGGAGGAGCTGTGGCTGGAGGTGCAGCCTGCTGCTCCCAGGGCACTGCCCTGAGCCCCAAACACCCACAGGCTCTGCACTTTCACCTGCTGACCTGCAGCACGGCTGGCACTGCCTTCCTCAGGCTCTGGAATCCCTCCTGCTGCTCTCAGGGATAATTCTGGCCCAGCCCAAGCTGTCCTGGCTCTGGAGGGGAGGTGCTGTCCTTGGCTCCCTGCCCTGGCTTTGGAGGTGCCGTGG
Source organism: Trochalopteron elliotii (assembly GCA_024734555.1). Lineage (NCBI taxonomy): Eukaryota > Metazoa > Chordata > Aves > Passeriformes > Leiothrichidae > Trochalopteron > Trochalopteron elliotii. The sequence goes on along the minus strand of JANPWX010000280.1, from coordinate 106,412 downwards.
CCTGTGCAGCACACAGAGGTGAAAAATGAAATGTATTGAGAGTCTCTGCAGGGAGCTGCAATAACATCCCTGCCTGGAAAGGTTCCTGTGGAGCCCCAGGGCTGCCCCTGGCAGAGCACCTGGCTCCTGCTGGTTCTGGGATGGAGGATGGGTCTGAGCAGAGCCAACCCCTCCTCCCGAGCCTTTCTCAGCCTGTAGAGACCAGCCAGACCCTTGGCCAGGCACTTCACTGCTGCTGTGAAATCTTCATAAATAAATAATAAATTTAATAATTTAATAAATAAATAATAAATAATCCCCCAGCTGCCTAGTGACGGGGGAAAGCTTTATTGCTAATAATAATAATACTAATAATAATGTTGTAACAATTATTGATTGTTAATTCAAGCATTTCCCTTGGGAGGGCAGCCCAGGTGTCTCAGCACACACACCTGGAGCACAGGGGTGGTGTGTTTTTATTCCAGGGTGACCCTGTGCAGGATTACACACTGCAGGCTGCACTGGGAACTGAGCCTCCAAAACTGCATCTAATGGGGGGAGCTCCTGCTGTGAGAAGAGAAATAATTACAGGGCTTTAACTCCGTGGCAGGTGTCAGGAATAAAAAAAGTAACTCTGCCTCAAGTCAGGAGAGAGGGGACAGTGTGCAGGGAGCTCTGGGAGCCCAGCCTGGCCTCCAAATGCCTTTATCTGAGAAAAGAGCCTCAGCACCAGGTCCCTGGCACTGCAGGGCTGGGGCACACACCAATTAACATTTCATCCTTCCATGGGGTCATAAAGAAAAGGCAGAATGAGTTCAGAGAATCGTGGACTACACTGAGTTGGAGGGGACCCATCCTGAGGGCAAGGAAGGCAGATTTTGCAGACTTTGCAGACTTCAGACAACAAATTTCAATCCTTCTGGGGCCTCCTGTTGGGCTTCTCCATTCTGCCCAGCAAAAGAAAATGCATTTAAAATAAAATAGGATAGAATAAAATTATATAAAATAAAGAACTTCTATGGGAAGAGGTGTGTAACCTCAGGGTTTTAAGGCAGTTTCCTTCAGCCATGTGAGTTTCTGGGTTTGTTTGCTTTGCTTTCCTTCAATATTTACACGAGGAAGTTTCAATTGCTTTGCTTAATGTAAACATTGAAGCCCTTGTGTGCTTTACTGACATAAATATTTGTTTTATTTAAAATCTACTTAGCAGAAAGATCAACAACAGAGGAAGAAATCAGAAATTACACTGGAATTTAAGAGGAAGAACAGCAATTAACTCTGCCAAGGTGTTAACCTTTTTAAAATGCTGCATTTGATGAGCGGTGCACGAACATGTATGAATTGTTCAAAACTCATTTTCTCAATTTCAATCCATTTTCCCCTCCCTTTTTCTCATCCCCCTCTGTGATCCCTTTCCATCCCCACTGCTGTGACAGAGGCAGGAATTTGAGGGCAGGACCAATGTGCAAATGGACCAAAAAACAAGTCCTTTTCCTGCTGCACACCAAGGACAACTTTCAGCCCCAACAGCACAAGCAAGGCTGGGCTGGAGGGAGGAACAAGAAGGATGGGACCTCACAGCCTGCAGCTGGAACTGGACAATTCAACCCCAATATGCAAATGGACCAAAACTTATCAAAGTGTGAGACCTCTTGACTGTGTGTCCATCTTGTGACAATTTTGTGTCCATTTTGGGACCATTTTGGGACCATTCTGGGACCATTTTGGGTCCACTTTTGTGACCATTTTGTGCCCACCTTGGGTGTAGCCCTGGCCAGGCTCTTGTCCTGCCCAAGGTGGATCCTAAAGGCCTTTCAATAAATATAGTTATTATAAATAAATAATAACTATTATAAATAGATAATAATAATTTATTATTATAAATAAATCAATACTTTGTTCTCCAGCTTTGTGCAGTCTCAGTTCCAGCTCAGCCTTCCCAAGGCATCACAGAGTGAGGGCTCAGTGCCCAGGTGTCCCTCCTGGTCCCTCTGCTGTGCCAGTCCCCAGTCAGGGTGAGCAGGTCCTTGTCCTCTGGTGTCTGCAGGCTGTGCAGCAGCCTGAGCCTGGGCAAACATTTTTTTGGGGCTGTGTGGGAGGAAACAACAGTCCTGGGTTGTTTAATTATCAATGTCCTGCTCATTTCCAGGAGAAGACCAGGCCCATGAGGGAGGGCACAGTGATGGAAAAGGGAACTGGGTGATTGTGGCTGCTCACACAGAGCAGAGCAGGGAGGCTCCAGCCAGAGGACACCAAGAGCCAGAACCCTCCTCATCCCTCCTGTGCCATGCTCTGCTGCCTGGTCTTTCACATCCAGAACCTCTGCTGAGCCCCTGAGCCTCCTCTCTAGGCACTGGCACAAGGATTTATCTGCTCCAAAGGCACATGTGAGGCAGCAGACACAGGATTTCACCAGCTGAAAGGTTAAGAGCAAGGTTCACTTATCTTATGACTCAATATAGTGGGAGACAGTCATTTTTATAAATTAAAGAGCACCAGATTGAGATACATTCATCACAGGTTAGCTGAGATTCCTCCTTGAAGGGGCTCGTTGAAATGTGTGTGATGTTCATTGTTGTGTGAGATGCTGTTTCAAACTTTTAACAACAAGATAAAAGCTTGTGACTGGGAGAAAGAACTGCTGTCATTGCTGGATTTAATAAATCTTCTGCAGGGACAATAAGCCTGAGATAAACCCAGACAAAGCCTCTTGCTGGGGAGTTATTTTGGCAGGTGGGAAGGAAGGACGTTCTGTCATTGTGGTTTGGGACTGTGTTTGGGGCTGCTGGAACCTTCCTGGAGTCAGAGGAGAGGCTCTGGCATTCCCTGGGCACTGCCAGGGGTTGGCTGGGGGAGAAGGGGCCATGGGACTGCCCAGTGCCACCCCTTGGCACCACTCAGATGTCAGCACCAAAAAACTGGAGGAGAAAATAAAGTTGAGATCATTCTTAAGGGAAGGAAAAAAAAAAGCAAAAAAAAAAGCCTATTCTTCTTGGGTGGTATGAAACATCAGCATTTGCTGAAAAGAAAATTTACTGAAAGTAAGTACATGGTACAAGTGGAATTGAATCCCAGAATCATTAAGGTTGGAAAAGACCTCCAAGACCATCAAGTCCAACTTTCAACCAGCACGTCCATCAGCACCATTGCAAAGTGCCACATCTCATTTGCTGAACTCCTCCAGGGCTGGGGACACCACCACTCCCTGCTCCAGAGCTTGACCAATCTTTCAGAAAATACATTTTTATTAATACAAAATAATCATTAAAATTAAACATTAATCTCATTTTAATTTATAATTTAATTATAAAATTCAGTTGTTAAAATTAAATCACAGTTAACATTATCGTCTACTGATAATAAATAATGGTGGCTGCACCCAGGACAGCAAATGGGGAGCTCTGCTCCCCCTGGAGCTCCACAGGGCTCCCAGGGGACAGAAACAACCCTGCCCCAGAACTCTTCTCTCCTCTCACATACTGAATAAATCTCTGATGATGGGCAGCTCCCAGCAGAGCAGGGAATTGAAGCTGACAGCCCCACATCTGGGAGGTGGAAGTTCAAATCCATTTGCTCCCAGCTGTGGGCTGGGGGTGAATGAGGAGCAGAAACAATCCCAGGGGGCACAGCCCAGACCTCCCAGGTTTGTAATCTGCATTCAGCCACCCCCAACACAATCCAAATCTGCCTTTCTGAAGTGGTTTTGGGGAAGTCCTGGGACACTGGGGGCTGCTGATGGCATTCTGACTCCTCGGGAGGCAGAGCAGTGCCAAGCTGGATGGAAGCAGCACCTCACCCCTCAGCCCTTATTAATCTATTAGAAATAATATTAATTATGCCACTAGCACAAAAAGCAATTATCAAAATATTTTGTTAAACATCTTAAAAAAATGTTATTTACCAAAAGCCACTCGACTGTATCAAAGCCTTGACAAAAAGCTCTCATAGAAATTAATAAATATGTTTGATTAGCACTTTCATGGATGCACAGATTCTGCATATGGGAGCATTATAGTGCATTTAATTATATATAAAGGCAATTAATGTCACGAATTAAGACTCAGCTCTGACTCGGGCTAAATAATTGTCATTATCTATCATACAACATGCCCAGAAAGCTTAACTCTGCAATGATTTTAATGAACAATAAACTTGGCATTTACATACCAAAACAATTTGGTGTAATTCAGTCTCAATAATAAACGGCAACAACAACAAAAAAATCACTCCCATTCTTGGGGAATTTTTTCCTTTCACGCTCGCAGGGGCGTTGTTCACAGCACATCAGGATGGGAAGGGAACATTTCCTGCCTGCAGCTGGGTGCTGCAGCACAGCCCGAGGGTCAGGGGATGCTCCAGCCCCACAGCACCCCAGGGAGTCATTCCTGTCGCCTGGATCCCTCCAGGGCAGGACACCTCAGGAAAATCCCATCAGCTTTCTTTGTCCAAACTGGAAACAGCCCAGCACTGACAGGACAGAAAATGTGCAGCCTTGAGGCAAAGGCACTTTGTACCTGCACAGGTCCCAGGTGTGAAAACACCCCTGACAGGGACAAAGCAGTGCAGAAACTCTGCAGGGACCAAACCAGCACAGAAACTGCAGGGCACAGGGACCAAACCAGCACAGAAACTGCAGGGACTAAACCAGCACAGAAACTCCAGGGCACAGGGACCAAACCAGCTCAGAAATTCTGCAGGGACCAAACCAGTACAGAAACTCCAGAGCGAAGGGACCAAATCAGAACAGAAATTCTGCAGGGACCAAATCAGAACAGAAATTCTGCAGGGACCAAACCAGCACAAACTCCAGGGCACAGGGACCAAACCGGTATGGTGACGCCGGTGTGTACTCCGTGGGGAATGAGATGAAGCTGTTATGGAAACAATGGTAACACTGCACTGATGCTAAGTGCAGCCAATTGTAAAATAAAAGACTCTAAAAGGAGTTAAAGGCTCGTGGTTTTGTGTTTGAAAAGGAGCTGCGTGGGTGTAATAGTGTGGTGTCGTTTGTGAAATAAAAATAAAAATTGATCCACAGTGCAGAGTGCAACATCTTCACCTCGTGTCAGCTCTTAAACCAGAGCCTTGCTGGGCTCAGGGACTTGCTTCAGAGTCTAATGCATAGAAATAGGGGTGGAGGTGATTAAAAAAAATACTAATGCATTCATATTATTAAATATTAAATATATTTATATATTTTAATACAACCAGCATGATGATGTGGTGATTATCAGTTCTGTTTGTGTTTGTTGTAGCAGGATGCTCTGCCTGGAATGGGGTAAAACAGCTCCAACAAGGCCCTGCTTGCAAAGCTGTCAGTGCTGGATGAAGGAGGGTCACGCTGCTTTTGGGGTGAATAATGCTGAAACCTAAAGCCTGACTCATCAGTGCCAAAGTTAAATGTGCCGAGAGGGAGTGAAGATGTGTCAGAGCTGCTGAAGTACCCGATAAAGGCACAAACAAGTGCCACTACTGATCCAAAGTGATGCAAATCTGCGGAGCTGACACAGCCTGGGCACATCTGAGAGTGCAGCCTTCATCCTGAACCAGCCCAGTCAATGCCGAGGACTCCTGCTGGACCCTCTGGGATGAGTGTGGAGATCCCTCCCTGGAGCCAGGATGCTCCTCAAGGTCACCCTCGAGGCTGAGCTGGAGGTTTGCCCACAGTCATATTGGTCTGGGTGAGTAACATCAACCTCTACTGAATAATTTGGTTGGCTTTTGTATTGCTAAAAAAGAGTGGGCTTTGCTGTAGTAGTGCTTTGAGTAAAGAATTCTGATTAAGATCTTTTTGTCTAATCACTATCTTAATAAATCATTTATATAAATATATCTGGTTTGCCACCCTTAATCCTGCAGGAAAAGGCTGTGTTAGAGTCAGTGACACCTGTACAATCTCTTACACACAAAGGGCTGGCAAAGTTTGGGTCTGAGCTTGGATCCAGCTGCGTCCTGACTCCTCTCTGAGTTTAGGAAGCTGGGGGGGTCCCTTTGCTTCTCATGCCTCTAAAAACTGGGGGCTTTTCCTGGGGCTCCCAATCTGCCCAGGACACGTGTATGTAACAGAGTGTTCATGTGTGTATATACACACACAGAGATACTTTTATGTATATAAGGAGGTACAGCTTAGAGAGAGCCATTAATCCATCCAGAGTCTCTAATTCCCTCTCAGCACCTCTTTGCACCTCAGTCCCCTCTTCACCAAAATAAAGTGAAAAGCAACAAACCATTTTTTTTTCCCATTTGGAAAAAAAAAAAAAAAGAAAAAAAAAAGAAAAAAAAAAGTCTTTGAGCAAGAAAAGCTTGTTTGATGCCAGCGTGCTTATTGAATCCAACACTGGCTCTGCCCCTGTTTATGAGAAAATGAAAATGCTGCAGCACCTCTTTGTTCATTATTATCCGGGC
>JANPWX010000280.1:46095-95028 GCA_024734555.1 Trochalopteron elliotii | reverse complement strand
TACCTGGGACACAGCTCCCTCTGCTCCCACCCAGGCTGGGGTGTCCCCCCGGCGGTGTCCCCCAGCCAGCAGTGTCACCAGTCAGCCATCACTGCTGGTTTTGCAGAAACACTTGCTCTGCCCTCCCCCAGCAATTCAGACTGTTTTGAGTACAGCCCAATATCAGTATTTCCCGTGGTGTTCACTGTTTCCCTGGCAAAGACAAAGAAAGGATTTTAGCCCCAGGTATTTCCAAGATGGACATGTAAGAACAGAAAACGTGTAGCTGCAGCCCTTTGCAATGTTATCCTGAAACCCTCCTTCAGCTCTTTCCTCATGCCCCAGACAGGAGTCAGTGCTGTCTGTTCAATCAAGGGCTGATCCCACAAAGTGCTGATCATCTTCAGTTCCCATTAACTTCTCTTGCACACGGAGGTGTCCAACATCTGCCAGGATAAAACTCATTATCCTTCAAGGCTACACTACAAATATCCAATAAACTGGGGAACGCTATTAAACACTGAAGAAGGGTAAAATGAGCCTGGGAAAAAAAAAAGATGTCATCATGGAACAGGTTGCAAAGTAATTCCGTGTGTTATTTTGTGATGTACTTCAGCTTTACCCATTACATGCTCCAATTTCAGGGAGCAGCAGCATTCCTGTGACAGAGATTTCGATGCTCCCACTGCCAGTTCAGATCGTGCCACCCATCCCGTGCCCCCTGGTATTACTGGGGCTCTCAGCAAAACCAGTAATTTTGCTGATGAGTTTTCTCACCAGTTCAGCCCCAGAACTCCTTTCTCATTTCCAACAGGACAAGGAACCACCGGTGCCAAAGGGCTGGAGCCAAGGAATGCTGAGGACCGTCTGTCTGGATGGGCCCTGAGACAGTGACACAATCCTTGGCACGGCCCTGCCTCACCAGGATAATGGAGCCGACAAAAGCATCATCCATAATTCAGATGAAATGATCAATAAAAGCTGTGTTATTTTCAGAGAGGAAAGACAATCTTCCTCGTTCAAAGGCTGTTAGGCCGGGGGGATCACGTCCCTGATGGCTGCGGGTGCATTTCCCCACTCTGCTCTGCACTAACCCCAGCAATCTGCAGCTCAGCCTCTGTGCAACTTCCAGACACGTTGCGGGCTTGGACAGCTCAGGAGAGAGACAGATCTGCCTCGATAATGAATCTCTCCTGACTCACAGCTCATCATTATCATTGGCAATTAGCACCAGGTATGGATTTGATTTTCCTCAAAGAAATTAATTTACATGAAAATGGGGGACGCTAATGAAACATCGGCGTTTCCATGCCTTAATCCGGCAGACAGAACATTCCCTGCTCTTTACACGGGGCGCAGATACAGATCTCACACGCTCCGCTGCTGCTCTGTTAGAGGGCGACGGCTCCCGACAGCGAACACACTCTGGCCTCTCGCAAACACCACAGACACGTTAATTAACACGCACAGAATTATGTCACTCGGCTGGCCGCTGGTTCGGGTGTGCTGGCAGCGAGCCCGGCACAGCATCTGCGGCGCGGGGACATTCCCTGTGCCCAGGGAATCACGGACCCGCTGCAGCAGCCGGAGCTCTCCGCTGGTTTTAGGTCCCAAATGCGGAGTAGGAAGGGAACATCGCGGCTCCCGCCTGCCTGTTGGCAAATAAAGGTGCTCCGGAGGCATTGGCACCGTGAAACTTACTTGGGAAAAAGAAAGGAGAGCTTTCAAAAGGGCCTTTAGCACCTTAAAAAGAGGTTTCCTGCCGCAGTGAGGGACAAGCGCCTTTTTCTGGTAATTGTCCGCTAATTAGTGGTGAAGAGTGACAGTGCCAACAGGAGCAGGAGCAGCAGGAGGGACAGGTGAGGGACAGAGGTGTCCACAGCCAGGACCTCTGCACAGGCTCCAGCCCAGGTAACCCCACAGAGCCGCAGAACCACCGAGGCTGGAAAAACTCCCGAGATCAGCAAGTGCAACCTTCAGCCGACACCACCACAGCCACCAAACCCGGCACTGAGGTCACCTCGGCTCGTTTTTGGAACACTTCCAGGGATGGGGACTCCATCCACCACCTCCCTGGGGAGCCTGAGCACTCCTTCAGGGAAGAAATTCCTCCTAATGCCCAACCTGAATCTCCCCTGCTGCAGCCCGAGGCAGGTTTCCCTCGCTGTGCCTGGCAGAAGTGTCCCTGCTGTCACCCCTGTCATGGCACCCAGAGCCTGCAGCAGCACCACCCAAACACCACCAAAACCTGTACAGCTGCAGGTGGAAACCAAACAGTGCTCCTTGGAGCACAGAAATCCATTCCTTTCCAGCTCAGTGAGAGCCTACACCCATCCCCTTCCAGGATGGGGAACAGCTGCAGCTCTGTGCCAATAACACATGAAAAACAAACACACAGAAGCAAAAAATCCTCTTTGGACTTATGAGTTTCATCACTTGACTGGTTTTCATTATCTTGGGCACAGGTCACAAAGAAAGGAGCCCCCCCAGCACCCCAGAGCAAGGCAGAGCTGTCAATACTGACTCAGGGCGAGATGTAATCACTTGCTCTTCAATTTTATGCACATTTGTAACCTCTTCCATGCTTAAAGAGCAAAGATTTACAGTGCAAGGAATGAATTTTATTGCAGCCCCCAGGCACCTCAAGCTATCAAACATATGAAACATCATCTCAGCATTCCCAGCTCGGAGCAGGGATGGACATGGGGATGGCTCCGAGCCTGAACTCCTGCTCTGATTCCCTCTGCACTCACTGGGCCAGATAATTCTTAGCTCCTCTCTTTCATTTCCTTAATTCTGGCTTAGCAACCCATATCATTCGTGCCAGGCAGAGCAGAGGCTGATTATTAAATCCTACTTCTAGTCTATCTAAAAGCAAAATGTGGCTTCTCCTCCATCTCTGCCAGAAAGACAGAGCTCTCCCCATGCTCTGCTGCCTTTCAATTGGGGAATTTAGATGAGAGTGAGATGAAAGCAAAAGGCCTAAATGATCCTACATGCTTGCCCAAACCCCAACAAATGGAATGAAGCTTGGAGAAAACAATTTTAAATTCGGTATCTAAATGTAAATGGATTGTTCTTTCACATTTTGACATCTCTCTCGTTGTGCTACCACAGTGTTGTGGCACCTGATCAGGTCTCTCAGTGGCTGCACTGTACAAAACCATTTCACTGCCTGTGCTGATGGGTCCCTCCAGCCTGGACCTGTGGCTTTGATGCAGAGGAGCAATGGAACATCCTCTTTTAACAATACAATATAACTAAATTAAATAACAAATATGACATTAGGAAAAGTGTGTTCCTCCCTAATTGCTTTGCAGCCTTCTCTTATAAATTCTATCTCCAGCTGTCAGACTGCCCTGTGGCTCTTGGTGCAGCAGCACAGTTGGGAACAGCAGTGGCATTCTGGGTGTGGAGATTCCTCAGCAGATCCCAGACAGCACCAGGCAGGGCAAGGTGCTAAAAGCATTCCTGCTGATTTCAGATTTCAGATTCTCTGGGACACAACTGGTCAGGTGGCAGCTGGTGATGAGCTGGCCAGGCTCTGGATGTGCCAGCCACAGGACACACTCAGGTGACACAACGCTCAGGTGGCACCATCAGAGAGTCACTGAATTGTTGGGAAAGTCCTCCAACATCATCAAGTCCAACCCTTCCCCAGCACTGCCAAGGCCACCACTGCCCCATATCCCCAAGTGTCACAGCCACATGGCTTTGAAACCCCTCCAGGGATGGGGACTCCACCCCTGCCCTGTGTGAGGATTGGGGATTTCTTCCCCTTTTCAGGGAAGAAATTTTCTCTCAGATCCAACCTAAACCTTCCCTCGTGCAACTCGAGGCTATTTTGTCTTGTCCTGTGACAAATCCCGATTCTGATGGGCGTGGCCCTTTAGGTTCTCCAGCAGGATAACTGGGTAATTGTCCTTAGGAGACACTGAAAATCCCAAAGCTGGGTGAAACTGTGAGGGGAGCACCAGGAGCAGGGAGCCAGAGCACCCTGCTCTGTGCACCCTGGATGTGCCTGGCTCTCCTGCTCTGTGCACCCTGGGTGTGCCTGGTTCTCCTGCTCTGTACACCCTGGATGTGCCTGGCTTTCCTGCTCTGTGCACCCTGGGTGTGCCTGGTTCTCCTGCTCTGTGCACCCTGGATGTGCCTGGCTTTCCTGCTCTGTGCACCCTGGGTGTGCCTGGCTCTCCTGCTCTGTACACCCTGGATGTGCCTGGTTCTCCTGCTCTGTACACCCTGGATGTGCCTGGNAGCTTCCACTCCTAAATTCCTCATATTGTATCCAGAGCTCTGTTTTACCTTTAGGGCTCCCTTATTATTGTCCCTTTTAGACACGGCTATTTCCCCTGCCTGTCCCCGAGCCCCTGAGCACAGCCAGCCTGCAGAGCACACAGAGTGAGTGACAGCACCCTTGAAGTGAGCCCCGAGCTCAGGGGACTGCCAGAACCCTGCACAGAGCAGTGCTGGGATGAGGAACAATTACAAATATTCAATATCCCGGGTTCCTTTAATGAGCATTGCTTTGAAGTTCCCAGAAGGATTTAATGGGAAGGAAGAGTCCGACCTCGCCAGCTCCCCAGGGCATGTGGGGGTTTGAAGTAGGCTTTTCTTTCAAAAGTCTGTTTTAGCTTGGAAAGCTTTCAAGCAGCAGCAGCTATCGGGGAGTGAGTTTTTAATTCCTCAGGTTTGGTTACCATGCTCTTTCTGTGAAGAGCTGGGAATGCATCCGAGAGGAAGAGGAATAAAAGCAGTTCTTGGATAAGATAATGGCATAATAATAGCATCAGTTCAGGTCAAAGAGGCAGTGATCTGACCCTCTTAGAGCTTAAGACAGCCTGGGAGGGTTTGAGTACATAGAGTAAGTGTTTGCTTTGCTGTCCTGCAAATGTGTTGGACTGAGCCCAGCTGCTGTGAACTTCTCTGTCCATAGGGGTGAAGGAACCCTTAGTCAGCCAACCCAGGGCCAGCAATTCCATCAGACACACGCCTGCACTGCAGCACAGAGCCAGACAGCTCTGACTTTGTTCCCAGGAGAATAATTCCTGTTCATTCCAGGGAAGCAGGCTTTCCCCCAGTGAATCCCAGGAAGCCTGGGCAGCTCCTCATCCCCATCATCCCAGGAGCCACAGAATGATGTAAAGGCTATTCTGAGCAGTCCCCGTGCACAGGGCACCTCTCTGGAAAGGGGCAAGCAGAAGGAATGGACTGTTGGAAAGCTGGACATGTTTTCCTCTGTGTACAGACAAAGAATGGCCTTGGGCTCACACACAGGGCTCAGGCACAGGGGCACAGACAGAGCTGCTGTGCTGGAAAGCTTTTCCTAATGGCACAGGGTAACCATCACACTTCCTTGACACTGCTCTGGACAGCAAATTGCAGCTGTGTACAAAGAGAAGAACAAATCCCGTGGAGCACAGCACAAAACATGCACTGCCTATTTTCAGGAGAGTGCAGTGGTGTTAACTCCAGCCCTCCAGCCTGGAGAGGGATTGCAGCCCACTGAAATCCCACTGAACTCCTGCTGGAGACAAGGGCAAAGCAGCACCTGGGGACGTCAGCACTGCCAGCCCTGAAAATTTACAGTAAAGTATAAAGCAGAAAGTTAATGACTTGGTATGATGCCTCTGTAACAATTTCCCTCTTGGATACAGGCAGCACTTTGGGTTGGTCATGGTTTCCCAGCTCTGGGCAGTGAGCTCAGACCTGGGGACAGCTGCCATTCCCAGCAAAACACATCCCTGAGGATGGTACCAAACTCCCACAGCCTCTGGCAGGAGATATCCCCATGGCAAGGGCAAAACTCAGTGCTGGGAGAACTCTGCTCCCTTGAAAAACAGATGTGTACCTGTATGAATCGCCATGAGCTGTAACCAGAGATGGGATCATGCTGGGATATCCCTAAGGCTGGGCTGTGAGAGTGCTCCCGTTTGTCCCCGGCCAGAGGCAGCACTGCAGGTGTGATTCCCAGGGCCGGGGACAGCTCTGTGTGCACAAACACAGCACACCATTTATCTCTGCCTGGAGCTGCAGGGGCTGATAGCTCTGTCAGCTTCAATGAGCTGCTCTGATAAGTGCAGAGATGATCTGCAGAGCCTGCAGGGACAGACAGACACTGCTCCAGCTCCCCAGGGCTGGGCTGAGGGAGCAGCTCCACCCCTCGGCTTGGAGGAGTTATCAGGAGTTTTCAATCCAGAGATGAACCTCCCCACCTGGACCACCACAATAAATGTGTCTGTGAGTCACAGAACAGAGCCAGGCTGTTCATGGCCTGAGAAATCATCAGGGTTTTGCCAGGAAGAGAACGATGGGATTGAGATTGTGAGTCAGGAAATAGGGCTGTGATAGAGAAGGATTAGTTGTACCCTTCCAAATAAAAGCTAAAACCAACAAAGTACAGCACTGCTGAAGAACATCCATCTCAGGCACGCTGGGCTGCATCCCCTCCCTATCTCCTGTTTGGCTGCATCTTTCCCCATCTCCTCCTTGTCTGCTTTGCAGATAAAACCTCCTGTGTCAGGTGAAGCCTGAGAGCATCTGCCCCATCCATCAGGATCAGGGGATGCACAGCAGGATGATCAACACCTCAGGCAGTGAAGGATGGCAGAGGGGTCCAGACAGAGCTGTGTCTGTGCAGTGACACTGGGGACACAAATCCTGCAGGGGGGAACAGGCAGAGCTGTGTTTGGGGACACAAATCCTGCAGGGGGGCACAGGCAGAGCTGTGTTTGGGGACACAAATCCTGCAGGGGGGAACAGGCAGAGCTGTGTTTGGGGACACAAATCCTGCAGGGGGGAACAGGCAGAGCTGTGTTTGTGTCTGTGCAGTGACGCTGGGGGACACAAATCCTGCCCCAGTGGAGGAGGACGTGAGGATGGAGCCAGTTCCCAGGGGACAAAGGAGTCACTGCACAACCCTCACACCAATCCATCCCCAGAGCCTCACCTGCACCAGATCCTGTGGAGCTGGGAAGGTGCACAGGGTCCTAGGAAATGTGTTTCCAAGTGTTTATGAGATTATGGCAGGGAAGAAACAAACCCAACTCATATTCCTTAATTGGAGCCAGCGGTACAGAAAACCTGCTAATTCCAACTCCATTTCTACTGCTGCTGTGTGAATGCTGTGGACTGGAAAGATAACAAATGGAAGCAAATTATTTTCACCTGCTTAAAACAAAGTCATTAACAGCACTTTGGTTATCTTACCTGGAAAGCCAGGCTCTGCAGAGAGCTGTTAGAGCCAAGTGTGAAAACAGTTTGCATGAAACATAATTAAAATTATGACCTGAGTGATGGCTAAAGCATCCCCAAGGAGGCCTGGAGTCAGAGCTGTCGGAAAACAATTCACCTCTGCCTCCTGACTGTGTTGCTGAACTGGTTCCAGGATGTCCCCAGTGCCTTGTCCCCAAGTCCTGGGCACAACCAGGGCTCTGCCCTGCCCTCCCAGCACTGCCTGCTCCAGCACATCTCTCCAGCCTTTCCTTCTCCTGCCATCCTGGCAGGTGCTGATGCTCCATCACCCTCACAGGGAACAATTCCTTCCCAATATCCCCCCTTGCAGTGGGAAGCCATTCCCTTGTCCTGTCCTTCCAGCCCCTGGAAATATTCTCTCTCCTTCTTTCTTGCCAGGCCCTTCAGGCACCAGGAGCCACAATTAGCTCACCCTGAAGCCTCTCTCCAGCACTCCCAGTTCTCCCAGCCTTTCCATGGCTACACAGTAATCACACAAGCAATATTTTCTTACTCACACCCAGGAACTCGTTTCCCTCCCTGCCAGCTGGCCTGCTCCAACTCCTTGGCAAAGAGTGGCAAGTAACAAACATCTTAACAGGAAAATCAAGAATGTTCATGAGGTGCAGCGAGACTCAATTCAGTGGAAAATATATTCCTGGTGTACAACTCTGTTACACAGTGTCTGACAAAATTACACTCTGAGCTGCCCTGTTAAACAGCCCAATTTTGCTGCAATCAACATTTAATTTTTTAGCAGAAGTCTTGATTTCAAATACCCTGGAAATGTTTAACAGCTGATATTAATAAAAGCCCAGATTTAATGCAGGGCTCTTTTTCCCAGGGACATGATAAGCATCGTGACAAGTGGTGTAACTATGGCAACTTTATCTTCTCTATTTCTTTTTCCCCTGAACAGCAAGAACAGGCACCTCACTGGGTGCAGTGCCAGACTGCTCCCAGCTGAGAGCAGAGTCTGGGTTACTGAGGGGAAACTCAGCCCATCTCACATCCCAGGACTGGGCTGCTTCTCTCCCTCTCACCTGTCTCCATGGCGTGTTCCATGGGGGTTTATGTGTGTTTAACCCAGCTCCCTTCCTTGGTTTTTCATTTTCCTCTATGGCTAGAAAGTCCCCCCTGCCTTTGTCCCCTGCTGTCACAGTCCAAGGCAAACAATCCCAGCCCAAAGCTGAAACACCTCTCTTCAAGGCCAAAAGGATGAATCCTCTGATGAATCCCACACCTCACTGGGAGATCCCACATTTCCTTCCCTGCAGCCAATAAAAAGAAACAAGCCCCTGTGATGTTTTCCAGAGGTGCTGGTGTGACAGCAGTGCCTGTGAGAGAGGAGCCCCCACAAACCCCAATTTCTGATGGGCCATTGCTTGGATCTGCTGCTGCTTCCTGGCCCTCAAAAGCCAAACCAACCCAGGTGCTGCACTAATCAATTCTGTTTGCACTTTGTGCCAACATAAACCAACATGTCCCTCATTTCCAGGTGATTCCTGCCAGTGGCAGAGCAGGGCTGGGCTGTGCCTCCTTCTCTGGGTGCTCCCACCCTCCCCACTCCATCAGCACCTCATTTCCAGAGCTGCTGGCACTACCATGGTTTGCTCCCCACAAGGTGACAAAACACATCAAGGCTTGGACAGCTTCACCAGAGACACACAGCGAGGCAGGAGCAGAGATTTTTCTGCTGTTCTTACACAATCTGAGCAGTTTCCTCCACGCTTGCAATCATCCCCACCAAAAACTGCCTGGATTCTTGCATTTGAGAAATTGATTTTGCTGCAATACTGCTTGGGGTTTGTTTGTCCACTACAAAAATGCAAACATCAGATGGTTGAAAAAGATCAGGGTGACATCTTGTTCTCCTGGCCTTTTTACCCCATCATTATTAGAATTTCCTTTTTGAACTGACTTGCCAAATTTTCAATAGATTTATGAACATAAATGGCCCTTCCAGCCACTGCTGCTGCTGGGAACTCTGCTGCTCCCCAAAGACTGGATTGCAGTGATTTCAGGGGAATGGAGGTGAGGATGTGGAGTCTGATTTCCTGACCCTGCAGCTCCTTTCCCGAGGCACGTCCCCAGCAGGGCGGAGGGTGAGTGGGAGCTGTGAGAGCCCCAGCAGGGAGCTGAGCCTGGGGTGAGCCCTGACATTTGCCCTGCCTGGGACAAAGGGAGGCATTAGAAATATCTGGGAGATCAGAGAGCCAAAAGCCGTGGCTTTCCCCTGATATTACAATTTATAAATTGGACAGAATCTCCCTGAGAGGATGTGAGGAGTGATAAATTAGTCAAAGGGAGAACTGTGAGCTATTGAGAGTTTGTTAAGCAGAAAAGTCAGAGGGACTGGGCCATGAGGTGTAACTGTATCTGCTGACTCCTCACCCAGATTTCTCAGGAAAAAAACGATCACATAAGACAGAAAATATGGGATGAAGGATGAATACTTACACACTAATTAGTCCTTATTTGTGCTCACAGACATCCATCTACTACACAGCTTTTAATATCCCAGGCACTTCTAGTCATGAGTGTTTTTTATTCACACATCAGACTCGAAGGTGAGGGTTTAAGTGCCCTCAGAATTTCAATTTTTAAGAAAGGAAACAGTCTGACACTTCCCTGCACATTGCAAGTCTTGTATTGTGTAAGTCATGAAAGGTGTGAGACAGTCTGCAGATAATTAATATGGGAGCAGCCAATTATACGAATGTACCATCCAAAGTAATTATTTTTAGATGTAAAAAAGAAAGTAACACAATCCCCAAATGTTCAGACAGGAGGGAATGTTCTCTCTGAGTCCCTCTGGGAGGGCTGGGGGTGCTCACCTGGAGAGGAGAAGGCTCCAAGGAGAGCTCAGAGCCCCTGGCAGGGCCTGGAGGGGCTCCAGGAGAGCTGCAGAGGGACTGGGGACAAGGGATGGAGGGACAGGACACAGGGAATGGCTCCCCACTGCCAGAGGGCAGGGCTGGATGGGAGATTGGGCAGGAATTGTTCCCTGGCAGGGTGGGCAGCCCTGGCTGTCACACAGGGTGCCCAGAGAAGCTGTGGCTGCCCCTGGATCCCTGGCACTGCCCAGGGCCAGGACAAACCTCTGAGCAACGCTTTTAAAATGAGCACATCACCATTAGAAGGAATTTGTGGTGTTTAGTTTTCCAGTCAGCCGTTCCAGCATCACAACAGATGCAGTGAAGAGCTGTCAAAGTCTTTCAGCTATCAATTTTCAGTGCAAATTCTCATTTCTCAGCAGCCTCCACTGAACACAAAATCCCTCAAGTGAGGTTAAACATGGAGTATTTTCTCAGTTTGAAACTGGCCAGACTTAAAACAAAAATGACACTTCAATCCAGCAAATAATTATTCCACAGCACACACTGGGGGCTGATGAGCTACACAGCATCTCACAGCTCAGACCCAGAGCCTCCAAAGAGCTGATTGTCCCCAGGGCCACTGGGCTGTCCCTAGGGCCACCTCCCTGTCCCCAGGGCCACCTCCCTGTCCCCATAGCCACTGGGCTGTCCCCAGAGCCACCAGGCTGTCCCCAGGGTCACTGGGCTGTCCCCAGGGTCACCGGGCTGTCCCCAGGGTCACCTGCCAGCCTTCCCAAAGCCTCCCACAGCCTCCTCATCCACCCAGGAACTGCTCTCCCTGCCCCAGCAGTGCCCAGGGCCAGCCTGAGGACACCCAGCCCCAATTCCAGAGCAATGCAGAGGCCAGGGCCAGCACAGGGAGCTGCTCCTCGTGTCCCCAGCCCTGGCAGCCCCAGCCCAGGAGGTGCAGGGTGCTGCAGACTCTCCTGCAGTGCCAGTGCCACCCTGCAGCTCTGCAGAAGCCTCAGATGTTTCCTTGCCCAGCTCACTGATGGACAATTCCTTCCCTCACACAGCTCCCACCAAGAGTTTTTCCAGCCTCGTATTTTCATCAGCCTCAAGAGCAGAGAAGTCCCATTTGTCACTCCCAGGAAACAATTTAAAGCATTACAAACACATCTCCCTGTGCATCACAAGCAGAAATTGATACAGTCACGTCAGGGCTCAGCTCTGTTCATTCCTACTACAAACACCTCACCAGCAAAACAAGTGTCAATTTACAAGCAGGCCGATGTTTTCCTGCTAGCCACGCTTTGTTTTTAATACACTGCATTGTTTCATGCTGCTGTTTGGTTTGCGTTCCTGGGAGAACAAATCAAAACAGCCACCAGGGCTCAGGAGCTGGAGCAGCAACGCTGGGGCAGAGATGGAAAACCTGGAGCAGAGGAGCAGTGGCAGCACCAGCCCAAACCATCCCTGGCTGTAGCATTTTCAAAACTTTTCTGGACCAGATTTTAAAATCTGGTTAAAGAATCTGAGTGGCCAATTGCTTTTTATAGGACTTGGATGACAGAGTTACCCGTGTGCCTTTGCAGACAGCAATTCCTTAGATTGTTTCCATTATTACATGGAAAAAATAATTTTAGAATCCGAGCTCCTAATTATTTTTTGTGCCATTAAAAAAAAAAAAAAAAAAAAAAAAAAGCGCTGTTTTATTTAAAAACCTGATTTCTCCCGAGATTTCGGTGTCTTCCATCTCTCTCTTTCTCACCTCCTTCCTTTAGCAATTTCGTTTTCCCAGAGCTGCCCTTTCCTGTCTCCTCTTTCATGTGCAGTAACGCCCTGAGTGGCCCCATCTCCTCCTGGCCTTTGTTCCATTTCCCCCAGCCCAGCCCTGCCCTTGGATGCTCCGGCTCACCCCGGGGCTCATGGACAGCTTCAGCCTCCCTTTCTGCCTGAGCCGGGAGTTGGCATAATGGCCCTGGTTCAAATACAATAAAAACCAATTTGAGCACTCAGCGAGGACTGAATTGATGCCGGAGCTGGGGCAATTTACACCAGCCAGAGATACCGGTAATTTCTTTTCCTGTGACTCACAGACTCAATTCAAGCAACATTCCAACCTTTGCAGATAGAAGTTCTCGCCTATTAGGGCCCAGCTAAACATTCTGAAGGCTGAATACAGTGATTTTTTCCAGCCCTCAGTGCACAACGCCACAGGAACCGGCTCAGGCACAACCTTTTGTGCCTGGGCAAAGCCCCCTGAGCACACAGAGAACTGTGACAAATACTTATTAATGGCTAATAATTCTCTCCAGTATCAAATTGCCCTAGGAAAGCAGGAATTCCTGGCTGATGCAGCCACAAACACCAAAGGAGCTCAGCATCACCATATCACCACGAGGCAGCCACGACACGGGAAAAGCCAGCCCTCAAAAATTGTTCACTCGTGGTTCCACCAAGTCAGTGGTCACTGGCCTGTCCATGGGGAAAAGCAGCTTTCCAAACCTTCAGGAGCCGTTCACAGTTTAGGAGTGGGGAGGGTTGATCACACTTTGGAAATCGTTCTCTCTTTGCTCCGCGGGCGGAGGTGCTGAGGATGACTCAGGAAACATTGCCTCAGTTGTCAGATCTGCTGGCCAGAATTAACTTTTGATCATTTGTTTGCTCATTTTTAAACAAACATCTCCATCCCCGGAGGCTTTATGGGGATCCAGCTGCAGTGGTGGGAGGCAGGAGAGCCCTCAGGGGCTGCAGCTCTGGGGTTCCAGCACAGGCACTGGGAGACACCCACGTCAGGGCTCTCCCTTCCCAGGCAAACCTGCCATGGCAGCTTTTGGTAACGGGGTTGTGAACAATTTTTAAGTTAGGCATTAGTTTTAACACAGCTACACTAATGAACATTTCTCATATAATTATGTATATAACAAAAATAGTCATCATCATCATCATCATTTGAGAATAAAATAAGAAAAGCTGGTTTTTCCTTACCTTTTTGGAAAGCAGGCAAAAGCTATACAGTAGGTGGAAGAGTGTACCAAGTAACAGACTTTTGAACACTCTTTCTTACTGCTGGTATGGAGTCTACAGGGAAAGTAAATACATTGAATGTAGGACAGGTCTGGGACAAGGAACGCTCACAGCCTGCCCTGCCGTGAGCTCCTGCCATTCATCTGATCACAGTGGGGCACTGCAAAGCTGAGAGGCACCAGCACAGGACATCAGCCCTGGGCAGCACCAAATGAGCCAGGTCAGGGAGCTCAGGGACCTCCAAACACAGGGGAGCTGCTCAGGGGAGCAGGGCTGGCTCAGGAGAGCAGGGCTGGCTGAGCAGGCTTTTCCTTCCTCTCCCTGAACCAACTCTGGGATATTTTGGCTGCAGCTTCAGACCCCCCGTCCCTCCTCAGCCACGAGTCACTCACAGGTTCCTTGGCATCATCAACAGCCAGTTTAGTGTTTTCCTCAGGAAGGCAGGAGTGATTACATGTAAATCTCAGTATAAGTTAAGTATGGGTTGGAGATTCAAGCGTTTCTCTCCCCATCTGACACTCTGCTCTTGCAGCACAAACTGGAGCAGACAGCCCACACTGCCCATTCCACCTCAGGCTCCACGAGAAACACCTTCCCCAACAATGTGGAATTCAACCAAAGACACACAAGAACACAGCAAACTGATCCCAGGGCTGGGAGCTGCTGTGCACCAAATCCTGCTGATCCCAAACAGCAGCAGGGAAAGCCGGGCAGGGAGTGACAGCAGGCACATGCCAGATGGCAAACAGGCATCATTAAGAGAGTTTTCCTAAATAGATTGGGAGGCTTGGCCTTAATATATCCCATTCAGCACGAAAGCCCTCCCACGGTGTGGCTGGGGAGCTCAGCTTGAGAAAGTTCTGCCTTCCCAGAGATCCCAAGGAATGAGTAACAAACACAGGGAGTCCCTTCCCCTGAGCTGGGAGATGAGGTCACTGCATTGCCAGCGATTCTCCTCTCCTGTCACTCAGTGCCTCCTCTTAGACTCACTCCAAGCCCCTCTCCCGAGTGCTCTGCAGGTTTCTCTGAGCCTCAATTCCAGCAGATCGTCCCAGAGCTGTGGGCAGTGGTTCCACAGGTTCTTTCTCCCAGGAAGCCACTCAGGGAGTTCACAGACCTGCAGCCTGACATGCACAAATTCAGCCCATCACCACAGAATGGTTTGGGTTGGAAGAGACCTTAAATCCCATCCAGTGCCACCCCTGCCATGGCAGGGACACCTTCCAACCTTCCCCAGTGTCCAACCTGGCCCTGGGCACTGCCAGGGATCCAGGGGCAGCCACGGCTGTTCTGTTCTTTTAAAGCTCCACTAAAACCTGGAGAGTTTTTCAAGGCTGTTTCCCTGTAAAACCACCCACATTCTGCTTGTGGTTTGACTGTGGCCTGCGAATAGGACAGGCCATAAATCTGGACTCAGTCCCCAAATTTCCAGTGTTTGGAGGTGCGTGGGTCCCGTGCTGGTGCCCCCTGGGTCTGGGGAGGTGGGAAACACTCAGGGCTGTCCAACAGCAGCCAGCAGCTGAGCAAGCAACAGCAGCAGCCCGTGAGACAGAGCAGAAAATCAAACTGCAAACCCCCACTGTACTCACACAGCCTGAGCTGAGCCACACCTGAATTCAGTGCAGAAAATCAAACTGCAAACCCTCACTGTACTCACACAGCCTGAGCTGAGCCACACCTGAATTCAGTGCAGAAAATCAAACTGCAAACCCTCACTGTACTCACACAGCCTGAGCTGAGCCACACCTGAATTCAGTGCAGAAAATCAAACTGCAAACCCTCACTGTACTCACACAGCCTGAGCTGAGCCACACCTGAATTCAGTGCAGAAAATCAAACTGCAAACCCTCACTGTACTCACACAGCCTGAGCTGAGCCACACCTGAATTCAGTGCAGAAAATCAAACTGCAAACCCTCACTGTACTCACACAGCCTGAGCTGAGCCACACCTGAATTCAGTGCAGAAAATCAAACTGCAAACCCTCACTGTACTCACACAGCCTGAGCTGAGCCACACCTGAATTCAGTGCAGAAAATCAAACTGCAAACCCTCACTGTACTCACACAGCCTGAGCTGAGCCACACCTGAATTCAGTGCAGAAAATCAAACTGCAAACCCTCACTGTACTCACACAGCCTGAGCTGAGCCACACCTGAATTCAGTGCAGAAAATCAAACTGCAAACCCTCACTGTACTCACACAGCCTGAGCTGAGCCACACCTGAATTCAGTGCAGAAAATCAAACTGCAAACCCTCACTGTACTCACACAGCCTGAGCTGAGCCACACCTGAATTCAGTGCAGAAAATCAAACTGCAAACCCTCACTGTACTCACACAGCCTGAGCTGAGCCACACCTGAATTCAGTGCAGAAAATCAAACTGCAAACCCTCACTGTACTCACACAGCCTGAGCTGAGCCACACCTGAATTCAGTGCAGAAAATCAAACTGCAAACCCTCACTGTACTCACACAGCCTGAGCTGAGCCACACCTGAATTCAGTGCAGAAAATCAAACTGCAAACCCTCACTGTACTCACACAGCCTGAGCTGAGCCACACCTGAATTCACTCTGGGCCCTGCTGATTTTGATCCTCTCCAGGAATTTCCCCCCCTGAGCTCCAGAGCCTTGCATGGCTCCAAGAGCCAAACCCTGTCCCTGGGCAGAGCCCTGGGGGGACCCGGCAGCCCCTGCCCCACAGCCAGAGGCCACCAGGGGCCATGGAGGGGGACACAGCCAATCTCACAAAGAAATGCTGGAAAAACATCCTTTGGTTTTCCTTTGAAAGCAGATATTTGAGATTATATTTTCAAAATTGCTCCAAGAATTGATGCATCCGGGGCAATTTGTAATTCACATTTCCTGTTTTCTGATTGGTAGAACTCTGGAAATTTCCCTATTCACAGTAGAAAATATTTTTAAAGCGAAATTGCTATAAAAACATCAAACACAAAAACATTTTTATGTATGGACACCATACTCAAAATTTCACTGAAAATTAAGTTTGAGGAGTTTTGCTTGGATGTTATGACTTTTTTGAAAGCTCACTAATACAATTTTCTTTTGTTTTCACCTAAAAGTGGAACTGTAAACAACTTTTATTCAACAGAATATTTAAACTTTAAAAAAAGAAACTGAATTCAGGTGTTCAGTGAATTACTTTTATCCACATTCATGAACACTGCCTGATCAGGGGGCTGATCAATAACCTAATCAATGCCATTGAGCAGTGACTGTAGCAGTTACACTGTCACTAATGTACCCAAAACCTTTTAAGTACAGCAGAAGTTTTATTTCATTTGATTTTCTAACAATTGATATGAACACACAGACCTGGGGAATGAATGATTAGTGTTGGTGCAGCTGAGACTGTGAACAGATGGAATTCTATACAAATAATGAAAATGTTTTAAAAAGTACGTATTTCACAAATGATGAAAAAAAAGTAAAAGTTTATAAGCCAGAAACTCAGAGGTTGCACATTTCCTAACAAACACATTTATGAACTTTAAATCCCACTCAGTGAAGGCTCAAGGCAGAAGTGGCACATCTGGGCAAGCCAGAGGCCTCTGCCCCTTGTGCCTCTGAAAAACAGATTCTGGTCCACAGCCCTGGACTAAAAACGGGGTGTCTGGCCAGAAACATGGGGGTTGGGTGAGCAGTATTTATTTTTAGTAATAATATTTCTTTCCCAAATAAAAATTCCCTTTGGTGGGAGGGGAAAATCTTCTCAGAAGTCCGAAAGCAGCAATAAGATGCAGCACAGGAGGATGAGGGCAGGAGGGGACCCTGGGGTGGGATGTCCCCAGGCTGGGCTTCCCCCAGGGGACACTGCAACACCACAGCTTGGGTGCTTTTCTCTTTGTTCAAGTTTTGGCATGAAATTCTTACATTTGGGCGTTTGTGGGGGGCAAACTAATTTCAGCTTAGTTGATCCAAACAGTGATTCCTGAGGTGCACCAGCAACACATTCCCTGCCCTGGCCCAGCTGGATTTCAAATTCTCTTTTCTTTCCTTCCCTTCCCTACACTGCCTTGGCAGAGGACCCTGAGTGTCACCCCAGGGCAGGAATCCCATTTATCTCCTCCTGCACTCAGGGCTCTGTCCAATACAGCTGGAAGAGACCTAACACAGCCCTTAATTTGGGAGAACCATTTCCACCCTGTCCCCTGTCAGAACCCCAGCCCAGCTGCCAAGGATGAATTTCCTTTTTCCAGCTGGAATGTATTTTGTACACCTGCATGATCAGGCATCAGAGAGAAATGATCAGACATCATCCTGCAGGGGTGAGCAGGGCAGGAAAAGTGCTATGCCAGGGATCTGCTGCCTGCCTCAACTCAGCCTTGACAGCAGAGATGCTGCTCCCAGGCAGGAATTCCATCAGGATTAATGAAACAGGAATTCCAGCAGCTTTAACCAGGCAGGAATTCCAGCAGTATTAACCAGACAGGAATTCCAGCAGCATCAACCAGGCAGGAATTCCATCAGGATTAATGAAGCAGGAATTCCAGCAGCATTAACCAGGCAGGAATTCCAGCAGCATTTAGCAGACAGGAATTCCAGCAGTATTAACCAGACAGGAATTCCAGCAGTATTAACCAGACAGGAATTCCAGCAGCACTAAC
The DNA here is from genome assembly GCA_024734555.1 of Trochalopteron elliotii. Taxonomy (NCBI): domain Eukaryota; kingdom Metazoa; phylum Chordata; class Aves; order Passeriformes; family Leiothrichidae; genus Trochalopteron; species Trochalopteron elliotii. Next base: position 77,340 of record JANPWX010000280.1, on the reverse strand, counting down.
AGGACCAGACGTGGCAGGGATCCCAGCAGCAAAGGGATCAGTGGAGCACGGGCAGGGAAAGGGCATTTCTGCACATTCAGATCTGGTTTTGCACAGAAACTGCAGACGTGCCCAAACCTTTGCAGAGTGCTGTGGAGTCGTGCAGCTGTCTCCTTCCTCAGCTCCTTCCAGATTCAAATGCAAATCAAATTTGATGGCCCCAGTCTGTAATTTCGTGCTGTGCTATCCTCTGCTATGCACATCAAGGAAACTACAAGTGTCTTTGCCATCTATTTTCCTTTTAAATCGGTGGGAAGATTTGCATTAAGACCAGATAAAATCCCTAAATGGGAATCTTCGGGGATTGTGAGATCCTTGCAAAGCAACTTTGCAAGAACCAGGATGAAAACTTGGGTGAGCAGAGTTATTGATGGACTTGGTGCCTGCCAAGGAACCTGTCCCTGCCAGGGCCAGCTGGACAGGGGCTGCAGGGCTCTGTGCCCAGGGGTGTGCTGATCAGGGCTCTGTGCCCAGGGTTCTGTGCCCAGGGATGTGCTGATCAGGGTCCTGTGCCCAGGAATGTGCTGATTTGGGTTCTGTGCTCAGGGTTCTGTGCCCAGGGATGTGCTGATCCCTCACCCACAGAGGGAAATCAGGGGGACCACGAGCCACCCACATCCTCCTAAACCCTTCCTGAGGCACTGCTGCCCAACGGCACGGCCCAAAAATCAGGGACAAAAATAGAGAATTCTCAAAACACCACACTAGAGCTGTGAACCCTGTGATGGAGCAGAGCAAGCAGGGTGAAGGCCTGGGGTGCAGGGTGAAAGAAGGCCTGGGGTCAGGGTGAAGCACCGGGGTCAGGGTGAAGGAAAGCCTGGGGTCAGAGTGAAGCCCCAAGGTCAGAGTGAAGCCCCAAGGTCAGCGTGAAGCACTGGAGTCAGGGTGAAGGAAGGCCCAGGGTGCAGGGTGAAGGCTCAGGGTCAGGGTGAAGGAAAGCCAGGGGCGAGGATAAAGGTCTGGGGTGCAGGGTGATGGACCAAGGTCAGGGTGAAGCACCAAGGTCAGGGTGAAGCACCAAGGTCAGGGTGAAGGAAATCCCAGGGTCAGGGTGAAGGAAAGCCTGGGACTGGGGTGAAGGCTTGCCCAGGGTCAGGGTGAAGCCCAGGGTCAGGGTGAAGGCTTGCCCAGGGTCAGGGTGAAGGCTCAGGGGTCAGGGTGAAGCACTGGGGTCAGGGTGAAGCCCCGGGGTCAGGGTGAAGCCCCAGAGCCCTGCAGACCCCACACTCACTGTTGGGGTCCACGTTCTCGCAGAGCTCGGTCTTGGCCTCGCCGTTGGGCCGGTCGCTGGGCTTGTGGGACAGCCGTGAGGACATGGTGGCCGCCGTCACCACCGCCTTGAAGCTGCGCTTGCGCTTCTGCACGTTGAGCTCGGGGTGGAAGATGATGATGTAAACCTTGGGCATGTAGAGCATCCCCAGAGCCACCGACGCGCTCAGGTTCATGGAGATGGTCAGCGTGGTGGTTTGGATGTAGAGCTGCGGGGAACAGACAGGGGGTTACACACCATTCAGACAGGAGTAGCCACTGATTCCTGACAGAAATACCCACTGATTTCTGACAGAAATACCCACTGATTCCTGACAGAAATACCCAGTGATTTCAGACAGAAATAGCCACTGATTCCTGACAGAAATACCCACTGATTCCTGACAGAAATAGCCACTGATTCCTGACAGAAATACCCACTGATTCCTGACAGAAATACCCACTGATTTCTGACAGAAATACCCACTGATTTCTGACAGAAATACCCACTGATTCCTGACAGAAATACCCACTGATTCCTGACAGAAATACCCACTGATTTCAGACAGAAATACCCACTGATTTCTGACAGAAATATCCACTGATTTCAGACAGAAATACCCACTGATTTCTGACAGAAATATCCACTGATTTCAGACAGAAATACCCACTGATTTCTGACAGAAATATCCACTGATTTCAGACAGAAATACCCACTGATTTCTGACAGAAATATCCACTGATTTCAGACAGAAATACCCACTGATTTCTGACAGAAATATCCACTGATTTCAGACAGAAATACCCACTGATTTCTGACAGAAATATCCACTGATTTCAGACAGAAATACCCACTGATTTCTGACAGAAATATCCACTGATTTCAGACAGAAATACCCACTGATTTCTGACAGAAATATCCACTGATTTCAGACAGAAATACCCACTGATTTCTGACAGAAATATCCACTGATTTCAGACAGAAATACCCACTGATTTCTGACAGAAATATCCACTGATTTCAGACAGAAATACCCACTGATTTCTGACAGAAATATCCACTGATTTCAGACAGAAATACCCACTGATTTCTGACAGAAATATCCACTGATTTCAGACAGAAATACCCACTGATTTCTGACAGAAATATCCACTGATTTCAGACAGAAATACCCACTGATTTCTGACAGAAATATCCACTGATTTCAGACAGAAATACCCACTGATTTCTGACAGAAATACCCACTGATTTCAGACAGAAATACCCACTGATTCCTGACAGAAATACCCACTGATTTCAGACAGAAATACCCACTGATTCCTGATAGAAATACCCACTGATTCCTGATAGAAATACCCACTGATTCCTGACAGAAATAGCCACTGATTTCAGACAGAAATATCCACTGATTTCAGACAGAAATACCCACTGATTTCAGACAGAAATAGCCACTGATTTCAGACAGAAATACCCACTGATTTCTGACAGAAATATCCACTGATTTCAGACAGAAATACCCACTGATTTCTGACAGAAATAGCCACTGCAGCACTTCAGACACAAATACCCACTGATCCTTAACCTGTCTGCATATGTAACACACCACGGACAGTGCTGGAGCACTTCAGACAGAAATACCCACTGATTGCTGACATAAATACCCATTGCAGCACTTCAGAGAGAAATACCCACCATAAATACCCACTGGAAAGGGATTTCTAACCAGTCTGCATGTGTTACACACCATGGGCAGGGGCTTCAGACAGAAATACCCACTGATTTCAGACATAAATACCCACTGATTTCTGACCAGTCTGCATGTGTTACACATTGAGCCTGGCCAGGCTGCAGCAGTTCAAACACAAATACCCACTGGAAAGAAATTTTTAACCCGTCTGCATGTGTAACACACCACCGGCAGGGGCTGCAGCAGTTTGAACATAAATACCCACTGATTTCTAACCAATCTGCATGTATAACACACCGAGCCTGGCCAGGCTGCAGCAGCTCAAACACAAATACCCATTGTAAAGTAATTTTTAACCAGTTTACATGTGTTACACACCGAGCCTGGCCAGCCTGCAGCACTTCAGACATAAATATCCATTGTAAAGAGATTTTTAACCAATTCACACACGTTACATATCAGGCCTGGCCAGCCTGCAGCAGTTCACACACACAAACACACCCATTTCACACTGATTTTTCACCGGTTTGCAGTGAAGATGTGTGAGCTGAGACCTTTGCACTGCAGCCACTGTGGTGTCCCACACAAATCCACCAGCAGCCTCAGTGCTGGAGACTTCATGTGGCCTTAGCACAATTCCCACAGCAGTGGCACAGCTTTGGCTCATTGATTTAGGGTGCAGATCAGATTTGGACTGAAATAATTCTGATACAAATCAGGGCTTAGCTGAGCTGTAAGTTATAGAAAAGAAGCTATAATAACACATTATTATAGCTTATCCTGTGGAAGATAAGTTATAATAATAATCAGTAGAAATTTCTGACTTTCAAAAACATTGAGGACGGTGGGATTTCCTTGTTTTTACTTCAGAATTGTTCTTCAATTCTCTACAGTTCACTGAAATACCTCTGCAGAGGGTACACAACAATTTCCGTGCTTGTGACACTCAGCTCATTATTGTGAAAAAATATTTTCGACTCAGAGAACAGGTATTGAGATGAGTATTCAAAGAAACCACAGGGATTAAAAAATGTGCTCTGCAAATATACAGGGGTAGAAAAGCCTTTTCTTACCCTCTTTTTTTTTAAAAAGCTGTCTTTTCAGAGGACACACATAACAGATAAAGCAGAACAATTCTCAGGACTTTAGAGGATTCAGCACAATTAAAAGGCACAGAGGCAGCACAATACAGGTGTGAGGGAGCTGGAGAGGCAGCAGCGTCTCTGCAGATCCTCTCCAGAAATTAAACATACAGGGGATCCAGAGAGATGGGAAAAGCATCACACACGGAGGGTGGTTGCTTCAGAACAGTTTCCTCCTCTCCCCATGCAGTGCTCATCAGGCTGAGCTGCTGATGGCAAAACTCTGAGAACAACACAAACGTCTCCAGCCTTGCCCTCGTGGTGTCCTGAAGCCAGTTCTGGGGGAGCTTTCAGAGCCTCCACACCCAGCTCCTCAAATGTCCCCAGAGCTCTGCCTGCCCCTGCCCCCACACATTTATTATATATTCAACTTTTATAGGTTTTATATAATTATAATTTTATATAATAATTATAATTATTTAATATAGTTTTATATATTTATAGATTTAATTTATATATATTTAACTTTTATATATTTAATTTTATATATTTATATTTCTATTATATTTGGATAAATTTAATTTTGATTTATTTAATATTTATATATTTAATTAGGGTCATTCTGCACCAGTGCCCGAGACTGGGGGAGCTTTCAGAGCCTCCACACCCAGCTCCTCAAATGTCCCCAGAACTCTGCCTGCCCCTGCTCCTGGCACCGAGAGCCTCCACACAGTTAATTTTTATATAATTTTTTTTATATATTTAATTTTGATATATTTATTTTTATATATTTATTTTTATATTTAATTTCAATATATTTAATTTTTTTTTTTTTTTTTGGATAAATTTAAATTTGAGATATTTAGTATTTATATATTTAATTAGGGTCATTCTGCACCAGTGCCCAAGACTGGGGGAGCTTTCAGAGCCTCCACACCCAGCTCCTCAAATGTCCCCAGAACTCTGTCTACCCCTGCCCCTGGCACCGAGAGCCTCCACACAGTTAATTTTTTATATTTAATTTTTATATAATTAATTACAATATATTTAATTTAAATATATTTATTTTTGGGTAAAATTTAATTTTGATATATTTAATATTTATACATTTAATTAGGGTCATGCTGCACCAGTGCCCGAGACTGGGGGAGCTTTCAGAGCCTCCACACTCAACTCCTGCAAATGTCCCCAGAACTCTGCCTGCCCCTGCCCCTGGCACCGAGAGCCTCCACACATTTCATTTTTATATATTTAATTTTACATATTTAATTTTTATATAATTAATTCTATACATTAAAATTTTATATATTTAATTACTATTTAATTTTAATATATTTATTTTTGATAAATTTAATTTTGATATATTTGTTTTCGATAAATTTAATTTTGATATATTTAATGTTTATATATTTAATTAGGGGCATTCTGCAGCAGTGCCAGGCACAGGCAGCAGCTCCAGGGGCTGCCCCAGTGGGGAACTGGCCTGACTGGGAGCCGCCTCACCCCGGGGACCTTTTGATCCAACACTTTCCCCTAAATCCTGCAAAGGCTGCGCCCAGCAGAGCAGCAGCAGCAGCTCAGGAATTCGTTCTTATTTTCCCCGCCGGAACGGGGTTGAAGGTGAAATGATTATTTAATCGAAGGGGTCTTCGGCAGCACCTCAGCTGAGCTCCCGCCCGGCAAACGCTGATGGCAGATAAAAGGGCAGGGAGAAAAGAGCGTTTGTAGAACAAGGAGCGATGAGTGACACACAAAGCTTCTCATGACAAATGGGAGGGCGGAAAGATAAGGGAAACTAATAGATATGCTTATTATGCAGAGCCTCAGTTTTATGTGTTTTATCTCTGCTTTGTGGTTTTACCAGTCAGACATAAAAATGCAGTTTACGTGAAACTATTTCATTCCTTATTTCGCTTCTTCTGATAAATTCCGGGGAAGCATTTTAGATGAATGCAAATGGGTGACTTAAAGTACAAAGGATCAGATTTAACTGACAATGGGACTCTAATAACTCATGCGTGCCTTTTACAGCCGGCTGCCGAACCTGGCAGCTCCCGAACCTGAGATTAAATTAAGAAATTAAGATGCAGATTTAGTGAGAGATGCTCGAACTTGACGTGGATGAGAACTGGGACCGAGTTTGTTCAGCCTGGAGGGGAGAAGCTCTGGGGTGACACGGATGTGGCCCTGCAGTGCCTGAAGGAGCTGCAGGAAACTGGAGAGAGAATTGCCAAGGGATGGAGGGACAGGACACAGGGAATGGCTTCAAACTGCCAGAGGGCAGGGCTGGATGGGATACTGGGGATAAATCCTTCCCTGGCAGGGTGAGGATGTGCTGGGATGGTGTTGCCCTGAATTTTCCTGCTTTCCAGTGTTTGCAGTTTGTAGTGGAGGTTCTCACGCAGCTTCATGTGAACTATGTAGATATTTAGAACTTCCCTATCTTGTTTACATATTTCTCCTCTCAGAGGAGGAATGTGACTGATGGTGATGTTCACCAATGAGGTCAAGAAGGTGGTGACCTGTGCAGCCAATCTTTTGCCTTCTGGCCAAAATGTATAAAAGATGGAGTCAAAAATTAGAACAAAGCTTTTTCCTGCCTGACCTTCTGTGTCTGCCTCGTCCTTTGTGTGCCTGAAATTGCCACAGGATGGAATTCCCAGAGCAGCTGTGGCTGCCCCGGGATCCCTGGCAGTGCCCCAGGCCAGGTTGGACACTGGGGTTGGAGCAGCCTGGGGCAGTGGGAGGTGTCCCTGCCATGGCAGGGGTGGCACTGGGTGGGATTTAAGGTCTTTCCAACCCAACCCATCCCATGATGTTGCCAGAGGAAACCCAGGCTTCTTTCTAAACCCAATCTGGTGTTGGTCTCCCAGGCCACACCCCTGGAGGGTTTGAAGCCACATTTGAGCTGGCAGAAGGACAAAGTCATTCTGCAGGGTCACCCTCACTCAAATCTCCTCCTCTCTCCAGCGGACTCTGACTTTTGACAAATTCTAACTTCACAGGCTGCTGCAAATGCAGCGACTTTGAAGCAAGCTGGAGAAAACCCAACCCCGAGGACATCATTCACATGCAAAAGCACCTAGATTTTATCACTTCTTTTACATAAGTGATTTCCATTTGAATTTTAGATTTTTTATGTTTTCCAGATTCTTGCTTTATTCATGCAAATCACGAAAATTGCCTTCAGAACCTTGAGAGAAAATTGGACTGGTCTGGAATGCACACATCTAATAACGGGCAATTTTTATAGAACAAAATCCATCAGTGGCAGATTTTGCATGAACTGTGACTTCCCCGGGAAGAACTGCAGGGTCAGGCCTCTTTCCCTGCCAGCCCAGGAGAGATTTCCAGCTGCTGGGCCAGGAGAACTGAACTCACAGTTTATATAACAACAACTCAGAGCTTCAGAGCTTTGAAAAGTCCCTTTAGGAGTCAGAAATCCTTTTTGCAGACTAGAGCTTTGCCTTCAGTCCAATCAGGAGCAACTGCTCCTCTTTTCTAATTCAGCTTTCTAATTATGCACTGAATTGTGTTATGTTGCAATATGGAAATAAAGTGGTAACTGGAGATATTTTTGGGCTCGTGCTATTACAAGCCAATTTATCTCACTTTTATATGGGAATTAAAACAAATGTTCTTACAGATGAAGTAGATGGTTTATAAATCTCCCAGAAGGCTTTTCCAGGTCATCTGAAGATTCTATCTCATTCTCCACATTATGTTGGGCAAATATAAGAATGAGAAACACTTTTTAATAAAAATTAAAATTAGCTTCCCCTGTGCTATGTGTTTGCAGAAACACGGAAGTGAAAGGGCCTGAATGCAAATGTGCCCTGGGACATTTCACTGTCCAAGGGGTGGGTGAGGACCCTCAGCCCTCCTTCAGGAGCTCACTGAGAGCCCCAAAGCCAGCAGGACATGCCAGCACATTCCTGTTCCCTCAGACAAGCTGATTTCTGCAGGTTCAGGCAGTGACAGCTCTGCCCAGACAGCTCTGTCCTCCCAGGGCTGCACAGGGAAATGGGAACAGCACATGGGAGCAGCCCTGCCAGCTCCTGCCTCACAGCCAGGGCATCCCTAAGGCCCTTCCCAAGCCAAAGGTTCCCTGATGTAATGGTGATTTAAATCACTGTGGGGTGTTCCCAGCTCTCTGCCCTGCTGTGCCCCTCAGTGTGCATTGTCCCCATGAACACAGCCCCCTCCCCTTGCCCTGCTGGGGTGCAGCAATCCCCCAGGAGCCCCCCAGGGCCAGGGGGGACAGCAGCCCTGTGGGAATGGACATGCTCAGGGAGCTGGACAAGTGTCAGGGTCTGTACACAAATCTGACCTACGAACAAATGCCAGGAGCTGTGCTGATTATCACAGTTATTACAGCAGAGATGGCCAGGCAGGCACAGAGAGCCTCTGTGGGGTGGCTGTGGGGTGGCTGTGGGGTGGCTGTGGGGTTGCAGGGAAGCAGTGCCACCACTTCATTATCAATCACAGAATCACAGGATGTTTAGGTTGGGAGAAAGCTTCCAGATCATCGAGTCCAACCCAGCCCTGACACCTCAATAAACCCTGGCACCAAGTGCCACATCCAGTCTCTTTTTAAACACATCCAGGGATGGTGACTCCACCACCTCCCCGGGCAAACCATTCCAGTATTTAATCACTCTTTCTGTGAAAAACTTCTTCCTGATATCCAACCTGTATTTCCTTGACTCAGCTTAAGGCTGTGTCCTCTCCTTCTGTCAGTTGCTGCCTAAACTGAAATTCTGTGCCTGGCAATGGCACCAAAGGTGACACTGAAGGATGGGATGGGATTTTACTGTCAGGAAATGTCCCTTCAGTGGCTGCTTGTTGTGCAGCCTGGCAGTGCTTGGGTGCCCAAAGAGCCCCACAGCTCCTGGCCAGGCTCAGGGAATGGGCTGCACATCCCAGAATCCCAGAATGGTTTGGGTTGGGAGGGACCTTAAATCCCACCCAGTGCCACCCCTGCCATGGCAGGGACACCTCCCACTGTCCCAGGCTGCTCCAAGCCTTGTCCAACCTGGCCTTGGGCACTGCCAGGGATCCAGGGGCAGCCACAGCTGCTCTGGGCACCCTGTGCAGGGCCTGCCCACCCTGCCAGGGAACAATTCCTGCCCAAGATCCAATTTATGCCAACAAAATGAGAAAAATAGAAGCATGTAAAATACCAACTTGCTGAGGGCAAAATCGTGTCCTGGCCCCTGTGGCAGCACTGCACAGGGATGCTGTGAGGGATCATGTCCCAGCATGTTCCTGGCAGCAGGAGCTCAGCCAGCCAAAGGAGAACTCAATCATAATCCCAGAGAGTCACACCTGCAGAGGCCACAGGCAAAGGCAGCCAGCACAGAGTGAACTGGGCTAAAAGGACAAATTCCCAATTCCCATTGCCTGCACGGTGAAACTGCTCCTGCTGATGTCACCTTGTCACAGCCACTGCTCATTTTCACGTCCCAAGAGCACCCAGCACATCGAGTTTTGCAGCTTGTGGTCCACAGGCAAACGTGTGGAGGAGAGCTGAAGTGAATGTCTGTATTTTAAATATCTCAGTTATTCCAGCTAAATATTTTATACAGCTTGTTCCCTTATATTAGGAACTTCCTTATGCAAGAAATTTGCATGCACCAAAAATAAACCTTTATGGGCTGTATCCATAACTTGTGTGATAATTCAAAATAGCAAACACTGAAGCACTTGATCTGAGGGCTCTGATGCAGATGCAGAAGAGGAGGGATTTTGTCCCTCCAGCCTGCGACAGAAACTCTATAACAGCTTATCTGGAAGGAAATTAAATTAGCCAGATAATTGGAGAGAGCAGCAATGGAAAAGCAAATGCTGCTTTCAAACAGCATCTGATGGCTGGGAGAGGAACTGGAGCAGCATCAGAGGCCATCCCACAAGTCCCACGGCTCATACAGACAATCCCCAGCAGGTTCCTCCTCTGCCTTGGCATTCTCTGGCAGGTTCAGGGACAACAAAGGTGCCCAGGGACTGCCTGGAGTCACCTGGGAATTGCTGAATGTCCTAGGGTGACTATGTATCCCCAAATCGTCTGTTCTGTGTTCTGTACCTTTAAGACTGGTTCTGAGAGTGAGCAGGGAAAGAAGAAGCGCGGAAAAGGACAGTCCTGGCCCTGGCTCAGGCCAGTCAAGGACTGGAGGGGTTTGCAGTTGGTGCCTCCCTGGGACTGATTCCACTGTCCTTGGGCAGAACCTGGGCAGAGTCAGGGATGTGCCAGGAAGGAGCCACCAAGGACAGGGGGGTCTGGAGTGAGGTCTGTGCATCCCCAGCACTGCCCAGGAGTCACCCTGCAAGGACAGGGGGGTCTGGAGTGAGGTCTGTGTGTCCCAGCACTGCCCAGGACAGGCTCTGCCTCCCTTTGGGCTCCTCCCTGCTGCTGTGTGCCCCTGGCACCGAGCTCTGCCCTGCTCTGCCAGCTGCTGTCCCTGCTGGGTGACACCCTGTGCCCACTGTGGGTGCAGGGATGGGCTGTGAGCCCTGTCCTGCCACAGGGGAGGAGGAGCCCTCCCTGCAGGTGCTGCCCACAGGGACAGTGACAACAGGGGGACAGAGACAGCTCCACGACAGGGACAGTGACAACAGGGGGACACAGACACTGCATGTCCCTCTCCTGGCTTTCCTTCCCTGTCCATTACACATCCACAGGCAAGGTATGGGATCTGCAGAGGATGAGGTGTCCCCACAGGACCCCAGCTGTCCCCAGTGCAGTGTCCCCAGCTGTCCCCAGTGCAGTGTCCCCACAGGATCCCAGCTGTCCCCAGTGCAGTGTCCCCAGCTGTCCCCAGTGCAGTGTCCCCAGTGCAGTGTCCCCACAGGACCCCAGCTGTCCCCAGTGCACTGTCCCCAGCTGTCCCCAGTGCAGTGTCCCCACAGGATCCCAGCTGTCCCCAGTGCAGTGTCCCCACAGCAGGAGTGTCCTGAGACCCCCCAGCCCTGCTGCTGCCTCCCCCAGGGCTCTGAGGGTGAGCAGGGATTGCAGTCACAGCAGGGCCTGGCTGGATTTCAGGCACAGCCAGAGGGAAGAGCTCCAGAAATCCCATTATCAATCCTCAGAACTGTCTAACAGCTCCTGTTTGGCATTCCTGTTTGTGATCAAAGCTCTAAAGTAAGTTACACATCACTAAAAGAGACAAACACAAAGTGCAGCAGGAGTAATGTACATCCTCAACCTCTATTATTGAAATAATGGCTTTTCCCTCTCTCACGGGCTGAGCACTTGGCTTTTTGGAGCTAGAAATAATTCTTCATCTGTCACTTCTTCCAAAAAACAAAGAACCAAAAAAAAAAAGGAAAGGAAAAAAGAGAAAGCCTTCATTTCATTGCTCCCTCTTGCCACTGCACTGCTAAATTGACTGACACACAATCTTGGCATTTTCGGGTATTCAGAGCCAGGCTCTGGCTGCTGTTGTAAATCATATTTCTCCACACTTCTTGCATTTTATTCATTTTATACATGACCAGAGATTAGAGTTCAAATGAAACAGATTTTGCTATCCTTCTTATATTCCAAACGTCACCAGTCTAGAAATCTTTAATTTCACTCACTTCAACTATTGAATAATTCAATGAAAAAGGAGAAAAAAACCCAACCCTGCAACCCTCAGTTCGAGATTTTGAGGAAAATAAAGTGAAACCCCCCAGGGCTGTGCCTCCCCCAGGGCACACACAGTGTCCCCAGGGGCACACACACAATGTCCCCAAAGGCACAAAATGTCCCCAGGGGCACACAATGTCCCCTCTAGACCAGGTTTTTTCAAGCCCTGCATTCACCAACATCTGCAAATGTCCAAATCCCCATCCTCAGTTTTAGGAGAGAAGCTGTGGAAGCTTCTGAAGCATTTCCACCAGACCAGCCACGGCCATCCAGCACAGCAGAAAGCCCTGGAATTTCCCAGGAATATCCCAGGATCAAATATTGCTTTTAAGGATGGAGCCAGGCAGCCTCCCCACACACACCCCCTCCTTCCTTACCAAACAGCTGCACAGAGAACACCAGGCAAAGCTCTCTTGTGATTTTTCTTACGTTATTAAAGCATTCCAGAACAGAAAATAAACTCGGGCCAGACCATTTTAAGACAATTCCATTTACCCGAGATGGAGGAATGAGCACAAGGAATATCAGGGGAAAGTATTGGTGATAAAGAGGCAAACGAAGTTCAAGTTAATGTGTGTAAATAAACGCACAGATGGGCAAGGAGATGGGCAGCTCAGAATGGGATGGCCTTCAGAAATGGCCATGTGTAACAAATCAGTTCTGGAGAATCTGACACGCTGAGAGACCACAACTTTCAAAAAGCACAAACAAGGGTGGGCTGAAGGGAGCAACAAGAAGGATGGGACCTCACAACCTGGAGCTGGAATTGGACAATTAAACCCCAATATGCAAAGGGACCAAAGCTTATAAAAATGTGAGACCTCATGACCATTTTGGGTCTGTTTTGTGACCATTTTATGACCATTTTGGGTCCACCTTGGGTGTAGCCCTGCTCAGGCCCTGCCCTGCCCAAGGTGTATCCTGGAGGCCTTTCAATAAAGGAACAGCAGGATGGAAACCCATCAGCAGGAGCTCCTGCAAGCCCCTCTGGCTCTGCACCCCCAGAGACCCCATGGGTGTGGGCAGGGGAGATATGGGGGTGGGGGTGGCACAGGGGGCTCCTGGCCAGGGTCCAGCTGAGTCCTCCCAGCCAGAGCAGCCCCAGGATGTGCCCAGGTCCAGCTCCCTCCTCCCAGCCAGAGCAGCCCCAGGATGTGCCCAGGTCCAGCTGAGTCCTCCCAGCCAGAGCAGCCCCAGGATGTGCCCAGGTCCAGCTCTCTCCTCCCAGCCTGAGCAGCTCCTGCAGCAGCTCCAGGATGTGCCCAGGTTGTCATGGCAATGGGAACTCTGTGAGTGCAGCCCTGCCAGCTGCAGCTTTGCCTTGACAGCACTGAAAAACACTGCCAAAATTATCCAGGGCCTGGGAAGGGGAGGCACAAATGCCCTGGTGGTTCTCTCTCTCCACTCAGGCTCCAGCCTGGGGGTTGCAATTGTGTTTTACTGCCCAGTAAATCAGGCAGACACACGTCAGGACAGCAGGCAGCCCTCTCACTTAAGGTATTCAGGTCTTGAAAAATTAAATCCATAATCCAGAATAAATACAAGCATTGTTAAGAGTTCCCCAATCACACACAGTAATTTATACTGAGAAAACAAAGCCAAAGGAGCAAGTCAAGCCTTAAGCCAGCCTTACCAGAGGGGCTGACTCAGGCCAGCAGGGCAAGGCAGCCCCAGGCAGGGTTTCATTCTCCTGCTCTGACTGGGGTTCAAATCGAGCTGTAATCAAGTGTCCATCCTGCTCAGGCTCTCCTGACCTGTCCATCTGCAGTCCTGCCAGGATGAAAACCCAGGTATGTCAGCCCAGGCCATGCCCCTAACGAGAGCAGAGATCCCCACAGAAGGTTCATCTCACAGAGCAAGCTCCAACACTTTTTTCTGTCCTTTCACTCCAATTCTGCCTCCCCTGATCCAGCCATATGAATATTTGATTTATGTCCAGCCAGTCTGGCCCACTTGGAAGGCTTTCCCTGAGATCAAACTGCTCTTTTTCTGAGACACTCCAGTTAATAAATTCCCTTTGCCTCCTTCAGCAACTGAACATCCTCCATCTCCTGACACACTGGGCTCACAAAAACTCACCCCAAACCTTTCCCCATCTGAAATGAAATCCTCTGGCCTTCCCAGAAGCACAAAACTTATTCCCCTGCAGGGCTGGGTGCCAGACCTTCACTGAGCACACAGTTCTGACCCCACAGCTGGCTCACACCCTTGGGGCAGTGCAGCTGAGCCCTTTGGGGCTGCCCCCTGGCCCTGCAGTGGGAGCTGCCCCCCAGCCCCACAGCCTGTGGGAGTCACTGGTGTCACAGCTGGGCATGTTTCCTGGAGAATCCACCCAGTTTCCTCTTGGTTTGGCCACTCCAGGGTGTTTATTTCTGGGAGCAGGTCCTTCATGTGCAACCTGTGCCCCTCCTTTCCCTCGGAGCAGACTCCACCTGGCTGAGGAGGTTGGAAAAGACCCCCAAGAGCAGCCCCTGGCTGATCCCCAGCTTGTCACCCAGACCATAGCCCCGAGTCCAGGGAGGGTGACCCCACCACTGCCCTTTATGCTGAGCCAACACAGTATTCTCAGTGTGCATTCCCAGCTCAGCCAGTGTGCAGAACCTCAAACCAACCCCACAAAACACTCCTTGCCCACCTAATGCCCCAGAGGTGCCCAGTGGCCCGAGCCCTGCCCTGCCCCAGCACTGACTGTGGTCACTTCACTCCCCCAGGGCTACAAATCCCAAAAATCAACTGGAATCTTTCAATGTCAGTGAAGTTTGACCCGGGCCCATAGGGAGAATCTATTCCATATATTTGCATACAAAGTAAGATCTAATTCTGCTCAGAGACCTTCAGGGGAATTTGAAGTGCAAGGCAGTGTCAGTGCAGGAGGGGAGAGGGAAGGGATAATCCCACACTTATTACTTCTCTTTAAAGACCTTTGGAGCAGAGCTCTGGCAATAAAAAGCACTGACAAATACACACACATGAAGCAAGCCATTTGTTCAGTGACTTTTGAAATGATAATGTAATTATTAGTTAAACCAGAGCATTTACATATTGCTTTGGCCACTTAGAGAAAACTTGTTATGGCTGGACATGTCCTGTGCCACCACAGTGCTGGGTACAGAGTGTGGAGTGTGCTGGGGGAATAAAGGCTGCAGCCAAGTACCCAGAGCAGTCAGCAATTCAGTTATTCTTGTAACTGGGTTATTTATTTATTCATTTATTGATTTATGAGCATGGCCAGAGCAGCTGTGGCTGCCCCTGGATCCCTGGCAGTGCCCAAGGCCAGGCTGGACACTGGGGTTGGAGCAGCCTGGGACAGTGGGAGGTGTCCCTGCCATGGCAGGGGTGGCACTGGGTGGGATTTAAGGTCCCTCTCAACACAAACCACTCTATGAAAATGATTTCATTTTCTGAAGGATGAACGTGAACAGGGAGTGTGGAAAGAATGGAAGATTCATGGATGAGGCAGCAGGGCCTTTGTTCCTGACCAGCCATCGTCAGGAGTTTAAACCCTGGCACAAGGAATATAATTCCTTGTATTAAAGAAAAGCAATTTAAAGGTCAAAACAACAACAATAATAAAAGGGTCAGACATGGGGAGAGGGCAGCAGCTCAAGCCTCACAGGCTGGACCCACACGTGGCTGCTCAGATGTCCCTGCAAGAACGATAGACCCACCAGCTCTCCCTGGAGCTCTGCCAGCCATCAGCAGCATCTCCCGGGCTGAAAATGCCCTTCCCGAGGCTGGTGTGGCTCAGGCAGGTCTGTGCCAGCCCCTGTCCCTGTCCCGGGCCCGGAGGGGCTGCCCGACCCCCGGAGAAGAGCAGGAGCACGGGAAGGGCTCGGGATTATCTGCGAGCACAGCGGACACCGCCAGCTCTCCCTTTGCTCCGTTATTCCTCCGGAGCCGTGCGGGTTCGCATTTCATTAACTCGGTGATGCAGCCAGCCAGTCCTTGTTGCTGCTAATGGATCACAATTAGAACACACCGTTGCCACGGCAACTGCCCAGCGCATCATCATCATCATCACAATCATCATCATCATCATTCCTGCCCCTTTCCCGCAATTGCCGGGCTCGGCACACGCACACGGGCGGGAATTGTCACGCCAAACTGGGAATGGGTAACCCCGCAATACGAGATCATTTAGATGCTCATTTAAATGAAGTTTAATTACAAAAGGTCTACCGTTTCAGGACCTGCCAAATTGCAGTCGTTCCACGATCCCCCGTATCTTCGGGAGGTACCCGTGTGCACCAACGCTAATCCAGAGCATCGGGGAAGAGCTTCTCCCTCGATTAACTAACACTGCCTTTTTATGGTGAGAATAAAGCAAATCTCCATCTCAAACCCGCCGCTGCGGTGACAGTTCCCAGCGATATCCAAACCACTCCCCAGTGAGGTGATGCCCTGTCCTGCACAGCCCCGCCGAGCTCCCGTTCCTCATCACCGGCTCCAGGGAACCCTGGAATTACCTCCCGCACGTCAGTCAGAGATAACACCGCAATTCACTCGGAATTATCCACAGCTCCCCATCAGCAGCTTCATTTGGGGTGCTCAAACCGAGAGCAATCCGGGGAGAAAAACCAGAGTTTTAAGCCCAAATCAGCTCACGTGTGATTTAACTCCTCCGTGGCCTGACAGGAGTTAACGAGCCGCAGACACGAACGTGAATCTGTAACGTATTCAATGTGTTTTAACAGGATGCAAAAGCAGAGCCTGGTTAACGCTGCCTTCAGGGCTGTGAAACTTCCCCAGGGCGATTTGCTGCCCCTGCTGCCGCCACAGCTCCCTCATCTCTGCGTGACCCAGCCACAGGAGCCTGGAAATACAACCTGGATTGGTGACAAACGCTCCCCGCTGTCAGTCTGGGACAATTGAAATACTGCAAATAAATACAACCTGAACTGGTGACAAACCCTCCCTGCTGTCAGTCTGGGACAAGTGAAATACAGGAAATACAAATACAATCTGGATTGGTGACAAACCCTATCTGCTGTCAGTCCGGGGCAATTGAAATACTGCAAATAAATACAAACTGAATTGGTGACAAACCTTCCCTGCTGTCAGTCTGGGACAATTGAAATACAGGAAATACAAATGCAAACTGAATTGGTGACAAACCCTCCCTGCTGTCAGCCCGGGGCAATTGAAATACTGCAAATAAATACAAACTGAATTGGTGACAAACCCTCCCTGCTGTCAGTCCGGGACAATTGAAATACTGCAAATAAATACAACCTGAACTGGTGACAAACCCTATCTGTCAGCCCGGGACAACTGAAATACAGGAAATACAAATACAAACTGAATTGGTGACAAACCCTACCTGCTGTCAGCCCGGGACAATTGAAATACTGCAAATAAATACAACCTGAACTGGTGACAAACCCTCCCCGCTGTCAGCCCGGGACAGTTGAAATACAGGAAATACAAATACAAACTGGATTGGTGACAAACCCTCCCCACTGTCAACTCGGGACGACTGAAATACTGCAAATAAACACAAACTGGATTGGTGACAAACCCAACCTTCTGTCAGCCCGGGACAATTGAAATACTGCAAATACAAACTGAACTGGTGACAAACTCTACCCTCCTGTAAATGCCATTCTGGGACCTGACTCTGTAAATGCTGTTTTGGGACCTGACTCTGTAAATGCTGTTTTGGGACCTGACTCTGGTCAGTGTTTTGGGACCTGACTCAGTAAATGCCCTTTTGGGACCTGACTCAGTAAATGGTGTTTTGGGCATCACCTCCCCGAGCCCGGGGCCATGGGCAGGGCTCCGAGCAGCCCCCGAGCCCCCACGCCCCCCGGACACGGGCTGGGCTGGGTTTTACCCGGGAAATCCAGCTCGGGTGGGATCAGAGGGAAGCACAGGCAGGGCTCAGTCTGCTCTGCACCAGCGGGGACATCTGACCTCCCTTCCTTATCCTCAGTCCTTATCAGATTTCATCTTCCAGTCAATAAAACCTGCTCAAACAACATTGATTCTGAACTTCTGGAGAATCAAATCACTTGACTTCCTTGCTCCTCCAATTAAGGCAGCAGAATAAATCTTAACTACTCCCTAATACCGGTTTTCACAAGACTTTCTTCAGCTCTAATCACGTTTAAGCACCTTGGCCAAACGAATTGATTTCCATTGCTTTTCCTTCCCACCACCCAAGAGAGTCTGTGCTGAGCTCCCAGTGCATCTCCTCTCCAGCTCACGGGTGAATTACTGCTGCTAGCTCAGCTGCTAGGCAGGATCTGCTCCTCTGCTAAAAACAGCTATCTTGTCTCCAAATGATATTTAATTATCTCCATTAAACATTACAGGCTGCTCTGATGCTGGAGATGTAAATCAGAGGGAACAAGAGGAAGATGAGAGCATATTGTTCATCTCATGTTTTGTCCTCCTACTCCCTCTGCACTCTGTTAAATAAGTGTCTCTAGAGGTAAGGCCAACGTGTGAACACTGCAGTTATTCCATTTACAATACACACATTATTTTTCACGGGTGAAACCGTGAGAATGGGCAGGGCTAAACCTCAGCTTTCCCTGCTGTGGCAGAGGCAGTTAAGGGCTGGACGGATGGTGTTTAATGAGCAATTAACAGCGCAAGAAAAGCTGTTATTGCACAAATATAAACATGCTCCAAATCACTTCTGACCTGGTAGGGTTGAGACACAGTTTTTTTGCTTCAGTCTACAAGAATTCATTGTTGTTTCTCTTTAACCTTCTGCTGAGCTTATGCCTCAAAAGCAAAACACGAGGCAATTTCTATGACTGAGCATGATGGATTCTACTTTTATTATTGTTATTATTACATGCCTGCTTAAACCATTTAAAACAACAAATAAATCCTTCAAGCCAATATTTTTGCACCCATCTCTTACGTATAGAGAATTTTACTTTTTGCTTTGTGTTGGACTGGCCTTGCTGGACTCAAAATGTTCTTTTCAGGGCAGCTCTTTCCCCCCCTGCACAGCCAGCTGTGTTCAGCTCTGGTGTGCACAGAGGAGCTGATCTTTGGTGTCAGAGGATCTCTCACAGGTCTCCCCAGGATGCTCAAAGGCCTTGCTTTGTGGAGAGGAGATTTCCTTGCCAGGGCCTGCAAGCTGGAATTTTTTACTGCTCTTAGAGGAAGATTTTGGCTGAAGGAGGGGAGGTTTAGATTAGACATCAGGAAGAAATCCTTGACAGGGCTTGGAGCAGCCTGGGACAGTGGGAGGTGTCCCTGCCATGGCAGGGGTGGCACTGGGTGGGCTCTGAGGCCCTTCCAACCCAACCTGACTGTGATATATGTTCTAAAATAAATTCGTGTATCAAGTATGTTATATGTTATAAAATAAAACTGTGCTACAAGTTTAAGTTTCCAAAAATTGTAAAGGTGTCTCCGACCATCGAGACCCATTTGCAACTGTAAAGACTCTCAGATAATCGCAGGGCAAAGCCAAAATTTACAACCCCACATGAAGAGCTGAGCCCAAGGCTGAGTGCTCTGCTCACTGCACGGTGGTTTGGAGCAGGATGATGGAATTCCCTCTTTGTGACATCCACCTCACGAGCTCTCTCCAAGCAAAGCTTCACCTGGCTCCCCCTGCTCCTCTCCTGGCAGTTTTCCTTGCTCCTTCCACTTTGTTCCTATTTATTCTACAACAAACAGAAGAAAACCTCCACTCCAGCAATGAAGGACGCTCCTTCTGCAGGGGCTGCTCCATCTGGGGCCCTTGGCAGGGGCTTCAATAACCCACTCACAGGAGGTGACACAGGTGCTCACGGACCAGTCCTTGCTGCGGAAAGCCCCCATCAAACCAAACCCTGACTGCAGCATCCACGGAAAGAAAATTGAGAAACATCTGCATAACTCCCGTTGTACTGAAAAAGCCCTTCATGGCTCTGCTTTTGTTCCTGGATGAGCTCGGAATCAGCACCATTATTTCCGCCTCCAAACAGGGTGATTGTGTTTGTACAACAGCCGGGCCGTGCTCTGCTCTCACAGACCGGGCTGGGCTGGCTCCGGGATGCTCTGCAGAGCTGTGAACCCTGCTCCAAACACAGCAGCAGGAAAGGGAGCCGAGGGTCTCTGCAGCACAGCTCAGCCTGAGCTCTGTCCCCCAGCAGAGCTCCCTGTGCCCTGGCTGGCCCTAAGGGACAGTCCTGCACAGGGAATGAACCCCCGGTGCCACCCAGAGCACCACCTTGAGCCCAGGGATGGGGCTGTCCTCCAAAATGCACATTGGCAGAGGATCGGGAATGTACCAGCCCCTCTGGGAAAGCACATCATCCCTGTGATACACTTACCTTCAGCCTTGCACACACAGGAAATTCAAAATATTCATAAAAATCACAGAATCACCTTTGGGGTCACCAAATCCCACCATCAGCCCAGCACCCCCACAGCAGCTCCTGAAGTGCCACATCCTCACTTGCTTTGGGCATTTCTCAGGGCTGGTTCCACCGTGCCTGTGGAAATCCAGCAGCACTAATCCAAACTGCCCGCACAGACATTCAGACAAACTGAGCCTCCCCTGTCTACAGCCACTTATTTCGGGATTGATTCCTTTCTAACTCACTTTAAAGAGCCAGTCCATCACTCCACAGCCACCCCTTGTTCCTGTGGGCGGCTGCCCCGAGCCCAGCACTGTTAATCCCAAGGCAGGGCTTTGCAAGGCTGAGCTTTTCCCTGGGCTGCCCCGGGAATTCAGCAAACTGGAAATCCCCCAGCCCCGCCCAGCAGCCCGGCGTGGTCGATGCAGGAGCTCTGCTGGGGAAATTATGTTGTCAGCCCAAGTGAGTTTGACATTCAGAGGTATCAGAAGGCAAGCAAAGAGAAAAGTTTCATCAACACAGTAATTACTGCCCTGGACTCCACGGAGCCGCAATTATTTCCCAGTGAGGGGCTGTCAGTTCGTGCTGCAGATAAAAACTGTTGATAGGGCTGCCAGGGGCCCGTGCAGAGATGGCTTTTCACATGCAAAACCCTCCTGGCAATTCTACATTTTCCAAAAAAGAAAAGAAAAAAAAAAAAGAGGAACAAAAAAAGTACGTGTCAACACTATGCATTAAACACCTACAGGTTTTTTCCTTTAAAAATTGTGTTGCTTTTCAGCCAGAGGCAGTTAAGTATGCACCAGAAATTCCAGGGGAAGAAGAGCCCTTCCTTGCCCTCTTTTCCTTTTTTGACATGGTGTATGCACAGGACAGGGGCAGCTGTGCCCTGCCCAGAGCTGCTGATGCTGAGAGCCTCGGGCAGGTGCCTCTGCCACAGCTCACAGGGGGAAAAGCACCACAAATATCCCCAAATCTGCTGCTCCAGCCAAACACAGATTGTCCAGACTGGGGGCTCTTGGTGAACTGCTCAAAGTGGAGCTGGAGAGGCCTGAGGAGGAGCTGGGTCCTGCCAGTGCTGCAGCAGTGCCATGGAGGGAGGCTCAGGATGGAGAGCAGGGAAAGGTTCATCCCCAGAGGGTGCTGGCACTGCCCAGGCTCCCCAGGGAATGGGCACAGCCCCAGAGCTCCAGGAGCCTTTGGAAAACCCTCCCAGGGATGCCCAGGGTGGGATTTGGGGTGTCTGTGGAGGGCCAGGAAGTGGATCAGTGATCCCTGTGTGTCCCTTCCAGCTCGGGACATTCTGTGATTTTCACCTCTGTGATGCCCTCTCCTTTCTGGGTTCCATTTATTTCCCCATCTTCCAAATGCTTTTATTTTTTTTTTTTTCTGTCTCCTCAGCACAGCTGGGAACGGAAAAGGCAGGAATTACCACAGCAAAGAGATCCCTCAGTGCCAACATCAGACATCAAAGCAGCCACTCAGAGCCTTCAAAGGGTCCCTGGGTGACACAGCAGCACCGTGGGGACAGGAATGGAGTCACTTCTGCTTGGCTGAGAGACAGCACACACACTCCAGTGTGGCACTGCTGCTCTGTGACAAGGATACCTGCTCCAACACCCCAACATTTCACCCAATTAACGGGCTGTTAATTATCACAGCCCTGCCCTCTCCCTGCAGAGCTCTACCTGGCTCTGCTGGTGGCCCTGCTGGCTGCGGGAGCCCCCCCTCCCCAGGTAATTATGTGGAACACGATTGTGGCCTTGGGCTCTGCCTGCTCAGTGTTTGCAATTAGATTTTACTACAAAAGTACATATTAACATTAAAGGAGCATTACAATGCAGCAAATGTGATAAAGCAGAGCGACGTTAGTGTACCTTCTGCTTCTGTTCTTTCAAGAATCATAATCACCGTTAATTTATGGTCTTCTGAGGAGGATCTAATTACTCCAATCAGCCCTTATTTCACTCACGGTGTGCACGTGTGCTGTTCCCTGCCTTGGGCTGCCTGCCTTGACAATAGGCACAGCACAGAGCTGCCCTGTCAGTGCTCCTGCAGCCCCCAGGGCCCGGCTGAACCCGGGCACTGCTGGGATGGGAATCCCCCAGGCACACCAGGAAAGGCAGGAATCCCTTTCCCAGGAAAGCCCTGGCCTGGGAACACAGTGCAGCACTGTGGGGAAATGCATTTATCACCAAAATGGCTTTGGTTTTTCACACCACCACCTGGAGCAGAGGCTCCTGCCCAAGCCATCCCTGTTGTTATAAATGGATATTACAAAGTTGGCTTTTGGCAAGGTGTGTGCTGTATGATTAATAACGTTGTGGTAAGGATATAAGTTTTTATTTCTGCTATTAGTAAAGAAAATCAGGCATAGTGGTAGTAGTTGATGTAGGATGCTTAAACTGTCTGTTTGGTGGGGATAACATCCAGTGAACATGGAAAGAAGACCGTGCTATTGATAAAATATCCTTAAACTGTCTGTTTGGTGGGGATAACACCCAGTGAACACGTAGAGAAGACCCTGCTATTGATACACCAACCATCAGCATCTCCCATCTGAAGAGAGTCTGGACCAAGGCCCAGGCTGGAGGTGATAATGAAGACACAGCCCAGAAACACACGTGCTCTAAAAAGGGGGACCCAAGGAGGGACCAGGCAAAACAGTTCCTGCAATATGGAAACTAGTTTATGGAAAAATACGAATATTCAACAGCCTGATGCAATAGAAAGGGGATTTAAAGAACGTCTCTGATACAGCAGGGGGTGGGCTTGGCTGAAAGCCAAGTCACCAGGCTGTACTTTGCTTTTTTTCTCTCTCCTAATTGTCTTACTTTCTATTAAACTTATCTCTTAAAATGGACATAGAAAGTGAACCTCGTTTTTCACACCTGCCATGACAAACTCCAGGACAGATCCCCCCCTTGTCTCTGCTGCACCTGAGTGTGAGGGACACCCACAAATCTCATCTTAGGCTGCCCAACGTTTGGCACCAAGTTTTCCTTGCTGTTTTTCCTTCTCTTTTCCAGCCTCTCAGTGAATATTCCAGTCAGGAATATCCCACATTTCCTGGGATGTTCT
Source organism: Trochalopteron elliotii (assembly GCA_024734555.1). Classification (NCBI taxonomy): domain Eukaryota; kingdom Metazoa; phylum Chordata; class Aves; order Passeriformes; family Leiothrichidae; genus Trochalopteron; species Trochalopteron elliotii. Next base: position 54,266 of record JANPWX010000280.1, on the reverse strand, counting down.
GTCCTCCAGGGGCCATAACCCAACTCCAGCCAGGGGGTGCTGGGTCTGTGGGTCTGCTCAGGGCACAAAACTCCCCCAGAGCACCAGGGAGAGGAAAACAGGCACCAGGCCAGAGAGAACAGCTCCAGGACCTGGGATTCCTGCAGCACCTCAGCGACACAGATGGAAATCCTGAGCTCCTCTTTAGGGTTAAACCATCAGCAGCAGTGACACCTTAAAAGCCTTTTAATTTGGCTGGGGTTGGGCTGGTCACAGCCTCCCTTCCCCTTGGGGAGGCCAAATGAATGCAGAAGGTAATAAAGGAAATCTGACTGGGAACTTCACCCTGAAGCTGTGCTGAAAACTTTTGTTCTACAGAAATTAGAATTGAAACTCCATAGACACCCAAAGGTTTTCACAAGGGTTTTTATACACTCTTCAGCAGTGTTGTTAAACAAATAATAAACCTAATAAATAACCTAATAAAAACCTAGGCCAGGATCACTTTTGTAGTGAAGGTTATCACTTTTGTAGTGAAGGTTATCAGCCTTCCAAAATTTCCACTGATTATTTCACTTCTAGATTTCAAAGAACACCTATTTTCTCCTCAATTAAAATGCAGAAATCCACAAAAGTGGTTTTTCTTGAATACCCTGTGCCTGGGGGATCTCCAGAGCTCGTGGCTCCAGCCTGGAGGGTCTGAGTGCAGTGAGCTGAAGCTGCTCTTCAGTTCAGGCCTGACTCAGGACAACTCTCATGTCAGATCCTTAAATTCCAGAGTGTTCTCAGGGCTACAGTCAAGGCTGGGTAAAATTAAGAACTTCAGCATCTGAAGGTGCAGGTAATGAAGTGATGGGTGAGGTGAAAGTGCATCCACGAGAAATTCCAGTTATCAGAGTCCTCCTTTAAAGAGGAGCTGCCATCCCCAGTCCCTGGGGGAGCCCCAAATCCTGCCAGACTCAGCCCCATTCCCTGGGAGCCTCCAAGCCTGCTTTCCTCCACAATCCAGCAGTGCCAAACTCCAGCAAACATTGCATTAAATTCCCCATAACTCCCCAATCCACATATGTAGAGTTGCTATAGCAACTGTCAGCCCAAGCCTTCCCAAGGGAGAAAATAAAAGTGTGTCCTACCTGGCTAATTGGTATTTGTGTTACAGAGAATTGAAGGGTAACTTAGTTCCACCAAAAAATAGAACAGAGACTGAAGTGCTCCCATGCTAATGTGACATTATTTAATCTGAACAAGGACCCGTTTTGCATGTGCCTTCAAATTATAGTATTTATGGAACACTCAACACAATAAGTAAAATGTTGCTGCCAAATATGCCTGACTTGCCCTGCTTATTGATTTGAATAAAAGGGGCATTGAAAAAAAAAATAGAGAGAAACAAGAAGGGGGGAAGAGCTGATGGGATTAGGGACTTTGAATTTCATTACAAAACCTACAGAACTCCCCCCAGAAACCCCAACCCCAGTTTACAACTGAAAGTTCATGCAAAGAATAAGCTGATGGAAGGTGACAACTCTGTTCCCTATTTCAACTTTTCCCTGTTTCTCATCATGGCAGGAAGAAGAAAGCTCCCAAGCAGGAAAACCACAGTGACTGAACAACAGCCACCCCTCACTGAGAGGCACAATTAGAACTTTTTTAACCTGAAAAAAGCCCTGAAGATCATTCAAGAAAAGAATCCCACTGGCAGGATATATTCCAGGAGCATGCTGACAGTTCCCACTGGCTTATAAACACATCCAGCAATGTATTATTTTAATCTTAGCACAATTACTAAATAAAAGCAATCAGAGCTCTGAGGCAGCAGAACCTCTGTGAAACACGAAAATATAACAATGACATCTCTCTCTATATATCAGCCCAGTGACATAATCTGAGAAAATGAGATTTTAGGGGAATATTCAGCCTCTCTGGGCACCCCGTGCCAGGGCCTCCCCACCCTCCCAGGGTGCAATTCCTTCCACACATCCAGTCTAAATGTCCCCTCCTTCAGCTGAAAGCCATAATGGCTTTCTGTAAAATACAGATTAATGCAGCATCCTTCTGAGCAGAGACAGCAGAACTGTCCTGCTCCTCCAGGGCTACACAGCACTTTGAGGATATATATTCAGTACAGGAAAACACAACCCCCCAAAGCTGCAGAGTGCCCAGGCATGGAGCAGGAGCTCTGAGAACTCCTCTGTGTCCCAGCCATGGGAACTCCAGGAGTGCTGCAATGTGGGAAGGATGAGCACATTCCCCATCCGTGGGACCCACGTGCTGCTCTACCAAACAAAGCCCACAAATCACAACTGACCCACAAATCACAACCAGCCATGTGTTCTCTCCATTTCTGATGGTGGACAAGGAAACAGGTTGAATGGACTCAAGCTGTAAAAAGGTCTGAAATCTGCTTTTACCACGTGCCACCTCCCATGTGCCTCATGGTTCATCTCCACCCTGGACAAACTCAGATTTATGGCCTCCCTCCACCTGCTGCAACAGCTCCTGCTTGAATTATTCACCTTTTATGAATTACCTGCAGCACATTGCTAGGGTTTTTTTTTTTTTTTGGTCCTGTTGTTGTTGGTGTTATTCTGTGCCCTGAACAAGGAAGGTATTTTCAATATGCCTTCCACTGAACAACATTATGCTTGTATTTATCGATAAAATAAAATAAATCCATAGGCTGAAACCCACAGTGTTATATATAACCCCATTCCTCAGTTTAAAAGATCGTGCTGCATGAGATTTTCCAGCAGGTGCAATTTCCATTCCAGCACAGACGTGCGTGGCTGAGCTAAGGCACAATATTTTCCAGAGGAAATTTCTGACAGGAAATCAGTAGCAAGCACCAAAAAGCACAATCCCTGCACCCCCACTCAAAAGGAGTGAGAGGAAAGGAGGAAAAGCAGCAAAGCTCCTGCAGGGCAGGGCAGGGCAGGAGGGGACAGCCCCAGGCCAGCACTGGGCTTTGGCACCGAGCACTGGTGACAAAGGGACACAGGAACAGGGACAGGACCCTCCACACACAGCAGGGTCACACTAGGGGCTTTGCTGGACAGGACAGAGCAGCTTCCAGCCCAAGGAATGGGGATGAGCCCCAGCAGCACTGAGCAGCCACTGCTGTCCCTGTCCCCAGTGTCCCCAGTGTCCCCAGTGTCCCCAGTGTCCCCAATGTCCCCAGGCTGGGGCACAAAGCAGTGAGGGGCTGATTCCCCTGCCCTGTACCCTCCTCTGTGCCCTGGGGTACATCAAGTTCACCATCATCATCCCTTCTGCTGTCCAGCATGGGCTGCACAGGAGCCCAAGGCTCCCAGAGCCCAGGTTTAACTCAGCTCCAGGAGTTCATGGGATCCTCCAGCTTTTGCTGCTGGACAGCTCTGGATTCCTTTGTGGTTCAGTATCACCCGGTTAAATCCCTGCACACAACAATTGCAAGCACTTCCTCTGAGTCCCCTGCAGGCCCCAGTGCCAGCAGGGAGCTGGAGAGCAGCTCAGCCCTCCCTGTGTCACAGGCAGGTCACACAGACCCCACTGCACTCTGAGCTGCTGCTGCTCCACCTTATCTCGCCCTCAACAGGGACAGCAGAGGCATTTGAAGCCTTTGTGAGCCTTGGCAGGGCTCCTTTCCAGTTGAAATCAGGTCCCTCTGGGATGCAGTGGCTGTGGCAAGCCCAGTGCAGAGGTGAGAGGACACATGGAAACCTCTCCATAACCTGTTCCTACCGGGGCACTCTGAGTGATCCCAGCAAATTCCTCCCTGGGTGATCCCCTCCTCCCCCGAGGGCCAAAGCTGAGCCCAAAGCAACTGCAAATCCCTCCAAACTCCTGAGCAGGACTTGCCCCAAGGCCCCATTGTGCTCCTGCAGCTTCCCCTGCACAGCCCCGGGTCCAGCCACTGCCCCCCTGGCAATGACAGCCCTGCTGGGAGGGACACCTGCCAGCCTGGAACATGCTCACCCTTTAAAAACATAATAATAATAATAATAACAATAATAATAATAACAACAATAATAACAACAACAACAACAACAATAATAATAATAATAATAATAATAATTATTATTATTATTATTATTATTATTATTATTATTATTATTATTATTATTGCTGCATCCACACATTGTAATAGTAGTAATTCCATCCACAGCACTGAGCCTGCCCCAGCTCTGTGCTGGAGAACAAATGTAAAATGAGAACAGAGGTGAAGAAAGGACCAAGAAGCCAAAGATGTTTCCTGCAGGAGGAAGGGTGGGTGCAGGATCTGGGGGTGACAGCATGCTACCACATCCATGCATGGGCTGGGGGTGCAGGGCAGGCAGGGGCGTGATGCCTGGACCCAGCAGCACACCACAGCTGAGGATGGGGCAACAGTTTTCTCCAGGCTGGTGTGGGATAAAACAGTGACAGCAGCTCAGGACAGCCCAGTTCACCATTGCTCTCTAAATTCTGGGGTAAAACAGACTGACAGCAGCTCAGGACAGCCCAGTTCACCACTGCTCTCTAAATTCTGGGGTAAAACAGACTGACAGCAGCTCAGGACAGCCCAGTTCACCACTGCTCTCTAAATTCTGGGGTAAAACAGACCAACAGCAGCTCAGGACAGCCCAGTTCACCATTGCTCTCCAAATTCTGGACTCGGAGGTATTTGCCAAACCCCTCTGAAATGACAGTTTTCTCCCGAGAGAAGTGAAAGTGAATCTGTATCTGGAGCATCAGCTGGAGCCACTGGGCTCAGCCACGGGAGTTCAGGACAGGCCCTTGTAAATGGTGCGTGTAAATGTGGTGTAAATGTGTCCCGGGGCTGTTCTGTGAGCAGAGCACCCACCAGACTCCACCCTGCCCTCAGGGTGTATAAAAATACCACCTGGGTATTTTCTGAGAGTTTTCTTGCTGACATCTTCTATTCAAAACGCTTTAGTTAGGAGATGCCTCCCTGTGGATAATGTGACAGCTAATTCCCACTTCTCCTACTGCAAAGAAACAATTGAAATGGATGCAACAATAAAACTAATGGCTAATGTGATTGCTATCGATCATTTGCCAGTTTGTCAAACGAATGGCCCAGGAGCTAAACGGGGAAGGAAAACAGCGCCAGGGACTGCCCGTGAGGCAGGAATGAGCTGACTGCAGAGCCCAGCTGGAAATCCATGGACAGCCGAGCACCAGCGCGTGGTGACAACCACAGAGAATCCTGACACACAGGTGTGTCGCTTGGATTTTTTCAGCCTTCTGATGTTTTGCATTTCTGCACTTGAGTTCTTACCATGTAACATAAACAAAGAGTGATGCTTTGAAAAACTGTGCATTTTTTCCTGGGGGAAGGACAAATCGATAGACTTTTAACTTGACCAGTGGGGTCAGAGAGGTGTCAACCTCATGGCCCAACTGCCGATCAAGTTCCAAACTCTATTTAAATCCCAATCCCAAAATAAACTTCCTCCTTTCTGCTCACACAACCGGACAGTGTGAGTGTGGTTCTTTCGTGTCCGTCTGGCGACACCTGTGCGCTCCCACCTACCTTTTCTGCCGACTGGGCAGTGCCAAAAAATATTGGAATGAAGGCAAGCCATACTATACAGGTAGTGTACATAGTGAATCCAATGGGTTTGGCTTCATTAAAATTCTCCGGGACCCCCCGAGTCTTGATGGCATAGACAGTGCACGTCACCATGAGCAGGATGCTATAACCCAGCGAGCAAATGATCTGTAGATCCGTGATGTCACATTTGAGCACCCCTCTGGCCTGCTCGGGGTTCAGAGTCTTCTGCTCGTCGTAGTCCACGATGATGTTGGGCGGGTCGACGGCGAACCAGACGAAGACACCCAGCAGCTGGACGGAGATGAGGCTGGAGGCGATGGCCAGCTGCGAGGTGGGGCTGATCAGCCGCGGCGCCGTCACCGACTTCTTGCCCTGCTCGAAGATGCGGTAGATGCGGTTGGTCTTGGTCAGCAGCGCCGCGTAGCTGATGCACATGCCCAGCCCCAGGAAGACCCGGCGGAAGGAGCAGACGGCCACGTCGGGCTTGGCGATCATCAGGAAGGTGATGATGTAGCAGAGGAAGATGCCCGTCAGCAGCACGTAGCTGAGCTCGCGGCCCGAGGCGCGCACGATGGGCGTGTCGTTGTAGCGGATGAAGGTGGCCACCACGAAGATGGTGGCCACGATGCCCAGCATGGCCAGGAAGACGGGGATGACGGCCCAGGGCGAGTGCCACTCCAGCTTGATGATGGGGATGGAGCGGCAGCCGGTGCGGTTCTCGTTGGGCCGCTCGTTGTAGGAGCACAGCAGGCAGGTGACCTCGTCGGCCTGGTACTGGTACCCGTCGCACAGCTCGCAGTGCCAGCAGCACGGCATCCCCTTCACCATCTTCTTCCTCTCGCCCGGCCGGCACGGCTGGCTGCACACCGAGGGGGGCACGGCCCGCACCCCGCCTCCCCACTNCACTGAAATGATTTCCACCAATTTTCCATGTGTGAATATCTTCATCACCACAGGCTGATTAATCTGTTATCACAGCCCTGCTTCCCTTATGGCCACAAAAGGATGGATTTCCATATTCTCAAACATATTCCATGGCACTGCTGGTACCTGACAGCCTAAAGGTGCTTCATTGTGCACTGACACTCTGTGGAAGGAGATAAAGAGAAGATCAGGCAGAACTGAGGAAAGTTCTTTCCCTGCCCTCCTGGGGCGACACTACGACAGCTCCAGCACTGGCCTTGGACAGATTTCTGCTGTTTCTGGAGAAAATTCAGGATGCAAAGTGCCTCTGAGGGAATGCTGGCACCAACACCTGCAGCAGGGGGTGAGAACCTGAGTGAAGCTATGGACACTTTCCCCACTCAGAAAAGGACATTTTTGAAAGAAAATGTGTCTCACATCTACGCATCTTTTAGATACCTCCAAGGATTAGCTGACAATGCCAGCACAGTCTGCAAAGCAGGCAGCAAAAAACTTCCATACATTGTGAGACAGTGCTCTTGCAATTAACAGAAAAACTGGGGGTTTTACGTGGAACCTTCCATTTCAGTGCAGGGATAAGGGAATTTCTTGCCCCCAAACCAACAGCACTGCCAGAGGCAGCCAGACATTGTACCCAAAGTGAGCCAGCAACCTTGAGCTTCACCCTGTGCCCAGGGACACGAGGAGCCCCCTGCACTGCAGTCCTGGCAGACTTGGGAAGGATGTGCTCCCACACATCCCCAGGTCCTGGATGTCTCCAGCAGGAGGGATTGCATCCACTCACAATATATATTCTCATTATGTTCACCAGAGAACAAACATTAACAAGAAATGCTTAGTCTGTCTCATAAGGCCTAATGTAATTGTTCATTTTAATGAATAAAGTAACTCAATATCTGTGTATAATTCAAACATTGCTGCCTCGCTTCCCTTTGCCACAAACATTTCCATAATAAGCCATTTGTTCTCAACTTAATTGTTTCATGCAATGTTTGATTAAAATAAAAATCAGTACAAAAAATAATTACATTAGTGCTAATTAACCTACTCAGGGAAGAAAATAGCCACGTTCCCTGACACCACTTCCATAAAGACTGTGCCATTAATTTCATGGACACGCAGATCCCAGCGGCGAGGACTGGGCTCAGATTTATTGCCACCTCCAGACTGCAGCCCCTAGCTCAGCACTTCAGACATTTGTGTGTATTCCACTCTGCAGACAGCAATATTTGCATGACTTGGCTCTTCGGGCTCAGCTATTAATGTCTTGTAATTAGTTTCTAAATCCAGGGATTTACCATGATAATGGTTTTAAGCTAAGAATGTGTCAATAACACATCCTTGGCAGAGTCTCCTGCAAAATATCAACTGAAATCCCTCCAAGAGATAACAGTGGTGATAAGCCAGAGTGCCAGACAGGCTGCAGGGCTGCTCCATGCCTGGCCCAGACACGAAGCTTCACCTCACGCTGGAATTTTCCTTTTCATTTCCCTGTCTGCAGGGACTGCTGGGGAAGCCTTGTGGCAGCACTGAGGTGGTGGAGGCAAAACCCCCACCAGCTCTGGCTTGTGCCAAACAGATCCCTGCAGGGAGCAGAGCACCTGAACACCTCTGCAGGATAACACAGAACTCCCAGAGACTCCAGATCCTCTCTTGACACAAAAGGATCCCATCCCATCCCATCCCATCCCATCCCATCCCATCCCATCCCATCCCATCCCATCCCATCCCA
>JANPWX010000280.1:0-45557 GCA_024734555.1 Trochalopteron elliotii | reverse complement strand
CACATCCCAATGGTTCCCCCTCCTGTCCCCTCCTGTCCCCTCCTGTCCCCCTCCCGTCCCCCAGGGTCCAGCTGAGCAGGGTCCAGCTCCACTGAGGGTCCAGCCCAGGTCACTGGTCCCAGCACTGACCCTCCAGCCCTTCCTTCCCCAGCCCCTTCCCTTCTCCACAAGCTCCAGCCCCTCGAGGTTCTCCTTGCAGGAGAGGGCCCAGCACTGCAGGTGCCCCTCAGCAGTCCCTGTCACATCCTAATTAACACATTCAGTTAATTATGGTGGGAAACTTCCAAGCAATGCCACCACTTTGCTCCCACACTGCATCCCCTGTCTGGTGCTCCCACGGGAAGCAATCCTTAACTCTCATTTATTTTCCTTTTATTTCTACTCTTCCTTTGTCTTTTGTTTAATATTTGTCACCTTTTGTCAGCAGCCCCACCTGCTCTGCCCCAGCAGCCCTGAGGGCTCCTCTGAGCACTCAGAACTCCATCTTTAATGAGATCCAAGGGCCATTTGTTCTACATTAAAGCAAGGACAATTCCAGCACAACACTGATGTGGAGGAAAATGCTTAATCCACAGTTTTTGCAGAAATGCTTATTATTCTACATTTCTGTTGACACACAATAAAATGGAAAATTAATTATTTTAATGCTGTTATATCTGCCTACAGCTTTGTGTTGTCTTCTCACTAATGGAAGGGGGTGCACCATGCATCTTCAGTATTCATCCTGCAGCCCCTGCATATTTCCTTAATTCAAAAAAGAGCACGTGCTTCCAAATGTTCATTTAGAACACACAGTTCTTGTCTCTTTAAATGGATGGGTTAGGGCAAAACTATCTTCTGAAAGCAGAGCTAACCCAAGGCAATTTTTTATCCTAAAGTGGCTCAGAATGAGGGAAAATCTGAATCATCACAGAACCCCAAACTGCTTTGGGCATCAAATCCCCTCCAGTGCCACCCCTGCCATGGCAGGGACACCTCCCACTGTCCCAGGCTGCTCCAACCTGGCCTTGGGCACTGCCAGGGATCCAGGGGCAGCTTTTTAGAGATTTTTATTGTGCAGGATGACAGGAAAGCCCCAAAAAGCCTCACCCCAGTGAGCACAGCCCACAAACCCCAGCTCAGCACCAGGGCAGAGCAGTCCAGCAGCTGAAATAAAACACTTGTTCCAAACATGCTGGAAAGTCTTCAAGGACAACCCTGGATGGCAATGGCACCTCTAGAAGCAAATCCAGGAATTCTGGATTTTCCCCTGAAAACTCCTTTTCAGAGCTGTTTTTCATGGCACAGCCACGAGTCCACCTTACCTGAGGTTTGAGGAAAGGATTAGCCCTTTATCTTTGTTTATATCTCTTATGAGCCAATAAATTCTTATTTTTTTCTGTTATTTGGGCTTGTGGAGAAGTTCTGCTTCTGCCAAACCCAGGACACAACCCCCAGTGTGGAAAGGGCAGGGATGAGAGGGAACCAAGCACGTGTGTGTAACCTGGAGAGAATTTCTCTTTGAGTGCCTGCCCGCTCAGAAACTCTGGCATTTATTTATCCTCCTCATTCCCCAGCTGATTCAAGGACCAGCACCTTCCAGTCAAATTATTTGGTGCTGGTTTTCCCTTCCTGAAGCCTCAGCATCAATGGGACAGTGATTTCCTCATCACATCTCGTGTGCAAGGCAGAACAATTCAGGGCTGGGAAGGAGGACGAAAGAAATACAGAATTCTGAGGGAATTTCAGTGCCCAGCTCATTTAGGCTCTAATTAGATTGCTGCAGTGATATTAATAACACTAACAATATTAAATTATCCTGCTCAGGGTATGCTCAGCCAGTTGGGCCCTGGAAGAACTGCAGATGCACACAGAGAATGAAGAGTGGCTGGGGCAGGACAGGCTCCCAGGGGAGCAGTTTCCTCCCAGGGCAGGGAATTCTCTCCCCACAGACAGGGGAGGGTTCCCTCAGTGCAAGGAATTTCCTCTCTGCAAGGAAACCCTGCAGAGATGGGACTGAGGGCCACCAGCAGCTCCCAGGCTGGGTGAGGAGAAAAGCCTGTCCCTCCCCTTCCAGCTGCGTTTTGGGGAGGAAAAGGGCAAAATCTGGTCTGGCTGCACAACCCTTCCCCAGCCAGTCAAAGCACAGGCACTGCTAAAGCAGAATAAAATCCCTGACTGCAGTCAGCACTGGGAAGATGTTCACAGTCAGTCCCAGGTTCCTTTAATCCCAGTTAAAGGTGGGATTAACCAGCAAACAGGGATGTTCCATGGGAATCATTTCAGCAGCATTTTCCATGAAATGTACATTTTCAGTTTAGTGGAAGAAAAGCCAAATAAAACAGGAAAACAAAGCAAATAAAGGCTTCCTCTCAGGTTGTTTCAGGGCAGACTGAAGACCCTTTGCAGCTGTTTATTCGGGGCCATTATTGTCCATCATGTGAACAATTAGCTGGAGACACATTAAATTCCACATTCCACATCTGATATTACAGCCCTGCCGGCAGCCACAGCGATTTCCCTCAGAAATCCGTGTCCAGGGACATCTCAGCAGTGATTATTCCTGACCCACTCAATACATGTGGCCTGCCAGGAACCTTTATGCTCTGCTTAAACGCTGGAAACTCCGAGGGCAGCTCACACGGGCCGATGTCAGCAGAGCTTTCAGCCCCCCTTGGTGGGGTTTCCTCCTCCTCCCTAAAGGAAACAGGCACGATAAGACACATCTGTCACCATTTCTGCTCCACCACCCCTGGCACTGGCACGGGAACAACATTTCATTCTGCAGAGCACAGCTGGGTCATGTCTGGGATCTGCAGAAGCAGCTCTAAGCCAAGAGTTCCCATGGCTGTTTGGACAGTTTATCAAAGGAGTGCACTCCCAAATTTGATCCACAGAAATGGAGACAAAGCAGCACCTTCTGGCTGCTGTTAATTGCCACGAGACTCTTGGCACGACTGGAAGGTGCCAGCCCCTGATCTGCCACTAAAACCTGGGGCAGGTGAAGACCCAGAGCTGCAATCCTGCCCCAGGCCTGGCAGGGGATGTCAGGCACTCAGCACTCCCAGGGAATCCAGCAAACACCTCCCACAGCAGGCACACAAGGAGAGGGGAGAAAGGAGAGCCCAAAGGAAGGCTCAGCATGCCCCTGGCCTCTGCAGACACAAACCCCTCTGCAGTCCCCTGACAAAACCACTCTCATCCAGCCAGGGAAAAGCCTGAAGTGTCTTTGATCCAGAAGATTTATGCATCCAGTGATTATTTTGTGATATTTCGTGGATCCTCCCTGCCCTGCAGAGCCCTTGCCCACAGCACTGCCCACACACCCCACAGACCTTCAGTGGGGTCAGACAAACACAGAATGTTTCCCATCCAGCCTCCTTGGCCAGGGCAAGGATGGGACACCAACACAAACCCAGGGGTTGCTGCCACCTCCATCCCCTGGAGGTGACCCCAGGGGGAGCAGCCCCTGGTGACAGAGGTGCCACAGGGATGGCCCCAGGGGGGCTGAGGCTGGGCAGGAGTTGGGCTGGGCTGGGACAAGGGGGAACAGGGATGATGGAAATCCAGATGGAAATGGAATCAGAGGGATGGAAATGGGCAGAAGTCAGCTAAAGAGCCCAGTGGGTGTGACTGGCAGCCTGGGCTCCCGGCTGGGTTTGCTGAGAGCCATTTCAATGCCCTGTGCTGGTGAGGTTGCTGCACCCCACACTCCCCTGGCAGCAGGACAGCTCTGGTGCACTGTTGCCCTGATTTTTCAGCCTTCTGATGTTTTCATTCTTGGACTGGAGCTTTCTCATGAATTACAAGAAAAACAAAGACTGATGTTTGGTAAATAATACATTCCTTTCAGGAGGAAAAACAAATTGATAAACTTCTAAATTGACCACTGGGGTCAGAGAGGTGTTGCTCTCATCCCCCAATCCCTGATCAAATTCCAAACCCTATTTAAACCCCAAACCAAAATAAACTTTCTCTTCTCACTTCTCAACTTGATGGGTGAGTGTGGTTGTTTTGTGTCCTCTAGTGACAGTGGCCAGCTGAAGTGCTCTGCTCTCATAGCTGGGTGAGCTCCTCCAAACACAACAAAGCACATCTGTCACTGAAGAGCCTCTTCCCGCTCCCAGATATTAAATAAAGGATATTGCACCCTCGATAACACCCAAACTGACATTGTTACTCCTGCCAAAAGCAACCAAACATGTTCATTAGCCATAAAACATCCCAGCAAAGCATTTGCTCTTGAATATATTTGCTGACAGAACCACATTAGCCTGGCAGGAAGGCTGTGCAGAGGGATGTGTGGGCGCAGAACCAGCACCTCTTCTGAAGATGGGGTGATTTATTTTTTAACTCCCATTTCTTACATAACTCATCCTCAGAGTGTGTCTGCCCGCAGGCTCGTGGCCACGGAAAGGAACAACACAAGACAGAGCAAAATCTCCAGTCAAGTCCTCTGCTACATCATTTCTTTGCCATTACAGCTTTTATGAGCTCCTCACGCTCCTGTTTTCTCCTGTCTTTAAGCACATGTGTAATCCATCTCAGCCTCTCTCAGCATTTATATCCCCACAAACACTTCCCCTGTGACATTCCCAGACCTGCAGCAGAGTCCCAGCCTTGTTCTGCCTTGCCAGAGCTGATGGAGCTGAATTCCCTGGGTGTTGTCACTGCCTGGGTCAGTCACAGAGAGGAAATGACATTTCCACCCTCAGTGCCCAGCCTGAGCTGCTCTGCAGAGCGAGGGGTAAGACTGAACCATTGCCTGGCTGTTAGCCATTTCTATAAAAGGACAGGGAGTTTTTAAACATACACAGCTTTGACTGGTATTTACCAGCACAGTCTTCTGAGCAGGATTTCCATGTATTTTAAACTGACAGCAGCTTTGCTCAGTGTCAAGACAAATGTCTTGAGCATTAATCGTGTTATTTTACAAATAAACTCCTGCTGTTCTTGGGCAATGCAAGATTCTAGATTCACATTGTGGTACAGCACAAAGGTGGAAGGAAAGTGTGGCCTGGCTGAGTGAGAGCTGCAGCTCCTGCTTGTGCCACAGCCCCTGCCCCTGGTACAGCTCCTGTCCCTGCCACAGCTCCTGTCCCTGCCACAGCTCCTGTCCCTGCCACAGCTCCTGCCCATGGTACAGCTCCTGTCCCTGCCACAGCCCCTGCCCCTGGTACAGCTCCTGTCCCTGTCACAGCTCCTGCCTGTGCCACAGCTCCTGCCCCTGGTACAGCTCCTGTCCCTGTCACAGCTCCTGCCTGTGCCACAGCTCCTGCCCATGGTACAGCTCCTGTCCCTGTCACAGCTCCTGTCTGTGCCACAGCTCCTGCCCATGGTACAGCTCCTGCCATTGCTCCTGCTTGTGCCACAGCCCCTGCCCCTGGTACAGCTCCTGTCCCTGCCACAGCTCCTGTCCCTGCCACAGCTCCTGTCCCTGCCACAGCTCCTGTCCCTGTCACAGCTCCTGTCTGTGCCACAGCTCCTGGCAATGGTACAGCTCCTGCCATTGCTCCTGCCTGTGCCACAGCTCCTGTCCCTGTCACAGCTCCTGTCCTTGTCACAGCTCCTGCCCATGGTACAGCTCCTGCCATTGCTCCCGTCTGTGCCACAGATCCTGTCCCTGGCACAGTTCCTGCCTGTGCCACAGCTCCTGCCACAGCTCCTGTCTGTGCCACAGTTCCTGTCTGCCTCACCCATCAGGTGCTCTGAGCCCGTGCCCCTGTCTGATAAATCCACTCCCAAATGCCCCAAACCCACCTGCAGCCCCACAGCCCCATCCCAAAGCACTCCCCAGCCCAGCTGCAGCCACGGCTGGTGCAGGACCTGTGTGATCCCAGCCCCTGCCTGCTGCAGCCCCGTGGGGCAGGGAGGAAGCAGCATATGGTCATTCAGTGGGCCAGTGGGCTGAAAAACCCCCTCCCCCTTGGCTGGGAGTTCATTCTGCAAGCTGAGATAATTAAAGGTGTTTGTGCTGGTCACGGCCGACGTGAGCAATGAGAGATTGCAGGATTTAATGAGGGAACAGAATAAACAACATCCATCACAGCAGGGCTGCTGCTGCCACGGTGGGCATGGGGGCTCTGGGAGGGGTGTGAGGGATGGAGAAACCTTCCAGCTCCTCCCTGGGCCATGGAGTGATGGGGCAGCAGAGGCCAAGAGCTGTGCAAACAGGTCCCTCTGCAAGGACTCTGCATCCAGCAGCATTAATGCTGGGAAATAATTCCCATAAATGCCCCCCTGGGAGTGGGACTGTCACCACGTGCACCCAGGGCCTGATGTGACACCTGCAGGGACAGGAGCAGGGCAGAGTGTCCCCAGCAGAGCCAAAACCAGAAACTCCATCTGCTCTGAACACATTCTGCTCCAAAGGAAAAACCCCAAACCCAGCAACAAACCCAAGGAAACAAGGAGCAGAAATCAATTTGAACATGCTATTTTAGAAAAATACCATCTGTTGGCAGAACATTCCTGAGCAACAAACAGCACTGAAGAGGTGCTTGGATCCAATTCCAATCCAAATATTTTATCAAAAAAAGGCAGGTACAGCCAGGTCTCTTGCCAGCAGGTTAGACAGTTAATTACTCTCTTCACCAGCTCACTGTTCATAACATTTATTTCCAAATTCCCTAACAGAGATGTTTATGGCATGTAAATTGATTAGTCTGAGCCCAAAGAGATTCAGGAGGTGTTGAAGTGAGCAGGTTCCACACAAACTGCACAGAGGATTACAGAGTTACTCAATGTACTTCTGTTTGTGGGGAAGAAAGGACTGCAGTGTGGAAATTCCATCCTGTGTCAGTGCCCGTGGTGTCCCTGTCCCTGTCCCTGTCCCTGTCACCAAAGGCTCCCCCTGCTCAGAGCCAGCACTGACCCCCAGCCCTCCCCAGTCCCCAGACCCTGAGCTCAGGGATGTCACTTCTTTCAAGCAGGACTTTCTGTCACCCCCTGCTCCCCAAGGCACGGAGCAGCCCCCAGCTCCTGGCCAGGGATCACCCAGGAGCCCACACCATGTCCTGGGCTGGGGGAGGGACAGCTGTGCCCACTGGCAATTACCACAGCCCTCATCTCCCAAGCACTCCTTTGGCAGGGCTGCAGCCACAGATCACTGGGGGACAGCAGTAGAAGGGGAGGCACTGCAGCAGCCCCAGCAGGGCTGGGAGGGCTCCATGGAACCACAGCTCTGTCCCAAAGCCTGCTCTGCTCCACAGCCCTGAGCCACCCACAGTTCCAGGGCACAACACAGATCTCATTTATCCCTGCATGCAGTGGGCTGAGGCATCTCCAGTATGCATTTGTTTCTGTTTGCAATCAGTCAGAGCTGTGGTTAATTTTGTCTGGAGCTCACAGCCAGCCCTGCCCAATGCTCTGGAAGGCAGACACGTCTCCAGCACAAGCTGCTGAAATCTCCACTGTGCAATAAGGGCCAGGAGATGGTGTTTCCCATGCCCAGCCAAGGATTCAGCCCCTGCAGCCACGCTGGACACGAGCTGTGTGGCCCCAGTGCCCAGGGACACTGTAATGAGCCTGAGCTCTGAGCTGGAACGGTGTCCAACACGGGGGAGACACCAGTGCAGGTAAGACACGAGATGATGAACCCTGTGCAGGCACTAATGGCCTTCCTACAGCATTAATTACACACTCAGACTGAAAAACAGCCCCTCATCAGCTTGCTCCAGGAAGATCTCCCTCCTCAGTGAGAGAGAACCAGGGATCATGGAAGCATCTCACTGCCCAAGCTGTGGGTGAAGGATGGGGCATTGTCCTGCCCGTGTGGGAGCTGTGGGAGCCCTTCCCCAGGCACAGAGAGCTGCCTCCTGGTGCCCAGCCACCACCTCCACCCACCAGGCAGGATCCCAACAGCCCACAGCTCACTGTCACTGACCCCAGGGAGCAGCTGATGGCCACAGGCAGGAGCCTGGACAGGTCTCTCCAGCCTCAGCACAAGGCCAACACCTGGAACAGGCAGGTTTAACAATTTCCCAGGGATTGTTTCCTTTACTTGTTCATTTTGGCAGTGCTGGGATACTTGCACAGGGAATGGGATGGGAAAACATCACAAAAACTGGGACCTGCTGAGTGAACTGTACCTGGAGGAGGAGAAGCAGTATCACCAGATTTCCCAGGAGAAACCTGTGCTTCCTCCAGGAGAGATCCAATTCTTCCTCCTTCAGGCACATCAGCTTCTCCAGGAGAGATGTGTCTGTGTTTGTGCCAGCCACCTCCAAGCAGGAGAAGCTGCATTTTTAGGAGCCAGCCATGTATGGGAGGTGCTCAGGCAGCTCCTCACACTCCTCCAGAGCCTCCTCTCTAGCAGCCCAAAGGCTGCCCAGGGCCTCACACACAGTACAGGCAGCAGGGACAGCTCCCCAGCTGGGGCCAGGGGAGATGGGGCAGAGCAGGGCACTGAGGGGTTAATTCCTTGCCCAGGATCCAAAGGGAAGCACAAGGCACAGAGGCAGGAGCTGTGTCCTGGGTGCCTTCAGCCACCCTCACCATGTCCTGCTGCTTGAACCACACGGGCCTTGGATACAAAGGGAAAACCCAAGATAACAACAAACTGAAACGACCCCCTGGAAAAGGAAAGCACTCAAAACCTCACACAGCACAGCCCTCCTCACCCTCCCCACGGGGACCCCCTGGAAAAGGAAATCACCCAAAATCCAGCTGATACACAGCACTCCTCATCCTCCCCACAGGGACCCCCTGGGAAAGGAAACCACCCAAACCCTACACAACACAGCACTCCTCACTCTCCCCACAGGGACCCACTGGACAAACAAAGCACCCAAAATCCAGCTGCTACAGAGCACTCCTCCTCCTCCTCCCCACAGCACACTGGCTCCTCTGCACCAGCAGCACCTCTGGCTTCTCAGACACATCAAAGCCCAAGCCAGCCCAGGCAGTTGTGGTATCTGGAGCTGCCCCTCACAGAGCTGCAGCCCTGGGTTGAATGCAGCTGTCCCTGTGCCAGAGGATTTCCACCCTAATGGCATTAGCTCTATCTCTGCCTCCCAACAGCACTGGGGGTCAGGGAGCTGTGCCCCAGCAGGGATGGCCAGGCCTCTGATCCCAAAATCCAGGGCAGAGCATCAAAAATGCCAGGAGGGTGTGAACTACGAGCACTGCATCCCAAATCTGTGTGCTGGAGGGGAGAAGGGGCTGGCAGGGCTGGGCAGAATCCTCACCAAGGACAAGGGTGGGAGCTGGGTGGGCACCTCAGCATCACCCCCGTGCTCCAGGGAGAACAGGGCTCTTCATGGAATACTGGCCAAGCCCTTCAAAATCAGACATCTGCTCGTTTTATCCTTGCACAGACACCTGAAATACAGCCAGAACTGCTACTAAACCCTGCACTGGGTGCTGGGCAAAGCTGGGCTGGGCTGATTGCTGCCAAGCAGGCAGAAGGAAACGGGGGGATTGCACTGCCCTCACACAAATTGTTATCTCCCAAGTTTGCTGCAGTGAAAAAGCATCAAATGTTTTGTTACCTGACCCGAGATACAGACAGTCCCAGGCAATTCATCAACCCAGGGTTGAAAACAGAAAACAGAGCAGATTTGAAGAGGTCCAAGTGAGTTGCTAAAGCTCCCCTCAGTCTGTCTGCTCACACAAGCAAGAGAGAGAAAACTGCAATAGGAGTTACTCTGCAATCTAACAGGAAAAATCTGGTTCCAGATTAATGCAGCCTGTGTCCCCCATACCCCAAAAGCACCAAATGGGAAGATGACCTTTGCTGAAGGCACCAGCAGAGGAATCTAACAGCAAAACATTCCTGTTCCTGCTTGGAATGAGGACAATGACAAGGAAGAAAACCTTTACTCACCTAGTTGGTCTCCTGCAGTTGTTCCCCTCCTGCCTCTGGCATCTGCAGTGTCCTTACCTTGAACAGCTTTTCCCATTCCCAGGAGACTCAGACACACAGAACTGACCAGGACTGCCCAGGGTGACAAAGCTCTTGGGAAACAAAGCCCCACTGCCAAACTCAAACACTTGCACCAAACAGCCTTTGCTTTCCTCTCCTGGGTTGTATTTGAGAAATAAGAACTGGGGAAACATCCCCTGAAGAGTTATTGCCACAATAATTACTGAAGACAAATCACATCCTCTGGTAGTTTTCCCTGGGATGTATTTAATAGTATTTATTTTGGTTATTTCCAGGAATCCCTGACTTCTCTAAATTCCACAATTGTCTTTGTTGTTGTAAGAAATAATCCAATAATACAAAAGGGACTCTTTTATGTATATATTTGTGTGAGAAACTAGGACACTTGAGTGATCAGAAGGGAAGTCAGTGAGAGAATCTCAACTGCTGATCTGACCCTGTGGCCGTGAGGCCACGAGGGTGAGGAAAGAGGTCTTTTTATGGAAACATTTAACACAACAACAGGAATACAAATCAAGCTCCATTAATTTAGCTTTAAATTTTAATGAATCAGGATGTGCAGTTTACATAGAGAAGGATTTGCTTAATAAAATATTAATTTTTTTTTTTNAACCAAAGCTTTACCAAAGCTTTGGTACAAAATCCAACCACCCAGCACCAAAGCTTTGCCAAAGCTTTTGTCTGGTCACAGGTCAGAGCTTTCACCCTGCAAACACACTGCAGGCCGAGGCCATGCATCCCCCAGCCATCCAAACACAACACTTGAGGACACTGCCATCAGCCACAGATCCCACAGATCCATTATCTCTGCCTCAGAACCAACACAGCAAGCCCTCACCTCACCCTCCTCTGCCCAACCCCAGGAATATCAGAATTTCCCTCCTGCCCTGCAGCCTCCCTGCCATCGCCCTGCCCTCAGGGAGTTCTCCAGTGGAAACCACTCCTGTGAATGGAGCCTCCAAATGCTCCTTCCCCCCCTGCAGAAGATTCTCCATCTGCTTCTGAGGGATGCTGCTGACAGAAGTCAGCCTGGGTCTAGTGAGTCTTGACTGGCATCCAGAAATAGCTTCCTCCTCCACAGTGTGCTCCACTCCGTCATCATCATCGTCATCATCACACGGCCCGGGGGGAGAGAGGGAGAAAGCTCAGGGAGAGAATTCCCTGTGCACTCCCTGATCTGGGCAGAGCATTCCCTGTGCACTCCCTGATGTGGTCTCAGTGCCACAGGAGTGCCTTGGGCAGGACCAGAGCAGGACCCTGAATTAATTTCATTTACCATGTGCTGAAGTGACAAACACAGGAATGTGCAGGGCAAGAGAACCCCCAGCCCCTCCTGGTGCTGGCACAGCTTGGAGCTCCCTGACACCTGAGCCTGTCCTCTCAGCATTTTAACCTGCATTTTCATCAGCACAGCTCTGGCTGGGAACCTTCCCAGGAGGAGAAAAGCAGTGCCTCATTTCCTCAGAGCTCCAGGAGCAACCTTCCAGGGTGACATTTATTTCCAGACATATTAAAATAGGTTTCGGTAGGGTAGGGTAATATTGTGTCAAGATTGAAGATTATGACAATCCTCCAGCATATCTATATTCAAAGCTTCCTCCTCCTGTGTAACTTTTTTTTCCCTAAAGCAATGAAAAATCTCTCCTGTTGTAGCACTGAACTTTAAGATTATCGTTTTCTTCATGATTCCCATTCTTCATTGAATTCCAGGGAGTGAGAAAAAGATTTGAAGGAGTGAATTAGCATAGTCTCCATTCTAGGCCTGGTAAATTGTTTCCTGTCTCTCCTACAATCCTCTGAGATCAGATACAAATTCAGTTCAAAGGCTGGTACAGAAAATCTCCCACTGAAATCTCTCCTCTCTGGCTCCTTGTGAGCACCAGGCAGATATTTAATTGTCATTACAGATTCATGCAGCCAAAATACATTTGAGTGGAAACACTTAGAGTGAATCAGAAGCAATGGCTGTAATTCCTCGGCTCCTCGGGAAAGGCAGCAAAGTGCTAAATGGGATTTGGCTAATCACGACTCTTAGAGCTGCTCAGGGTAGTTAGGCTCAGCTTTGTCAGCGCTGACAAGAAAAGGACACCTGGAACGGCAGAAGCTCAGGTGAGGCTCCCAAAATGCACCAGACACATGTGAGGATTGCCCAGGGCACAGCCCCAGGGCACAGAGGAAGGTCCTGGGCTGCTCCTCGGGAGGCAGAGGGAGGATGGACACCACTGTCACAGTCAGTGCTGGGACAAACCCTGGGGACACACAGCCAAGAGCACGACGACAGCCACCTCCATGGGGACAGCACCCCACATCCCCCAGAAAAGCCATTCAGGGCTGCCCAGCACCGTGGGGTGGGTGACTGCAGAGACCCCAAGGGCACAGCCCTGGGAGCCCACCATGGGGCAGGCAGAGCAGACCCTGCTGCCAGGCCCACCCCTGTGCAGGGCTACAATGGCACAGCCAGGCTGGAGCAGCCCAGGATCCATCAGCAGCTCTGGGGATGGGAAGGCTGCTCCCCTCGGGCCACGGGGCAGGCACAGGGTCCCCTCTCCTGGCTTTGAAGTGCAGTGACTGGGCTGCAGCCAAGGCTCTGTGCTCAGCAGGGGCCAGCCCTCCTTGACCCCTGCGCAGGCCGGGTGAGGCTCTGGAGCCCTCCCTGTGCCACCTGTCTGCAGGCTCTGTCAGCCCTGCTCACATCACTGCAGCTCCCCAGTGCAGCCCGGGCTGCTTTCATCAAATCATGGAATTAATAAAAGGTGATGGATGGAAACCTCACCACAGAGAGGAAACAGGCGCCTCAGAAATAACCCTTGATCTTCCAATCATTAAACATGTCCTTATTTCACTGGGTTTTGATCATTTAGGATTTATTTTCTTGCTATTAAGATTTCCCAGATTTTGCTGAGCCCAGTAAGCAGCTCAGGACATGTGTCAGTCTCCAGGCTGCAGAGTCTTGCTCATGCAGAGCTGTGACAATTTAATTCAGTTCCCAACAAAGGAGCTGCCTGCTCCCCGCACAGACACAGGGCACTTGACACCTGCAGGAAGCCCTCAAAGCCAGACACAATCTGACTGCATTTGCAGGGTTTCCATCTCTTAATCACTGCAAGATGAGAACTGAATTAGGGAGAGGAGGACAGCAGTCACACAGGTGTCACCAGCCAAGGTGTTTGTCACTCAGGGCACGTCCGTGGCAGTTTGGGCACCCAAGGGGCCCCTGTGAACAGCATCTTCAGCTCTTCTCTGGCAAAAACACAGCTGCACTTCAGAACTTCCAGAATTTCACTGCCTGAGCACTTGAGGTTTAAACTTTTCCACGTTTTGGGCCTTTGTTCTCCAGGCAATGATGATCACAAAATGCACACTGAGCTCTTCACTCAGGCTCAGCCTCTCTTCATCCCAGCCTGGCTCCAGCCCTGGCTGCACTGATGGCAGCAGCTCTGCAAGGAGGGCAAGGCACCAAAGCAGGAGCAGCAGGGTGGTCCCAGCTCAGGGCAGGGTGGTCCCAGCTCAGGGCAGGACCAGAAGGATGGTCCCAGCTTCCCAGGGCTGAGGAGAGCTGGTCCAAACCAAGAGGATCCCAAGCTCTGGCTGCACAAAGCTCCCCCTGCCCCACCCTCAGAGCCAGGACAGATCCCCAGAACACTGAGCAGGGATCCACACACACCACGGCCCTGCCCATGCCCCAGCTCCATCATGGGGGTCAGGAGGGAACAGGGAGCTCAGTTGGTGACAAGGGGTGTCAGTAGGTGACAAGGCGGGGGGGTCAGTGGGTGCCAGGGGCTGTCCGTAGGTGACAAGGAGGGTCAGTGGGTGACAAAGGGGGTCGCTGGTGACCAAAGGTTGTCAGTAGGTGACAAGGGGGGTCAGTGGGTGACAGGGGCTGTCAGCAGGAACAAGGGGTGTCAGTAGGTGACAAGAGGGGTAGGTAGGTGACAAGGGGGGGTCAGTGGGTGACAGGGCTGTCAGCAGGTGACTGAGGGCTGTCAGTAGGTGACAAGGGGAGGTCAGTGGGTGACAGGGCTGTCAGCAGGTGACCGGGGTTGTCTCACCGTTGAAGTTGACACTCCGGATGTACTTGAGCAGCCTCTTGCCCCCGGCGTGCTCCATCTCGGGGCACAGCCCGGCGCTGTCGGCGCACAGGTCGCGGTTCATGTGGTGCAGGGCGTGGGCCATGGCGTACACGGCATCGATCACAAACTGCACCTTCCCCTCCTGCTCGTAGTGCGAGTCCTTCCCGATGCGCTCCTGCCCTGCGGGGACACGCGGCGACACTCAGCGACAGCGGGGACAGCGCTCCCCTGGCTCCGGACACCCGCCGAGCCTCCCCGAGCTCGCTGCAAGAACCGCGCCCTCAATCAGTGCCATAAACCTCATCAATTAAACCTCATCAATTAAAACACAGCCAAACCTCCGTCATTGCTCCCGGAATCAGCGACACTTCTGCCAGTTGCTCTCCACAATCCGGAGGAACAAATCCTGCCCCGTCCTCACCAACGGGACCCCCGAAGCCACAGGGACACCCCAGGGACACCCCAGAGACCACCCCAGGGACCACCCCAGACCCCCAAACTCCCCAGGGACCACCCCAGACCCCCAAACTCCCCAGGGACCATCCCAGACCCCGCACTCTCCCCAGCCCGGCTCTGAAGCAGGAGAACATTTAAATGCAGGCACAGCTGGTGTTTAAAGCCGGTGTTTTCCTCTGCTGCAAATCCCGGGCTCTAACTGAAAGTCAAAGGCAGATCAAGGGGACAAGGAGTCACTCCAGAGCAGCCACCCAAGAGGCTGCAGAGCGCTGCGGAACGCGCGGGCAATTAACGGGCAATTAGCGGCACCTCGGGACGCCGCTGTCACCGTCACCCTGCTCCCCAGCCTGCGGGGCCCCGAATGTCCTGCAGAGCCCCAGCACTGCCTCTGAAATGCTGCAGCAGGAGAACTTAGGGAACCCCAAAGGCAATGGATCCCGAAAGCCGTGGGAGTAATTCCCGTGGGAACCTGAGCCCTGCAGGGCTGCTCACCCACAGCCAGGCAGGAACACCTGGAAAGGGAACACCTGGAAAGGGAACACCTGCACAAGGGAACACCTGCACAAAGGGTACACCTACACAAGGGAGGGCTCTGCACATGGAAAATCAGAACTCAACCACAATTCAACCAGAATCCAACCGCAGGCAGGCAGGAGAACCCAAGAGCAGCGAGAGAAGAGGTGAATCTACACCTTTGAAGTTGCAGACTCGTTGAAGCCCTCTCTGGCCCTCAGGCTGCAGCCAAAGGTGTGACCTGGTGACCATGGCCCCAGGTGGCCTTTGTGCTGTTCTGTCACCTGAACAGGTCAGGGGGGCTCTGCAATCGGGCACCAAACCAAGCAGGATTTGGAACGAGGCACTGCAGGCTGAGAATCAGGAATGGGATTTATTTCTTTTCCCCAAAACTGTCACTGGATCCCTGGCAGTGCCCAGGGCCAGGTTGGATGTCCCAGCTGGGACAGTGGAAGGTGTCCCTGGCATGGCAGGGGTGGCACTGGGTGGGCTTTGAGGTCCCATCCAACCCAACCCAGTCCATGATTCCATGATGTTGAGGCACCCTCTACCCAAACCCCTCCGTTATAAATCTCAGCTCTTCTGAAATCCTGCAAACAACCAAGCAGAAGAAGTAACTTTCCTGCTGGTGAGGTTCCAGGCAGGATCCCTTTCATTATTCACTCCCTCTCATTGATTACAGAACTTACCAGGATCTCAGGCCCTGACAAGGAAAAGGCTTTTAAATGGTTTCAGCTCTGTAACCAAATGAGCAATGCAGCAGCAATGGGTGCCAGGGGAGGGGATCTGGGATTGAAATGCTGCACACAAACAACACTGATAAGCCACAGTGAGTTCCAGGGCTGGGCACACGCACAGCAGCAGGAAAACCTTCAGCAGGGAAGAGACCTGTGAGAGGAACCCAGGCAAACACACCTGAGAAAACCTGAGAGCAATGGAACAGTGTCCAGACACAAAAATAATAAAGGCTTTTAAATCTTGATAGAATTTCCAAGACCAAGGATGCCTCCCTGTGCTGAAACAGCCACTCAGAGGGGTATGAAACGTCAGGAGCTGTGCACAGTAAATCCAGATGTGGAGACAAATGTAACTGCTCACCCCAAACGTGTCTGGATTTATACAGTGTGCTGTCCTTCACCAAAACACAGGCTGAGTCACCTCCTAAAGAGATTCTATTGCAATTAGAAATTTAACCCAAACCTGAAGCAGCAAAGAACCTACAGAGCAAATGTTATGATTTACATGGGCCAAATATTCTCCAGACTTCAAAAAAACCCCAGCAAATATCCAAATTACTAGGCCTGGCTGAACAGTATTCTCTCCAGTTTGTGTCACCCTCCTGCCATTGCAGTGAGCAGCAAAACAGGCCCAAAGTCCATTTCCAGGCAGGAATAAACCAAAAGTGACGGGCACAATTTTAATTCCAACTTCAACATTATTGTGGGGAATATTTCCCCCTCCGAGGCTGAGCTGAAGAAGTCAGGCAGAACGTTTTACCACAGGCTCCAGGAACAGCTCCTGTATAATGGGAGCACAGAAATTCAATTATTAATTACTCTGCAAGAGAAGGAAGCTCCCAAAAGGCATCAAGCTTCTCCAGATGAAAGCAGCAGGAGCAGTGCTGTGGGTGCCTCTGGGGAAGGGGCAGGGGAGAAGCACAGACCTGTCAGGACACCCTGGGGGTCCCACAGAGGGAAGGCTGGAGAGCCAACCTAAAACTTGGGTGCAGCAAGAAACCACGAGCCCCTCTGTGCTGTGAGACCAAACCATGGAAAGTAAAACCAAACCCCATCTGCACCATTTCTGTGGTCTCTCTTTGACAACTGCACCATTTCTGTGCTCCCTCTTTGGGAACTGCACCATTTCTGTGTTCTGTCTGAGAACTGCACCATTTCTGCATTTCATCTTTGAGAACTGCACCATTTCTGTGTTCCCTCTTTGGGAACTGCACCATTTCTGTGTTCCCTCTTTGGGAACTGCACCATTTCTGCATTTCATCTTTGAGAACTGCACCATTTCTGTGTTCCCTCTTTGAGAACTGCACCATTTCTGCATTTCATCTTTGAGAACTGCACCATTTCTGTGTTCCCTCTTTGGGAACTGCACCATTTCTGCATTTCATCTTTGAGAACTGCACCATTTCTGTGTTCTCTCTTTGAGGAACACAGAACTGCACCATTTCTGTGTTCTGAGAACTGCACCATTTCTGCTCGTCCTTGAGAAGAAGTTGCTTTTCTGTTGTTTTTTTAACGTGGAGACCTGCAGGAGCCCCACAACAGCACGATTTCCCCCAGCAGTGAAGCAGCTGGGACACTGGAACACGACGTGATTCCAGGAGAACACATTTCTGTCCCACGGGTTTGCAGTGAGTGCCTTGGGATGGCAAGAGAAGGAGGGAACACAAAAGCAGTTTATTGACACGAGCATTTTTTTTTTTTTTGCTTCCAAAGGATCTATTTGAAGGTGATGACAAACAGTTTAACCCCCCCTTTCCTACTCGAGGCTCGAGTGCTCATCATCATCCTGATTCCGGAGAGGCGGAGCAGCTTCAGGCACGTCCTCACAGGAGAACAACGCTGCAACAAAGGCAGGGAAGAAAAAAGCTCCAAAGGCAGAGTGCTGAGAACACAGAGAAGGAATCGCACTTGTTCCATCTCCTCCAGATGACAGGAGTGGAATGCAGCTTTGAGAACTCCTGCTCACACTCCTCCATCTCCCCGCACGGAGGGAGCAGCCGTGCCCTGCTCCCGGGGCCTCTCCTTCAGCTGATCCCTCTGCACTCGCTCTTATCGCCACACAACAGAGGGGACGTGTTAGGATGAATAAATAGCATCTCCAGGACCGTTTTTATGGCGTATAATTCACACAGACAGACATCAAAATCCCACTCCATCGGCGCCGGCGCCAGATGAATTCAGACACCGCTTCAGCTGCCGAAGAATTAAACACATTTTCAAAGGGCCCGGCACAATGGTGCTGCTGAGAACCCGGTGATAGTCATCATTAACAAGAGATTTAATTTAAAGATTGTGGAATGCTCACGGTATCAAGCAGGCAGCTCTTATTTGCACGAGGTGGAATTCGGCAGGTGGGGAAGTGCTGGCAGAAAAACATCCCCTGTTCCTCCAGCCCCAGCAGCATCACAGCCCCCAGCCTGGGGGCTGGGGACACCCACTGCCCCAGCCCCGTGTATCCACCCTCCACAGACCCGTCCCTGCCCCCAGGGCTCTGCAAATATCCTCCTGGATACTCCCTCAGCACAGGCTCTGCAGGTGAGAAGTCTGAAAGCTTCTCCACGTAAGCTCTTGATATGAAAGTAGCTGAGAACCAGGGCTGGAGAACCACCACCAGCAACGTGCCAGGGTAAATATTGTCATTTGGAGGGGCAGAGGATGGCACTGGGGGCTCTGTGCAGTGAAATCCCTGCACTGGCATCTGACAAAGCCCTGCAGGATCCAGGGACAGCTCTGCGGTGACAGAATCCCCCTGGCCAGCCTCAGCCACCCGATCTCACCAGAGACAAAAGCCTTTATCTCAACACCACCCATCAATCCCAGGGGAATTCCCTGGGGAAAGCAGATGAGCTGTCAAATTTCTCCTGCTCACCACACAAAGCATCAGCCCAAACCCCCTCCACACTCCCCTGGCCCAGGATCTGTGTCAGGAGCACTGAGCTGCTCCCTGGCGCACAAACCCTTCCACACTCCTGTGGATAGGAGTTCTCATCAATTTTCAATCAAAGTAAAACAAATCCTCCCATGAACTGATTTCCTGTGATCACAGCTCGAGGCAGTTATGCAACATGACACATTTCAACTGCTGCTGGGAGATGTGACCGGGCTGGGGGGAAGGGTGGGGTGGCCAGCAGGTGACAGCACCCCTCCTGTGTCACAGAGGCACCAGCACTTCTCCAGGGTGTTCTAATGATGGAATCATGGAATCCCAGATGGTTTGGGTTGGAAGGGACCTTGTAGATCATCCAGTGCCACCCCTGCCGTGGACAGGGACACCTTCCACTGTCCCAGGCTGCTCCAACCTGGCCTTGGGCACTGCCAGGGATCCAGGGGCAGCCACAGCTGCTCTGGGCACCCTGTGCCAGGGCCTGCCCACCCTCCCAGGGAACAATTCCTTCCTAAATTGTTCCATCCTCCATCTAAAACAAACACACAAACAAACAAACCCCCTCCAGCCGCCCTTCACTCAACCGAAAACATCCCTGGCCCCACATTCCCACGGCAGGAGGAGGGGGAGGATGGATTGATTAATTAATTACCTGTGCATTTACGGTCTGTGTCCTCCTTCTTGGAGCCAGTGATGGTCAGCTTGCAGTTGAAGTTCTCCTCCCAGTACTCTGCAAACCACACGTTCCTCCTGTTGTTCTCCAGGGTGCGGGAGGTGAAGTAGGTGTCAAAGCCTGGGGGAGGAGAGGGCACAGCTGGGTCCTGCCTGTCCTGCCCTGGGCACAATCCCTGCCCTGGGCACAAACCCTGCCCTGGGCACAATCCCTGCCCTGGTGCCTCCCTCAGCACCAGCACATGGCTCTGTCCACGTGGGAAGAGAGAAAACCCCTGTTTCCTCATCAGCTGCATCCTGCAGGAAAACGACTCTCACTGCCAGGCATAAAACTGGGCAAGACAAATGGAAACCAGATCAATGTAAAGAAAGTTGTAAGGAAAAAGTGTGGGTTAGGGATGTACCAACAGGGAGTGGGAATAAATGATGTTGTGCAGCTGATACTGGGCTGAGCTCAAAACTAATTTTGTTATTGGTTTGCCTTGTCCAGAGGAGGATCTCCATCTCACCAGGTGTTCCCAGCACCTCTGGGCACAAATACAAATTGGAACCACCAATACAAGTACAGATCTCCATTGGAACTACCAATACAAATACAAATCCTGACTGGAACCACCAATACAAATAGAAATTGGAACCACAAATACAAATACAAATACAAATACAAATACAAATACAAATCCTCTCTAGAACCACCAATACAAATACAAATACAAATCCCCACTGGAACCACCAAAACAAATACAAATTGGAACCACCAGTACAAATACCAATCCCCTCTGGAAGCACCAGCCAGCACCACCCTCCCACCAACACTCACATCCTGTCACTATCCCACTGCACTCTGGGTTTTCCCTGGCAAACAAGATTTGCATGAGCACAAATAAATCTGTGCAGTGTGTGTGCTCTCCTACAGAGCCTTTTGTCATTCCTCATGTCTCTTTTCCCTGCCCAGCTGGCAGCAGCTGTGCCCACTCACCTGCTCAGGAGGAACAGGGCACAGCCAAGAGCTCCTGGCACAGAGCAAGGGGAGCTTTGGCACCTGTGCTCCAGAGGTGCCAGAAACTGGTGATGCTGCTCCTGACACAGGCTGCTGGCACTCCAAACCCTGCTGGGGACCAAGGCTTCCCAACTCCAGCCCTGTCACAGGCTCCTGCCACCCCAAACCCTGCTGATGAGGGCCAAGGCTTCCCAAATCCCAGCCCTGTCACAGGCTCCTGCCACCCCAAACCCTGCTGGGGGCCAAGACTTTCCATATCCAGGTGTACCTTCCCAAACCTCGGTGTCCCTCTGGGGTTTGGGGCTGTGCCTGCTCTCACAGGGAGCTGTGCCAGCCCCACAAGGAGCAGGTCAGTCCCAGTGTGGGGACACTCACCTGGCTGTGGCTGCAGGGAGCAGCACAGAGCTCTGCCTGCACCACTGGTCCTCAGGGAACCTTCCACAGCTGCAGCCCCAGCTCAACCCCCAGGTACAAACAGAGTTTCTTCTTTTACTGAGAAAGCTGTGGAGGAACTCAGCCTACCCAAATCTGAAACCTGGATGAAGCAGACCAGGGGTGGAGAGGACTGGGGAATGCTGGCTGAACCCAGAGGGGCTCAGAGGTGAATTATCTGCCCCCCCACAAGGGCAAAGCCATGGAAGATGGGGATCTCAGGATGTTTTCCCTCTCCTGGGCACTGCAGCTGTTCTGGCCCTGCAGAGGAGGGTGCAAGGATGGGAGCAGTGAGCCCAAACCAGCCCTGGCACTGCAGCACCACACAGCCCTGCAGTCAGGGCAGGGCTGCAGACACACATTAAGCCCCCCCAAAGATCTGCCTTTGCAGGTCTGTCTGTAGAAAAGACTGAATATTTAAATGTCAAATCACATTTTTGGTGGTGAAAATTTCTTTCAGTACATCACTTTGGCTGATGCATATGAGTATTATTTTGAAGATTTCACCATGGGAAGGGGAACGTTCCTGGCACTGCAGCCCAGGATTTATTTCCCTCCTGCAATAGGTGGGCAAAGGGACACAGGCTGGCACAGCAGAGTCAAGGAAAACCATCTGGCACTGTTAAATTAGCAATCCTTGCACTGGGGATAAAAATAGCACCAAGCCAGCTGTTTTAGAATTGGCAGGGAGGCTGGGAATGGGGTCAATCCCTCTCCTCTGTGCTCTGTGTGCCACTGACCCAGCTCTAACCTGCCTTTTCCCAGGGCTGAGCCTGCTCCTCTCACACATCCCAAGCTCCAAAGGCACGCCCCAAAAAGCAGCCAGGAACATCAGCCCTGAGGCCTTCCAGGGACAGGCTGAGAGCTCATTTCAGTTCTACCTGCAGCCTCAGCAGCAGATGATGCAGTTCACTAAAATCAGAAGTGGGTCCCTCCTACAGCAGAGGCAGCAGGGGAGTGCCAAGCCCAGGGGCCCAGCCCAGCCTGAAGGACTGCAAACAACCCATGGAAAAATGCAAAAAAAAAAACCACCAAAGAGGGCTGGGAGAAACCCCCAGTGCTGAATTGCAGTTTTACTGAGCACTGGGGTGCACCCTGTGAGCTCCACACGATTCTCCAGCCCTCCACGTGGGGACTGCAGCTTGAAATGAAACTTCCCCAGAATAAAATGGATCAAACTGCAGGAAAAGAGAGATCCTGGCATGGCAGAGACCCCCAGCTCTGCCTGCCCTGTTTATCCTGGCCTGGGCCTCCCACAGAATGAGTAAATAGTTGGTTAAAACTCCTGGGACACTTGTTGTAGCTAATTAATGACAAATCAGTGATTTAGGAACATTTCTGTACAGCCTCTAGGAGGGCCAGAACTATTCCTCTACCCAAACCATTCTGTGATTCTGTGATCACCATTTGTAGGATTAAACTTCCTAAGGAAAATATTCTCGTGGATGGGTCAGAAGAATATTCAGAGAACAGTCAGGTTTTAGGGACACACAGCCCAAACCTTCTCCTGTAACCCTGTGTATATTGGTTTTCCTCCTAATTAAAAGAGCATTTCAAAGGGGATATCCAGTCCTAAGATCTACAATGTCCATGTGGCTGGGAAAGAGCAGCAATAAACCCTCCCCACGTGCCCAGCTCACTGACCTCTGGGGAAAGTGCTCCATAACTTAATAATGCAAAATCAATGGGACCTGATCAAACTGGAATAGAATCCCATATGAATTACTCGAAACCTTTACAGATCTAATAACAAATAATAACATTCTCATTGATTGGTTTAATGACCCCTCTGCATGTGCAGGCAGGATTATGGATCCCTGTTAAAAAGGGAACATTTCTTACCATTCTTTCCCATCGACTGGGACAGGAGGGTGAGGGACAGTGGGACAGAGCTCAGGGCTGGACACAGCCCTGGTCACTCCCAGGGGTCAGCCTTGGGCAGGGGGGCCTGGAGAGCCCCTCCAGAGGCACCAGCCTGGCCACTGCCCTCCCTTCCAGCCTGGGAATGAGAATCCTGGAATGGTTTGGGCTGGAAGGAGCTAAAATCCCACCCAGTGCCACCCCTGGACACCTCCCACTGTCCCGGGGACACTGCAGGGATTATTGTACCAGCCAGGACTGTTCCTGCAGCTCCAGCTGTGCCAGTGGGAATCTCAAATGCTCCCCAGATTTCAGACACTCCTTTGGAATGAACCTGACTTGAGAACACTCAGGGTGAACAAGGCAAACGTTCTGTGCACTACCAGCAGCCCTGAGCCTGTGCCTCAGCCCTCTGCCCCTCAGACAGGGACACAACTCACACACACAGAGCTCAGCCTGGGGCTTTGGGCTTCAGAGGCTCTGGGAATCAGATGACCCAACAAAAACTGCTGGATGCTTAACTGCAAAAGCAGGAAAAATCACTCCTCACCCCTGCTCGTGACCAAGCACTGCACTGCTCTGACAAGATTTAGTGATTCCCCAATGTTCCCCATATTTCATACTTTAGCAAATTACTTTTTCAGCAAATACCTCTAAGAGATATAAATAGTTCTTTTATGAGATTTTCCAAATTACAATGAATCTCTTATTACTTCAAACCACTGTGATCTGATTAAATCATTATTTTTACACATGGAAAGATGATACTACCTAAAGGGTTCATTTATTTTCCACCAGAGGATAAATATGTACACGAGCTACATCGTGATGGGACAGAGGAAAACAAAAGGGGGAGCATGGAGGGGGAAAGGGACAGGACCCCAAACCCTGGGGAGGAGCTGGGGAAGTCCAGGTCAGGGCCAGCTACAGCAGCCAGAAATGAACCCTGCTGGCCCAGGGTGGTGTTTACCCCACTCCAAAACCCCAAATGATCAATTCCTAACACTGACCTTGCCTCTCTGCCTCCTGTGATGGCCATGGTCTGGCTGGGAGCTCAGGGCTCAGCTCCCTGGCACTGCTGGGAGCTGCTCCTGCTCAGGAGACAAAGCAGGCTGGGGCTCTGCCATGGGCAGGGGCACCCTGGGGACAGAGGGACTGGAGCTGTCACTGGGAAAGAGTCAGGGGCACACCCAGGGACAGGGACAGGGACAGGGACAGGNCGTGGCCCAGGCGCTGTGTGAGGCAGCCCTGGCAGGGAAAGGTGAGCACACAGCTGTGTTATTATTCATCATTCTGCATTTCACAGCCCCCAGGCACCTCTGAGAGCTCCGTGTGTGCCAGCACCAGCAGCACAAGCCCTGAGTTTGTCTCTCTATTTCCATTTCCAGTGGCAGCAGCTGAGCTGGGGGTTCCCCTGGTGCACCCTGAGCTCAGCCCACCCCAGGTTGTGCTGCTGCCCCAGGACCCTCCAGGGCAGCCTGAGCAAAGCCAGAGTGTGCAGGGAGGGGAGCAGAGGGAGAGGATTGCTGTTCTCTCCCTCCTCCTCCTCCTCTCTCTGCTGAGCACAGGGATCACACCAAACACCAGCCACAACACCTGGGCAGGTACAGCAAGGGACAACAGGGGCATTTCTGGGGCTGCCAGACCTGGAACCCTCCCTGGGGCTGTCCCCAGGGCCAGGGACACCCACAGCACCCCAGGGCTCCACCTGGGAGCTCCCTGCATGTCCAGGGAAAGAAAAATCCATTTCCACTTTACTGAGGTATTTCAGGAGCAGAGCACCCATCCCCCACCCTCCACCAGCCCTGCAGGGGATCCCACCCCCAGCACCCCCCCGGGACCCTGGACAGCCCTGGGGACCACCAGAGTGGGTGACACAGCCACCCCAGAGTGGGTGACACAGCCACACAGAGTGAGGGGACACAGCCACCACAGGTGAGGGGACACAGCCACCCCAGAGTGGGTGACACAGCCACCACAGGTGGGTGACACAGCCACACAGAGTGGGTGACACAGCCACACAGAGTGAGGGGACACAGCCACCCCAGAGTGGGTGACACAGCCACACAGAATGGGGTGACACAGCCAGCCCAGGTGAGGTGACACAGCCACCCCAGGCGAGGTGACACAGCCACACAGAATGGGGTGACACAGCCAGCCCAAGTGAGGTGACACACCCCAGGCGAGGTGACACAGCCACACAGAATGGGGTGACACAGCCAGCCCAAGTGAGGTGACACACCCCAGGTGAGGTGACACAGCCACACAGAATGGGGTGACACAGCCACCCCAGGTGAGGGGACAGCCACTCCAGGTGAGGGGACACAGCCACCCCAGGTGAGGTGACAGCCACTCCAGGTGAGGGGACACAGCCAGCCCAGGTAGGTGACAGTCTCTGGCAGTGTCAGTGTCTGGTGCCTGAGGCTGCCTGAAGATGAGGAAAGTTTTCAATGGCTCTCCAGTTGCAGGATAATTTGTATTCCCCTCTCTCCACACCAACACATTAACCAAATACATTATTTCCATAATGAGCAGATGAACATCTGTGTGGCTTCCCAAAATTTCAAGTGGCAATACTCGAGACAAGTATTCCCTCTTTGGGACTGACACATCAGCATTTCAAATAACTGCCAGGACTAAAAATATCATTTAAATTCTCAGGAGGTCAAAGCCAGTTCAGGTGTGGTTTAGATTTCAGGTTCTTTAGACANAGACACAAACCCCACACTGTGGGCAGCAGCTGGGTCCCAGCACAGATCCTGGGCTCTGGCAGGGCCACATCTGCTGGGGGAGCAGCTCATTTCAGTTCAAGGGCCCCAGAGAAACCTCCTAAATCTCCATTTTGCAGCAGTTCTTTATGGCCCAATTAGAGCTTCCCACCTCATTTCTGTGCAGGGAAGCAGCAGCAGCAGCAGCATTTGGTTCAAGCCCCATTGGGGACAGGATTTCTTGTTAATGCCCTGCTGGTTATGGGCTGTGCCCTGCACTGAGCAGTGGCAGATCATTCTCTTTAATCCTCTAAAACTATGCCAAAGCCTGGGGGAACTGCAGTGCTGAGCCCAGGGGGATCCCCCTGAACCCCAGAATATCCTGAGCTGGAAGGAAAGGGATCCCCATGAGACCTGAGCCCCACAGAGCAGCCAGGGGGATGCCTCTGAATCCCAGAATATCCTGAGTGGGAGGGAAAGGCGTCCCTGTGTGACCCCTCCTGCAGTGCTGAGCCCCACAGAGCAGCCAGGGGATCCCCCAAAACCCCAGAATATCCTGAGCAGGAGGGAAAGGGGTCCCNCAGCCAGGGGATCCCCCAAAACCCCAGAATATCCTGAGCAGGAGGGAAAGGGGTCCCTGTGAGGCCCCTCCTGCAGTGCTGCCTGCAGCTCCTGCTCCTGCCCTGCCAAGCTCAGCACTGCAATTCCCCAGGGAATGTGCAATTCTCCTGGCCCAGTGTTGCCCTGATTCAAAAGCCTCCTGATGATCTTGTTTACATACTTCTAGTGGAGCCTGTCATGCATGTACCATACAGTAGATTGTTTTCATCCCTCTCTCTGATGGACTGCTGAATTGACCACTGAGGTCAGAGAGGTCTTTCTCTCATCTACCAATCCTTGACCAAATTCCAAAATCCTATAAAAGCCCCAAATCACAATAAACTTCCTTCTTTGCCTCACTTCAACCTGCCCCGGGTGTGTGTCGTTCTTTTGTGTCCCTATCAGTGACAGCCCAGCGTCCAGCACCCCCAGCAGGACCCCTCTGGGGACACTGGGCACCTGCACAGCCACATTTCCAGCCCTGACCCGGCCCCAGGGCCCCCAGGCAGCCTGCAGGGGACACAGAGGGACAGAGCTGGAGCCCTGCAGTGGGAGGGATGAGAGGAGAATTCAGGGCAGGGGATGGAGAATGAGCAATCTGTGAGTGCTGGTCCAAGGCACTGATGGCCCAGGCTGCACCTCCTGTGCCTTTTCCCCCGGGACTGGGGTCCCCTCTGGCCTTTGGTGTTCCCGGGCTCTGCTCCAGCCCCCAGAGCACCAGCCCCTGCAGCCACATCTTTCCATGCCAGCTCCTCTCCAGAGCACATGGCTCCTGCCCCGGGGACACAGCAAAGGCTGGAGAGCAGCAGAGACCTGGGAAAGACCCCGCACCAGGCTGTGAACAAACAGAACAAAGCCGGAGGAAAATGTTCTGGAGTATTGTTATGCAATATTCACTGGGCTGCCCCCCGGGACAGGCAGGAAGGGCTGTGGGCAGCACCTCATTCCTGGGAATATTCTGGGGAAAAATGAACCCTGAGCTCCTTCCCTTTGCCACGCTGGGGCTGGGAGGGTGAAACACTGCAGAACAGGGAGAGAATTTCATTCTCAGTTTTGCTGAAGTCACCACTCTTTCATTGCTTTTTCCTGAGGTCCTGCTGCCCAAACAAAAAAGGAGCAAACCAGCTCTTGCTGGAAAGGAAAACAAAACAGGATTCACCATCTCTTTGGAAGACAAACAACTGGAAATTCCAAGGACAGTTCTGTTTGCAGCACTTGCAGTTTTTATTTTTTTAAATGTACAGGCTCATCCCTGTGCTGGGTTTGAGTTATCCCTCAGCCTTCCTGCCCAGAGCTTCACAAACTCCAGCCTCAGCCCCAGCCACAGCCTCTGGAGCTGAATCATTCATCTGAAATCTATTTGAATCCCACTGTTCAGCTGCATCAGTTCTGAGTTCACACAGCAAAGACTGGGGTCTTTTTTTCTCCACATCAGCAAAGATTTTGCCAGACTTTCTAAATAATTAAGATCAAATCTCTGTGTTATCCTCTGGATTTCTCCTGCAGCTCTCCCCTCCCTGGGTGCTGCTGTCAGTGCAGGCAGAGCACTCACACCTGGGAAAGGTGAGGGAGATTCTTCCAAAGAAAAACATCAGAGGAAAACCCAGAGCTCTGGGGTGCTCAGCAGTGACACTGACTGTAACTGCTCCCAGCCTGATAAAAACTGCACAGGAAAAGGTGTGGGGGTGAGAGAAAGGGAGAGGAGAGGAAGAGGAGAGGAGATCCTTGTCCCTCACAGCTGAGGTGAGGAGGAAAACAGTTTTTGAGGCTCAGGATGAGGTTTGGGGATCTCCTCTGGGGTCAGCAGGGCCCAGCTCTGCTTTGGGAGAGCACCAAGGGCCAGGGCACAAGCTCCTGCTGCCACAGCTGCTCTGTGAACAAACAAACCAATAAATAACTACAATCTCCTCTTTTTTCCCCTAAAAGCCTCTCCAAGCCTTTCAATTCCCTGTACCTGGCTGGGCTGGCACTGGAGCATGTTCCCAACTTGCTAAGGAGTGATTCCTCTTTCATGTGCACTCCTCTGGCTCCCTGTCTGCTGCAATTATGCAAATAAAATGCAACTTTATCCTTTCAGCATAATTACATCAAACACAATCAGGCTATATTAAGACTGACTTAAGATGAATGAATTCAGTTCATCTAATGATTTCCTAAATCCCCCCCACGGGACTGTGGCACAGAAAATTCTGTCCCAAGAGTGGCATCAAGTACCAAGACAAATAACTGAGGATCTGGGGCCTGATCCTACAAAAAGCCAAAGCACTTCAGGCCCCTCTGGAGTCCCGGGCTGGGGGATATTCCCACTGCCAGAAAAGCAGGAACTTGAGCTGGTAGCTGTGCCCAGAGCAGTGAACCCACAGCACACCTGCCCTGCACACCTGTACTGGGAACTGAGCTCACAGCTGGGGCTGAGGAATAATTTAAAAAATGCTTTTTTTATTTCTGTAGAGTGAGTGTTTTGGTTTGTGACTCCTGTGACCAACAGCTCTGCAGACAGACCCTGCTAACCCAGAGTGTGCCTTGCACCCCTGAACTCACAGCAACACCCACTTCAGTGCAGATTTCCTGAGGATTCCCTGGCTGAGCAGCCAAACATTATTCCCTTTGCTGTGGCAGTGTCAATACCCAGGTGAAGGCACAGGAGCTGCAGTGCTCTCTCTGCTAACAGCAAGGTTCCCTAGGACTCTCCTTCCAACATATTCCAAATACTACTTCAGACAGGGANGGTGCAAAACGCACCCAGCCAACCTCAGGCAGTTCTCCAAGGAGCTGTTCACAGGCTCAATAAACCCCATTTTTTCTGCAGATACACCAAACCCACACACATTCAGGACTCCAATTTAACTGACTTTCCACACCTGAACTCTCCCACTCCCTGCCATCCTCACTGACTGCATCCAAAGCCTCCTCATGCTTCCCAGCAGGGGTTTAATGTGCAACGTGAAAGGGAAATGTTTTAAAACAAACAAACGTGGAAAGTTTTGGTTTCTGTGTACTGTTGACAGAATTTCCGTTGCTGTGTCAGAAACCCTCAGGGACGAATACAGACAGTGTGAAAAGCTTATTAAAATATCCTGGTTTTCTGAAACAAACCACTTCATTGTCTGTCAACTTCCTGTATTTACGGAGAAATAACATCCAGGAGTGCCTCGGGGGGTTCAAAATGTAAAAGAATGAAACAGATGATCTACCTGAGAGGAATAACTGATGAGCAGGGAGTGCAGGCACAGGAAAAACGCAAATATTTGGTTTTGCAGGGAGTGAAGACACCAGAACCCATTTTAACATGGGCAGAGCAGTTGGGTTTCTCTGCTCAGTGCCTCCCCTGGAAACAACTTTTCCTGCCTGTTCCAGAGAGCACAGACTCTGCCCAACCTCCCTGGTGCCCACAGGAATCCAGGTGGGTGCTAAAGCACCTTTACCCACCACAGGATTAACAAACTGAGGAGAGATCAGCCAACAAACACTTCAGAGCACGAAGGAAAGTTTGGAAACAAAGGGATTAAGCAAAGCAAGTTCCCCAAAATTCACCATTCACACCCATCTGTGCAAGTGTGGATATTTCTGAGGCACACGAGCAATATGGATAAACACAGTGCTGGATCTGAAATTAAAAGTTAAGCTGAGTTTGAATGGAAACCACTGATTGAAAAATCAAGTTTTAATCCTTTAGCAGAAAACTTCTCCTCTGCCTCAGAGAGGAGACCTGAACTCCCCGAGATGCTCCTCCCCTGTGTGTACACAGAAGTTCAGACCAGCTGGGATTTTCTTTTCAGGGATAACTCCCTGTCACATCCTCCCAAGCTCTGAAATCTATCTCCACCCTCTCATTAAGATATTTCTTTACCCTGTTAACAGAATTAACCAATCCCCTCATTTGTTCCTACACACTCTTGTCTCTTTTTTCTTTAAAGGTCTCTGACAACCAACTGCTGGAGCTCCTCGGCTGGGGAACAGCCTGGAGGTTTCACACGAGGAGCAGGGACATCTGACCCTGTTTTACACCACAACTACACAGACTCTGACTTCAGAAGGCTGAAAATGACTCCTTTGGTTTTGGGATGTGTCTCCCTTTTATACTATTCTACACAGACCAGTTGGATTGGTGACACAAAGACAAACCTCTTCACTCACATTGCTCAGAGCAGAGGGACAGCAAGAAGTCCCTCCTAGGAAAAGGAATGAATAACAAAGTTACAGTTACAAAAACTTTTCTCCTGTTTACGGAAAATTCCCTGGGAAAAGAATTTCAGAAAACCAAAACACCTCAGGCACGGACCCAGGGCTACAGACACCCAGGGAGAAACCAGGGGATGGAGATGAATCCCAAGCCCTGGACACTGTTTGTTTATCCCCAGACCCTCGGGGGGGACAGGCAGGAGGGGCAGGACAGGCTCTTACCCTCGATGGTGGCTCTCTTGGGCAGGATGGTGATGGCTCCCTCGGCCACGTCCTCCTGCTGCAGCAGTGGGCTCACCTTGGAGCCCCAGGTGTCAGAGCCCACCCAGAGGAAATGTCCCACCTGATCCGCCCTCTTGGCAGCTGCCAGGATCTGCCTGTGGAGAGGAGCAGATGGTTTGTGATGGGACCTCACTGGAATGGGGAGCTGCTTTGGGAAATGGGGGTGGCAATGGCAGAGTGAGCTCAGAGTCTCTCCCAGCAACAGCCCAGTCCTGAGCCCAGCACAGCTCAGGGGCTTGGGACACTCAGTATCACCATGGTCTGAGCAGCCTGGGCCAGGGAAGGATGGAACTAGGTGATCTTCAAAGATCCTTCCCAACCCAAACCATCCCATGATCCAAACCATGATCCATGCAGCACCAGGGGAGCTCTAAATTCACCCCATATCCCAGGACCGAGTTATTGATTCCACTAAAAGTTTTCCCATTACTTCACTGAAATTTTTTCCTAAATTCTTTTTGTCTCATTTTGTGGGACCAGGTCTCTCAGCAACTGATGATTCCATCACAATTTTAAGCTAATTTCAAATTCTGAGCCCAGAACACACAAGTGAGCAATGAAATACAAAATATTCTTTGTGTTATTTTACGAGCCCATTCCATGTGGTTTAACCTTGAGCATCCAAGTCACTCCATCACTGTGAACTGTCATTTGCCATAAAACAGACTCTGAATTAATGAATTACACAAAGTAGAATTTTGCCTGGAGAGGGGGGCGTGTTCTGAATTCCCCTGAGAGGAAAGGTCAGCTCTGTCATCCAACACGAGTGACCAACCCTGTGCCAGGACAAGCCCCCAGATCCTGGTCCCCCCTTTCCTGGAAAAGCTCCCGGATCCTGGTCCCCACCGCTGGAAAAGCCCCCAGATCCTGGTCCCCATTCCAGGACAAGCTCCCAGACCCTGGTCCCCATTCCTGGAAAAGCTCCCAGACCCTGGTCCCCATTCCTGGACAGGCTCCCAGACCCTGGTCCCCATTCCTAGAAAAGCTCCCAGACCCTGATCCCCACTCCTGGGAAAGCTCTCAGATCCTGATCCCCATTCCAGGAAAAGCCCCCAGACCCTGGTCCCCATTCCAGGAAAACCTCCCAGACCCTGGTCCCCATTCCTGGAGGGGCTCCCAGACCCTGATCCCCACTCCTGGGAAAGCTCTCAGACCCTGGTCCCCATTCCAGGAAAAGCCCCCAGACCCTGGTCCCCATTCCTGTCCCTCCAGCACAGTCTGGGCACCCACGAGCAGGGCAGCAGCAGCAGCCTCGTGTTTCCCCCTGGTGCTTCCCCACATTCCCAGCTCCTCGTGGCTCCCAGCACAGACCCTTCCCTGCCTCCCTGGGAGCTCCCCTGGCTGTCCCTGCCCAGCAGGGCCCGGGAGGTGCCCCCAGCCCCACCTGATGGTGCCCCCAGCCCCACCTGATGTCCTCGTCGTGGGCGAAGATGACGATGGCCCTGGCGTTGGGCGTCTCCAGCAGCTGCCGGATGATCCTGTCGAAGTCGATGCTCTTGTCCCGGCGCTCCTGGGGGATCTTCAGGGACTGGGCGATGCAGAGCCCACCTGTGCCAGGGAGCAGAGCACAAAGGGACCTTCAGAGAGATGCCTGGAGTTTTATCTTTCCTGCATTTCAGGTTCTGTGCTGCCCAGGGGTGCAGCTCTGAGCTCACACTCAGTGTCACTCAGCTCTGCACACAGCAGGGACACAAAACAAATCCTTCTCCTGCTGCACACCAAGGACAACTTTCAGCCCCAAAGGCACAAACAAGGCTGGGCTGGAGGGAGGAACAAGAAGGATGGGACCTCACAGCCTGCAGCTGGAATTGGACAATTCAACCCCAAGATGCAAATGGACCAAAACTTATCAAAGTGTCAGACCTGGTGACTGTTTGTCCATTTTGTGACCATTTTGTGTCCACCTTGGGTGTAGCCCTGGCCAGGCTCTTGTCCTGCCCAAGGTGGATCCTGGAGGCCTTTTAATAAATAGCTACTTTATTCCCCAGCTCTGTGCAGTCTCTGCTCCAGCTCAGCCTTCCCAAGGCATGAAGGGGAGGACAGGGGAGAGCACAGCAAAGGCAATGGGGAATGCAGGGCCCCAAGGGGAGCCTGGCAGGGCAGGAACTCTGCAGGGATCACTGCCCTCCCAGGCACTCCATGGCCAGATCCAGAGGGATCCATGCAATCCCTGCTCTGACAGCACAGCCTGCATGGCTGGGAGGGTCAGGGATTGCACAGACTGTGCCCAGCCCACAGGAAAGTAAAATAAGCAAAGAAATAGGCAGTGGAAAGATGGAAAGGAGAGGAATTAAAACAGGAAACTACAGCAACCTGAACAAGCTTAAACTTGAATAAACCCCCAAACCAACAGGCTGAGAGGCTGAAGGCACTGACAGTGTATTGGGCAGGTTCTAGCTCAGTGGAGGGCTGAGATTCTTTTTGATTTTGCAACTTGAGGGCTACTGGGAGAAAATGCTTCCACTGGACTTACCTGGAACAGGAACAGCCAAAGCTGAGACATTGTGCAAGAAAATCGGTATTTATTCAAGTGCCAACCACCAAACAGGATGGAGAGACACACACAGGGAAGCCCCAAGATAAATCTGTGAACTGGACTGCTCATAAATACCCAGAGAACACAGCAAAGAGCATCAGCACAGTCACAGCTCCCTACAGCCACACCACAAAACACCCACTCAAAGCACAGTTCCCATGTTACAGTTGTCCAGATTGTTTTAGAAAAAATAAAATTAAAAAAAAAATCCCATCTCCACTGACATTCTGGTTATTGCTGGCAGATGAAAACACAACTTTTGCCTTAATTATTTTGTTCCTCAGTAGTAAACACTTTCATCTTTTACGGCATCTTTGATCCCAACCTGCTCAGCACAGCGCACAGTGCGTTAATTAATAACCTATCAGAGCTCTTAATAAAAACCAGCAGTGGGGATGAGTTAATTAAAAGGCAGCAGGACAAGGGAGAGATTCACAGAGAGGCTTTAAAACCCGCGTTTAACAGTCCTGGTAATTGAAGCACTGGGGAAGGTGTTGGAGGGTGAAGAACCTGGAGGAGGAGGAGGCTCAAGCCCCGGAGCATCCTCCTCCTCCCAGGGCAAAGCAAACCCGGAGAGAACCAGGGGACAGCCGGGAAAAGCAAATCCCTGCTTAGAAACGGTGAAATCTGACTCTTGTGCCCACCCCCGAGCCCCTCACAAAGCAGCTCAGCCCCGTTTTCCCGGATGTTTGACAGAGAGAAGCTGAGCTGCAGCTGCCTGAAGGCAAAGGAGCTCTGCTGGACCTTGGCTGCTCCAAACTCGGGAGGGGAAAGGATTGTTCCAGTGGGGAGAAGGAAAACAGTGAAAAGGAAAGGCTGGAAAGGAATAAAGGAGAATAACAACCCCCAAAGTGCCCCCCAACCCAAACCAGTAGAGGATTTTACCCTCCCGTGAATTTGTGGATCCCACAGCACGGAATAACCAACAGGCTCAGGCTGCTGGGACAAAGGGTCAGTACAGAGCCCACCCACCCCCCGAGGAGTGGGATCCACGGCACAGACCCTCTGAAGGAGGAGCATGGGATGGTTTTATCCCTGGGAATGCCAGGGAGATGCCAGTTCCCCGTGTCAGAGCCTGGCACGGAGGGCAGACCCTAGTGCAGGGTGCTCCAGAACCCTGGGGACAGGGACACAACAGGGGCGGGGGACACAACAGAGCCTGAGCAACCCCTGAGCATCCCCTGAGCAACCCTTGAGTAATGCCCTGAGCAATCCCCTGAACAACCCCTGAACATCCCCTGAGTGACCCCTGAACAACCCCTGAGCAACTCCTGAGCAAACCCCTGAACAACCCCCTGAGCAATCTCTGAGCAAACCCCTGAGTAACCCCTGAGCAATCCCTGAGCAAACCCCTGAGTAACCCCTGAGCAATGGCCTGAAGAACCCCTGAGCAAATCCTGAGTAACCCCTGAGCAAACCCCTGAGCAATCCCTGAGCAACTCCTGAGCAACCCCTGAGCAATCCCTGAGCAACTCCTGAGTAACCTCTGAGCAATCCCCTGAACAACCCCATAGCAACTCCTGAGCAATTCCTGAGCAACCCCTGAGCATCCCCTGAGCAACCCTTGAGTAATCCCCTGAGCAATGCCCTGAGCATCTCCTGAGTAACCCCTGAGCAATGCCCTGAACAACGCCTGAGCAACCCCTGAACAACCCCTGAGTAACCCCTGAGCATCCCCCTGAGCATCTCCTGAGCAATGCCCTGGCTGCTCCTGTCACTCCAGGGCCCCAGAGGATCCTCTGCAGCCAGCTCTGCTGCTCAGGGGATGCAGGACCTGCAATCAAAGAGCTGCTCCAGTAGCCATGGAGACCCACGATTATTTTGTGCTCTTTGGATCCTGCTACAACACTAAGTACATTATTCTGCTTGCCTGAAATTCTCCGGGAGCTGTTTTTCCTTATCGCCACTTAATTGGATTAGCAGGTAGCAGAAGAGACAATTTGACACTTTTTCAGCTGATTTATCTGCAGAGATCCCCGTTTTTTGGGGAGGGGAATCACTTTTGGCAAGGCTGCAAACATCACAAACGTCACAAAGTTATGTTGGTGCTGGTGACTGTTACAAGGAACTCTCAATTAATCTGATGAATACATTCCTCTAAAATGAGCACTGCCAAGGGCTGCCTCCTGGGTGTTTATCAGAGTTCTGGGAATAACAAAGTCCCTGGTGCTGCTCCTCCACTGGCAGCGATTTCCTGCACAGAAACCCCCCCCAAATGAAGATTTGAAGGGTGGTTCGTTGGGAGGAGTGACAAAAACTCAGGTTAAATACAGATGGAATGCTGCAGACAGGAAAAGATGGTATAAAATAAAGGATTTACGAAATCAGGCCTTGCTCTGCTGAATTACCAAGATAAGTAATTCCACTCTTAAGTGCATCTTGCAAGTGCCCATGGAAAACAATCCTGGGTGTGAAAAGTCCCTTTGCACAACAGTCTGCTCTTGGGGAGAAAAATGAGTGGCACCTGCATGAAAAATAGATTTGTCCCACAAAGGAAAGGAATCCACAAAGGAAAAATGGAAACCCCTGAGTCTTGGCACACACAGATCACCCTCTCAGCAGGGAATAAAGGAGTGAGAAAACCACCAAGCAATGGGTGCTGCACACGAGGTCTGTGAAAACTCTTTGGAAAGGCTGATGCAGAGCCCAGGAGATGCACAGGCACTCCAAGAACTCCAAAGGAATTTTAGTCTGTGGAAACGAGCTGAGGGATAGAAAAGCTCCTGCCATTCCCTGCAGCCAGAAGAGGAAATAAATTGATTTCTTCTGCCCCCCAATGAACCAGGCCAAGGCACATTCAGAGAGAGCTGGGTGGGTTTTATTCTGCTGCACAAAACACAGGTCTGGGAGATGGAACATCCTGGGTGTGGAGCACCACAGTGCAGGGGGAAAAAAATAAATGGAG
This sequence comes from Trochalopteron elliotii, assembly GCA_024734555.1. Lineage (NCBI taxonomy): Eukaryota > Metazoa > Chordata > Aves > Passeriformes > Leiothrichidae > Trochalopteron > Trochalopteron elliotii. The sequence goes on along the minus strand of JANPWX010000280.1, from coordinate 9,855 downwards.
AGGCCGAACCAGCACAGAACATGCAGGATCCTCAAGAAAAAGCAACTTCAAGTTAAAAAAAGGCTTGTGGAGAGATCCAGAAATGCCAGCTGGGCCCTTGTGTCCTAAATCAAAGCCCTAATGAGGCCCTGGATTGGCTGCTTGTTTCTTTACTAGAACAATTAATGCCCTGCTCCCTAGGAATGCTCACTCTCTGCCTGCCAAGAGCTCCAAAGTCCTTGCTCATGGCAGTAAAAGAAGTTTACAACTGCCCTGCTCTGCAGATGGGCTCGAATTTAAATTACATCTCCATAGTATGGTAATTCAATTGTAAAAATGGAAAGTGCACCAGTAATAAAATTACATTAAAACATGGAATGACAACAATTTATCCAAGGAAAAGGATCCCTGTGGATACCCAACAGCTTTAACTTAGAAACTTTCTACACGTGAAGAAGCTACTGAATCACTTGGAAATTTCATTTTCACTAATCTTGTTTATTGTTTCATTTTTTCACATTAGCCCTCATCATTACCCAACAACAGAACACCTAAACTAATATGGAAGACTAATATTTCCAGTATGTTATTCATTAATGCTTAATTCCATTGTGTCAGACCTTTGCTGCATATTTAATGACATTCCTGGTGTGTTTTATCACCTCAAAATTGTCCTTTATTATGGCAGTTAAACTCCAGTAATATACAAAAAATTAAGACTCTCCTTGGGAACACTAAATTAAATTATAAGAATGGTGTAAGATCACTTTGAGAGATGTAGGAAAGCCCTGTTTGTGAGACAGACTAGGAGAAAATGAGGATGTGCTGTAGGACCACGAGTGGGAACAGGCTCAGCCAGGGCTTGGCTGCACAACGGACTGGGAGTTCTTGGCTTCCTAAAATCTGCTACAAAATCTGCATTGAAGTGATGCCTGAAGTTTTATCTTTCCTGTATTTCAGGTTCTGTGCTGCCCGGGGGTGCAGCTCTGAGCTCACACTCAGTGTCACTCAGCTCTGCACACAGCAGGGACACAAAACAAATCCTTTTCCTGCTGCACACCAAGGACAACTTTCAGGCCCAAAAGCACAAACAAGGCTGGGCTGGAGGGAGGAACAAGAAGGATGGGACCTCACAGCCTGCAGCTGGAATTGGACAATTCAACCCCAAGATGCAAATGGACCAAAACTTATCAAAGTGTCAGACCTGGTGAGTGTTTGTCCATTCTGTGACCATTTTGTGTCCACCTTGGGTGTAGCCCTGGCCAGGCTCTTGTCCTGCCCAAGGTGTATCCTGGAGGCCTTTTAATAAATATCTACTTTATTCTCCAGCTCTGTGCAGTCTCTGCTCCAGCTCAGCCTTCCCAAGACATCAGTTTCTGGTGACCACAAAGGGACAATGAGGGATCCCCTGGACCAGAGGAACCCCCGGCCACACACTGCAGCCACGTGGGGAAAAGCAATAGAAAATAGAACAAACTGCTTCCAACATTTCAATCCCTCGTGTTGGTGCAGCTCCATCCCAGGAGCAGAGCCCTGCCAAGGGGGAACTCTGCCCAGGAGGGCTCTGAGATCCACCCAACAATGAAATGTTACCTGTGGAAGGAGGTGGGATTGCAGGGAACCAAGAAGAAAATCCCTAAATGGATGAAGCATTCCCTGTTTTCTTTGGAAGGCCCAGAGCAGGAAGCTCCTCAGCTGAACAGCTTTATTGATGCTCTGAGCCTTGTCTTTCACCTGCTTCCAACAACCAAGAGAAGAGAGAGACGCCAGGCTCAGACACCTGGGCTGAGGGGAAAGGACTTTCACTGGAGATCTGTGGGACACTGTGAGATCTGACCCTGGGGGCACCTGCTGAGCCATGGGATCAACCCCCCAGGGGGAAAAGTCTGATCTCCAACAGCACAAATCCCCAAATAATGCAAGGATGAACCAGACTTATAGACGGAATCAGGGCTAAACCAGAGTCATGAACAGAATCAGGGATAAACCAGACTCACGGACAGAATCAGGGCTAAACCAGAGTCATGAACAGAATCAGGGATAAACCAGACTCACGGACAGAATCAGGGCTAAACCAGAGTCATGAACAGAATCAGGGCTAAACCAGAGTCATGAACAGAATCAGGGCTAAACCAGACTCACAGACAGAATCAGGGCTAAACCAGAATCATGAACAGAATCAGGGATAAATCAGACTCATGGACAGAATCCAGGATAAACCAGACTCACAGACAGAATCAGGGATAAATCAGACTCATGGACAGAATCCAGGATAAACCAGACTCACAGAGCTGCCAAGGCTGGAGCAGACCTTGGGGGCCCAGCTGGAGCCCAGCACCACCCCCGTGGTCCCCACTGAGCCTCATGTCCATCCTTGCAGAGCCTGGGAGCAGCTCTAGAGCAGCCTGAGCAGAGCCAGCTCAGCAGAGCCCCCCCAGCAGTGTCACAACACTCCTGAGACACTCCTGAGATATTTCTGCTTCAGGAACAGCCGTGGGTGGTGTGAGCTCCAGCTGGGGAGAGACACAAACGGAAAACCCAAAATACCCCGGGGAGAGCAGAGCTCCAGCCCTAATGATGGAGTTTTCCCCTAATGATGGAGCTTTTCCCCAATGATGGAGCTTTTCCCCAAGGATGGAGCTTTTCCCCAAGGATGGAGCTCTCCCCTAATGATGGAGCTTTCCCCAATGATGGAGCTTTTCTCCGAGGATGGAACTTTCTCCTAATGATGGAGCTCTTCCCCAATGATGGAGCTTTCCCCTAATGATGGAGTTTTCCCCTAATGATGGAGCTTTCCCCCAATGATGAAGCTCTCCCATAAAAATTGAGCTTTTCCCCAATGATGGAGCTTTTCTCCAATGATGGAGCTTTCCCCTAATGATAGAGCTTTTCCCTAAAAATTGCGCTTTTCTCCAATGATGGAGCTTTTCCCCTAATGATGGAGCTTTTCCCCGATGATGGAGCTTTTCCCTAATGATAGAGCTTTTCCCCAAGGATGGAGCTTTTCCCCTAATGATGGAGCTTTTCCCCGATGATGGAGCTTTTCCCCGATGATGGAGCTTTTCCCTAATGATAGAGCTTTTCCCCAAGGATGGAGCTTTTCCCCTAATGATGGAGCTTTTCCCCGATGATGGAGCTTTTCCAGGCAGGGTTGGTGTGTTCCCAATCCATTTTTTCTCAGGAGCACCACGGTGTTCCTGCCTGCTCCCAGATAATGGCCATGCTGTGGCTGCTGTGTGCCAGGGCAAGCACAGACTTGTCACCTTTCCAAAGAGTGACAAATGCAGAGAGCAGCCAGGACACTGTGAGACATCTCCGTGGGAGGGCAGGCGGGAGAAGAGATCTCTCAGAGATAATTTTGGAAGGAAACATGTTTCCTTGGTTTTCCCACCCAGCATTTACAGCATGACAAAATGCTCTCACGAGCCCAGTGCCAGCCTTACAAAAGCTCTGCAATAGATCAGGGACAGGGAACAAGGCCCACAAAACAAGGGCAAAAATAGGGGTGAAGAGCTGAACCCCAGAGGACACTCCCATACCCCACAGTGGTGCCCATCCCTCAGAGTGGATCAGACCTGCAGGTGCCAGCTGGGATGGCTGTGGTACCAAACCAGGGTTTTGTTAGGTCCCACCTGGGGTTTGGATCACTCCTCCCCTGCTGCAGCACGTTTTGCCTCCACATTCACAGCCAAGGTCCTTGCTGGAGCTCACACAGTGACCACTGCTCTTCTGGGACCCAAAATGGGCACATTCAGCAAAGCTGGGGGTTGTTTAAATAGGTTCTGTCCCCAGCCCTTGGCCAGGGAAATGGAGAATAGGAACAGAACTCTATAACTCCTTGGTTTTCTAGTCGTTCTCATAATCCCCATCTCCTTCACACTGGAGTAATGTTCTTAATGTACTCGGCTGAGCCGTAATGGCCCTGTCTCAAATGGGTACTAAAAATGCAATATAGTTCAATAAAAGCACTCTTGCAGCCTGGCAGAGCCCAGCCCTGCCCTGCCTGGGTGTGAGACACTCATTTCATGGAGTTCATTTGCCACCAGGGGCTGGAAAAGGCACAGGAGCAGCTCTGGGGGGGCAGCCCAGGGCCCATCCCAGCTGTGCCTCCTAAAAATCTCCTGTCAGACCCCAGTCAGACACCAACACCCAACTGGGGACTCTGGGGACAGGGCTGAGGGACAGGGACACTCAGTGACAGCCCAGGCCAGGCTGGACAGGGCTGGGAGCAGCCTGGGACAGTGGCAGTGTCCCTGCCATGGCAGGGGTGGCTCTGGGTGGGATTTAGGGTCTGTCCCAGCCCCACTCCCTGGCCACGAGGTCACTTCTGCCAGGAACCCCAAGAGGAGGTGAAATATGGACATTACTGGGTGATCCCAGCACAAAGCTCTGCACTGCCTGCCTTCCAAAGAGCCTTTTCCATGCTCAGCCCATTAAAGACAGAGGGACTCTCTTCATTTGAGGCTGGGCTTGAGAGATCCATGAAACATTTCCCAATATCCTGAGTGTTTAACTGCACAGGGATTGCTGCAGGAAGCAGCCCCCAGGAAAGCCCACACTGCCCTAAAAGCTGCCAAAAACAGCACCAGCCTTTAAAGCCTCCATTTCCTTGGTGCTGCACTCCTGATTTTATGAACTGGGCATCCAGGCCTGTGGCAGTGTGGGAGAAGCTGCACCAAGAATAAACCCAAGGAAGTTCACTGTACAGCAAGAACTTCAGAGAGCCAAAATATTAATGCACCAGAAATGAGGTCACAGCCTCCAATCAATCAATCAATCATTCAATCAATCTTTAAACAATTTTTATGCCACAAAGAAGTTTTATCACTACATTTTTTGTGGAATCTTGATAGGGCAGGGCAGCACCAGGAAATCTGGGATTCACAGGACCAAAGAGAGGCTAAGGAAGAATTAACATGCTGAATGTGCCCCTTTCCCTTACTGTAGGGCACTCCTCACATTAGTCTCAAATTAATTGAATTTCCTTCTGTTATTTGCAGATCAAATTTCACCCTGTCCCCCCTGCACCTCATGCAGTGTGCATTATCCCATGGCATTTATCACATCCCATGGGAATGGAGGAGATCAAGAGCTCCACTCCAGAGCTCTGTGTGCAAACAGTGACAATGCAGAGAGGTTTTTGCTTGCTCTGTAAATCCCTGGGCTGCAGGATGGGGCTCCCCACTGAAATCCCCCTGCCAGACCCATGAGGCTGCTCCTCACCCCAATCAGGAATAAGGAACAAGGGCCAACACAAAACTCTTAAAAGGAGTCTGACTTGTATGGAGGAATTTAAATGATGTTCTGAGCGTTAAACAAATGAAAAGTAATTAAATCAATGTAAGTTCTAAGGAAACAGATGTTAACTGTTATTTCACACAAGACATCCACCTCCTTTATCTTTAATTCATTTTGTGGTCGGAAAAGATGACCAAAGTTATCTTTACTTTGCAAAAACTACTGCAGTGGGAGTGAGGGAAATTAACACTTTGATTAACACTTTTAATATTTGAAATTAATTTCAAAGCCTCATCTCAGTTCCCCAGGTTTGTATTAATCATCTCTGCCAATATTATGGCACATTGAAAGAACCTGATTAGACTGATTCCACAACAGAGAGTGAAGAGGCAGCTCAGCCACCACTGATTCAATTCCTCTCTGCCATCCCAAGTCTGCCTGCCCAGGGAACTTTCCCTGCAGAGGGGCTGCTTTGAACCAGCTCTATTTTAACAGAAAATGTGGGATTTTTGGTGTAGAATTCCCTTTCTCAGAGCTCACACACAGAGCAGCCCATTCCAGGGCTGGGATCTGGGGCTGGGACACCCTCAGAGCCCTGGCCAACCACGGCTGGATGGGAGCTCTGTCAGCTCACAGAGTCAAGGGATGGTTCAGGCTGGAAAATCCCTCTGGGATCAGACCCCAACCCTTCCCCAGCACTGCCAGGGCCACCAGTGCCCCGTGTCCCCAAGTGCCACATCCACAGGGCTTTGAAATTCCTGCAGGGATGGGGACTCCAAACCTCCCTGGGCAGCCCCTTCCAGTGTTTAACAACATTTGCCATGAAGAAATTGCTCCTGAGCACCCTTTCCATGAAGAATTGTTCCCAAAATCCACCCAGACCCTCCCCTGGCCCAGCCTGGGGCCGTTCCCTCTCCTCCTGTCCCTGTTCCCTGGGAGGAGATCCCAAATCCCCCTGGCTGTCCCCTCCTGTCAGGGACTTGTGCAGAGCCAGAAATTCCTCCTGATCCCCATTTTCTCCAGCCTGAGCCCCCTCAGCTCCCTCAGGAACTCTGCATCCCCTGCCCTGTCCCACCCTCAGAGCCCTGTCCAACACCCATGGAACAGACCCTGCACCCTCAGGGGAGCTCTTCTGGAAAAGCAGCTCCATTTACAAGTCATGGAGTTGACTTCTGCCTCACTCAGAGCAAAGCAACGTTCCCTGCATAAAAAATAAAGGATAAAAGCAGAAAATCCACCAAAATTCCAGCGAGCCTTGTTTAATCCACTCGCTCTCAGTCGTTCTGCAGACTCCTTATTTTGGGGAAATAGATGTTTTTAATGAAGTTGGCTGCACGGCTGCTGAGGCAAGGGCTGAGTGTCAGAGCTCCAGAGCAGCCCCTGCACATCCTCCCCAGAGCTGCACTTGATGGTGATAAAGCAATTTGTTGAGTCATGCTCTTCTCCCTCTCTCCAGCCTTGATTCCCCAGACGGTGTCGGCTCTCCATTTGTTAATCCATACTTAATTTTGAAATCACAAAACATCATGGCTTTAAAGATAAGCTTTTAAAGCGCCCTCCTACACACACAGTCTCTCTTTGCCATCTCCCGGGATGGGGCTGATAACGAGCCACGATCACACGCCTCAAATATTCATGAAGGAGCTGCTGCTGCTGGGGGCTGGGAGCTGCCAGGGCAGGTGGGGATGGGGTGGGGAGGTGTCGGAGTCCAGGGCACCCCTTTGGGTGACCTGGGACCTGAGGAAGACAGTTTGAACCCTGGACAGGGGGGTGTGAGGCCGGTCCAGGGGGGTTGGAGACCTTGGCACACAGCCCGGAAAGACACCGAGTTTGATTTTAGTCCATGGGAAAAGCTTCCAGCACTGAGAGAAGAATTGCAAACCTCAAGGGTGTGAAAATAGTAGCTTAGCACAGCACGGGGTGAAAAATTTTGTAGTTTTAGGATTCTTAGTAAAGAGGTAAATGGGGGACAAGATGGAAGATTTAGGGCGTTACCCTGAGTTCCTCTCCTTCTTCCTCGTCCTCCATGATGAGGGTAGTGATGACACAAAGTAGTTTGAGGGGATTGGGTTAAGGTACAAGTGACCTTTCTAGTATAGGCACTAGGCATTGGCACAAATTGGTAAATAATGGACACATAGTTATCTGTATAAGAGCAGAGCACCGCCTCACCGAGGGGCAGTGGCCTCGTGTCCCAGCCCTGTCCGGACCTCGGCTGGGTGCAGAGAAACTTTGAGATATCAAATAATAAACAACATGAGAAACCTGAAAACAAGGCCTTGGAGACTCTGCTTTTTCACACGACACAGCTCAGGGCTTTGAGAGGGCCAAGGACTCTTAACAGCTGGAATCTCGGGTGAGAAACCAAACCCCAGAGGGAGGGAAACCTGTGCTGCCCTGATTTTTCAGCCTTCTGATGTTCTGCATTTCGGTGCTGGAGTTTCTCACAGCATTGTAACATAAACAAAGAGTGATGTTTTGTAAACTGTGCATTCCTTCCTGAGGGAAGGACACATTGACGGGCTTCTGGTTTGACCAGTGGGGTCAGAGAGGTGTCAACCTTGTCCCCCAGTCACTGGTCAAAGTCCAAACCCTATTTAAACCCTGAACCCAAAATAAACCTTCTTCTTTCTTGTCTCACAGCTGGACAGTGTGAATGTCCTTCTTTCATGTCCATCAGGTGACAAACCTGGGCAGGGAAACCTGGGCAGGAATGAGGCTGAGGATGAAAGAGCACAGGAGGAAGGCAGCAGCAGGCTGGGGTCAGGTCAGGAGCTGGGAAAATGCCTCTTCCCAAAGGCAGGGAGAGGGAAGGGGCTCTGCAGGAGGGGATGAGAGCCCCACGGCACAGGGGGGGACAGGACCCCAAATCCCTCCACTCTGGGAAGACAGAAAATGCAGAACAACCACAGAAAATGTACAACAACCACAGAAAATACAGAACAGCTACAGAAAATACAGACCAGCTACAGAAAATACAGACCAGCCACAGAAAATACTGAACAGCCACAGAAAATACAGAACAGCCACAGAAAATACTGAACAGCCACAGAAAATACTGAACAGCCACAGAAAATACTGAACAGCCACAGAAAATGCACAACAATCACAGAAAATACAGAACAACCACAGAAAATGCAGAACAGCCCCAGCAGGCTGCTGGTTTCTCTCCCCTGGAGAGTCCTTGGGTCACACAAGGCACAACACAAAACCTGCAGCTGCCCCACCAAGAGCCAGGCATTGGTTAAAATCCCTGAAAACACCAGAGAGCCACGGAGCTGCTCCTGTTCCCAGAGAAATGCCCCCGGGATGGGAATTCCCACCCACCCCAACCCAGGCTGGAAGCTGCTGCCCCCAGGGCTGTCCCAAACCCACCCAGGGATGTGTGGGGCAGCTGTGGGTGACACTGGGGCTGCCCCGCAGCTGCACTGCCCTTCTCAGCACCCCGGGAATCCCCAGATTCAGCCCTGCACACGTGGAGAATCCTGATTTTCTGTGTCTTCAAAGGTACCCAGGCATGGAGGAGCTCTGCTCCCTCTGAGCCTCTCAGTAAAGATTTTAAACATAAACTTGATTCCTGTCACACTGGGGAAAGAGCCCTATTAAAACCAAAGTTACTTTGATGATAAATTTTAATTAGTACTATCCACAAAATGCTAAAATAATCTGATGGAGGAGGCGAATTCCAGCTGAAACAGCAGAACATGTAAATCCTCTGCCTGATTTACAGATCTTGGAAGCAAATCTGGAGCAGTTCCCCCAGCCTTTCGTGCAATATTTTTTATTTTTTCTCAAGAAAAGCTACACTGCCAAGGAGACATCTCTTTTTTTGGGTAGATCCTTGTTAATTACTAGCATGGAACATTCCTACTAATTGAGCAGCCAGCCAACACACCAACTCAGAGATGCACAGTTTGCTGCAAGCCGAGTTACAGCACGTGAAAACGAAGGGATCCTTCTTTAAAAAGGAATAAAAGCATTTCACCGATGGTTGAAAGAGAAATGGAAACACTTTTTAGCTGCCAAAATCCAGAGTTCAGGGCTCTGTGTTTGCCCTGCCACAGCTGAGGGCATCACCCACCCCCAGAGCAGAGCACAGAGCTGCACCTGCACATGGAATGTGTAAAGACAAGGGCAGAGGCAGTGCAGGTTCATCACATCCTCACAGAACGTGTTCCAGAGCAGAGCACAGAACTGCAGCCCAGGGAAAATCCCTTTTCCACACCAGATAATGAAATGTGGGGCAAACATTTACTGGGGAGAAAGGAACAGAACCCTCAGGGAGCTGGGGATGGGGCACTGGGGGCTGAGCCCTGACTGATGTCAGTGACAGTTTTGGCACAAGCCTGAGGAGAAGATGCAGGAGCACAAACAAGGAGAAATTCAGAAGTGGGAGGAACAAAACCAGAGCATCTCTTTTAGCACAGCTCCAATCTCCCTGTCTGCAGGTCCCCAGGGTGCTGAAATGCTGCCCTGAGCAAACCCTCATCACACATTGCTCTGGGGGCTCAACAAACCCCCTAAATCAGCTCTGCCTCTGCAATGGGGCTGGGAGTCACTCACACAATCAGAGCTCCAGAGCAGGGCAGGCAGTGTCTGCCCCAAACAGCAGAGAGATTGACTGGTGCATTGTGTTTT
>JANPWX010000279.1:0-15272 GCA_024734555.1 Trochalopteron elliotii | reverse complement strand
AAAGCATATGCTATAGCCTAAAAACTATATTTATCACACTACTAAAAGAGACTATATTAATACGGCATAATTTTCTAACATAACACATATAATACTCACTTCAATGTTTGCAAAAGCCAGTCATATAATACGCATTTCTAACAAGCCTCCCTCTTTTTTTTAATAAATCATTTGGCTTGAGCAATATTCCTTGTTTCTTGGCCTCCATTATTTGCTCATTTTTTCCACAAATCAATCTTGTTTCTTCAAAGGGATCTTCTATATTATTTTGTTTCTTTAACACCATGATCTTTTGTGCCGTTCTGGTTGTAGTCAACTTTTGCTCTGTGGGCACTGTTACTACTTGCATGCCTTGGACAACATTTGGTGATCAGCCCAATGAAACAGGGGATTAAACAAGGAAGAAATATTAGACCAGCTGTAGAGCACAAAAAGAAGAAGCCTAGCTTCTTCCATCATTCTATTTCCAACAGATTGTCCCATCAGCTGGTTTTTAGCATTGATTCCCATTTTTGAACCTGTACATGAGCTATTTTTCTGATATCATTGACTATATCCAGAACAGCATCCCCATTGTCATCTATTTTGAAGCAAAAATCAAATGTATTGAATTTCCCACAAACATCTCCTTCTTCAGCTAATAAACAGTCTAAAGCCAACATATTTTGATACACTGCAGCTCTTATTTGGCGTTGTTGACTTGATATTAATTCCAGTGCTCGACCAGTTCTATTCGTTATTACTTCTACAACAGCCTGGAGTCTTATAATGCGATTCAGCACATAAATTGGGGTCCGATGTCCCCAGCTCCCATCCTGTGCCCAGGTGGCTGCCCCATATGTTTCCAATATGCGTTGAGGAGGCCATTCTTCCTCTCCCCAGTTTTGGAATTCTCCAGTCAAATCCCTTTTATTCCTTTTTAGGTCCTCCTAAACTGGTATTCCTAATTGATCCTCATTTGATCCTGGTAAAAGAAAAAATCCTGGGTGTATGATTCCCAGAGTACAAACTCCCTTTCCACCAACAGGGAAGTTTTGGGTATGCTCTTTTTCCACATATCCAAAATAAGCCATCTGGTGCTTTCCAGTTGCCGTTTTTCTGTTGATTCCTATTTTCCCAAAATTTGGAAATTTCTGGGATCCCAAAGTAAGGATTCTTGCCTATATTATTACATTGAAAAAGTCTAAGTTCATTATTATGCTTACAAATTCCTCTTTTCTTTTTCCCAGTGTCAATAAAAAATTGGTTCCTCTGGGATCCACCATGTAGATGTTTCATTACTAACCTTGTATCTTTTACAGGGACTATTTCCGACTTCATTAAGGAAATTTTTCCTGATGCGCCAGAGGCATTCTTCCCCTATCATTGTTGAACTTAAAATCCACCCTTCTGGTCAGTTTTCCCCCCTTGTACTTGTCTGATTCCACTTAAGGAGTTCAATTGGGCCTGAACTACTGCCTTTCCTCTGACATCAGAGCCCCTCCACAGACCCAGCACTTGGTTATGTTAAGTTCCTTACTTATTCTTTCTGCCAATTCCACAAACTGATTTTTTTTGCTAGTCTTGAAATATCTATTTCTTTTTCTGACTGCGGTTCAAGTTTTGTATACAAATCTTCAAGTGATATTGTCACAGTTAGGTTGCTGGGCTGGCTTTGCCTTTTTATGTGAAATGTGGGGTTGTGTTTTGTGTCAGATAAAAATGGTGGCCTGTGTAGTTGTTGTGAAATGTGTGGAATGAGGCCATGGGAGAGTTATAAAAATGAGTTTTAATAAACAAACGGAAGAAGCATGGAAAGCGGCTTTTTGGACAAATACTTTGCATGCTTCTAAGTGAATAATGTGAGTTTTAAAGTCTTCACAATATAAGTTTTAAGGTTTTTTTAGGCTTTTAGCATGTAGGATAGAAGAATGCAGAAGTATTATTATTTGCTTTGAAACAAAATTATTATAAGCTTTGAGCTGCTGTGTAGTAAGAGGTTTTGAACTATAGCTTTAGAATATGTAAAAGGAGTGGTAATCACCTAAATAAAAGAAGGAAGTGAGCTTCTCCTAAGCTAAAGAGTTGAGGATCCTGGAAAGGAAAACTGGACCCCATCATCACAGATGCATGATCCTGGTAAGGGAAGCTAGACATCACCCTCACTGATTGATGGCCCTGGAAAGAGAAGCTGGGCCTCACCATCACTGATGTATGATTCTGGAAAGGGAAACTGGACATCACCATCACTAATTCACAACCTTGGGGTATAGAAATTCGACATCACTAATAGGAACTGATCACAATGGGGTATAGAAATCAGACTTCAGAAATAGAAACTAGGAGGAAACCACAAAAAAACCCTGCTGAGAAGTGCTTATGAAGATGCTCAACAAATACCAGCAAAAATCAGCAGCCGGTGTGCAGCTGGAGGGGAAACCCCCACTGTACCCAGTGCGCTGCTTTGCTCACACTTTATCATTTGAATTAATGAATTAATAAATTGATTGTTGCTTGATATATTGGTTGAGTCAAGCTCTTGTTCTTTACATTTGCCAGTTGTTCTTTTACTAAATCTTGGATTTTATTCCCAAGAGCATATGTGAAACAAATCCATCTTTCCCCTTTTGGGCATTCACTTCCCAACCTGTTACCAGTTGTTCCTAAGTTTCCCATAATCCAATATTTTTTCCCATTGTGCCACAATTACCTAATTTGGATGGGTTCTAACAGTGGCTGTTGACATGAGTGTGAGTGACAAAAAAGGAACCTTGGTGTCTTTCCATATACAGGTTTTGGTAACACCTGTGACATGACTTTGCCGGTGTCCCGTAAGGGAAACGACAGAAAATGAGTGACAGACAAAGCAATAACTGAGGTCCAGAATGGCTTATACCTCCACCTCCCATGCCCATGGGGTTGCAACTCACAGCAGGTGTATATGATCTTTTTGGTGGCAAGTACAGTGGCTACCCGGTCTTGCCCTCTATTTCCTTGTCACTTCCTTTCTGTTAATTTCCAGACAAATTTTTGACACTTCTTAACTGTAGCTGCCACCTGTTCCTCAGGTATTTCTCACTCAACAGACACTACTAATTCCCATCCACAAAGCAAAGTTACTATTTTAGCTGTTCTTAGTTCTACTGGGATGGGGAATAGATTTGGCACTCAACACCTCATATAACAAGAGCGTCGATTTTGTGAACTACAATAACAATTTTTTCACAACTACACATTTACATTTAACCCAACTAGCATGTCCGGTATTGGGATGACTCAGACTCTCGGGTTTGGTTTCTCACCTGAGATTCAGGTTGTTAAAAGTCCTTGGCCCTCTAAAAGCCCTGAGCCACGTTGCAAGAAAGAAGCAGAGTCTCCAAGGCCTTGTTTTCAGGTTTCTGGTGTTGTTTATTATTTGATATCTCAGAATTCTCTCCGCACCCAGCCCAGGTCCGGACAGGGCTGGGACACGAGGCCACTGCCCGCCCATGGGGCCTTGCTTTGCTCTTATACAAATAACCACGTGCCCATTATTTACTGTTTTGTGCCAATGTCTAGTACCTATACTAGAAGGGTCATTTCTACCTTGACCCAATCCCTGTACACTATTTTGTGTCATCACCACCTCAGAAGATGGAGGATGAGGAAGAAGGAGAGGAACTTAGGGCAACACCCTAAATCCTCCATCTTGTCCCCCACTTACCTCTATGCTAAGAATCCTAAAACTACAAAATTTTTCACCCTGTGCTGTGCTAAGCTACTCTTTTTACACCTGTAAGGTTTGTAATTCCTCTCTCAGTGTTGGAAGCCTCTCCCACGGACTAAAATCAAACCTGGTGCCTTCCTGGGCTGTGTGCCAAGGTCTCCAACCCCCCTGGACCGGCTCCACACCCCCCTGTCCAGGGTTCAAACCCCCTTCCTCGGGTCCCAGGGCATCCAAAGGGATGCCCTGGACTCCGACATCAGACAAGGTATTTGGTATGACTCTAATGGAGGTCATAACTCCTCTTCTTCTTTGTGTAAGTCACAGGCTAAGGCCAGAATATGAGAAGGCTCTGAGCGCAACAGTCCCGATCCTCCCTGTCCTCCTCCCGACCCAGAACTGGCCTCTGATAGGTCCCTGTCCTTTCTAAAACAAAGTGCAAGGAAGCAGGTTTCCCAGGGTGGCTGTTTCTGTGAGAGTTCTGACCCACAAGAGAACTGTTCTAGGTTCAGTGGGGGAAATTGCATGGTAAACTAAGAGAGACTCCTCTCCTAAAGAATTGATGAAAGACTATATTTCAATGGTGAGACTGACTGACAAACACAGGTTTTGTCTCTGTGCTGTTTGCAGAAAAATGAACACTTAGGGGGGGAAGAGAAACGTTTTGAAGGTTTCATTTTTTTTCCTTTTTTTCTTTTCCTTAGTGTGTGTTCATAAACTACCTGTTTCACTTAAGATGGGGCCTGTTTTGCCTTTTTCTCCCAGAGGTAAAAAGAGCAGACACTCAAACCACTACACAAAATTTGGCAAAACAAAAATTTGGCGAACACGAAACCACTACATCCAGATAGGATGATGTGAAGAATTTCTTAATTGCCTCTCCCATTTCTCTTTGAACTAATTACAAAAAGCACATGCTATAGCCTAAAAACTATATTTATCACACTACTAGAAGAGGCTATCTTAATACAGCATAACTTTCTAACATAACACATCTAATATTCATTTTAATGTTTGCAAAAGCCAATAATATAATATGTATTTATAACAACAGGCAGGCTGTGACCTCACAGGGCCAAGTCTGACATCATAGAATGGACTGTGATGTCACATGAGTGCTGAATGACATCACAGATTGGGCTTTGACATCACAGATTGACATAATAAAGCAGGATATGACGTTGCAGAGTGGGATATGACATCAGATGGCAGCCGTATGACATCACAGAGGGGAGGTCTGCCATCACAGAGCAGACTATGACATCACAGAGAAAGCTGTAACATCTCAGGGTGGCTGGGTGACATCACAGGCCCATGGTCTGACATCAGAAAACAAACTAAGGCATCACAGGCATCTGTATGACATCCCAGAGTGGGTGGTGAAATCACAGGAAGGATTTGTGACATCACAGAGTGGGTGGTGACATCACAGAGAGGGGGATGTGGGAAATCACAGAGGGGCCTGTGACATAATAGAGTGGACTGTGAGGTCACAGGCAAGACTGTGACCTCACAAATGGGACGGTGTGACAGCACAGAGTGGCTGTGTGAAATCACAGAGAGGGCTGTGATATCACAGGTTTTTGCTGTGATCTCATAGAGTGGGCTGTGACCTAACAGGGCACCTGTATGACATCAGTGAGTGGGCTGTGACATCACAGGGGGCTGGGTGACCTCACTGAGTGGGCTCTGTGTGTCTCACTGTGTGACATCACAGGTTGAGATAGGACATCACTGAGTGCCCTCAGACATAACAAGAGTCAGCTGTGACATCACAGAGGGGCTGAATGACACTGCAGAGTGAACTGTGAGGTCACAGGGAACGTGTGTGACATCACAGTATGATTTGTGATGCCACAAAGCAGGCTGTGACATCACAGAGTGGTTGTGTGACATCATAGAGCAGGCTGTGACATGACAGGAGTTATGAGGTCACGGAGCAGAATCTGTCATGATAGAGTGGGTGGGTGTGATATCACTGAGCAGGCTGAGACATCTCCCAGTGGGCTGTGACATCAGGGAGTGGCTGTGTGACCTCATAGCGTGGCTGTTACATCCCAGAGAGGACTGTGAGGTCCCAGAGCACACTCTGACATCATAGAGGGGGAGTTTGTGAAATAACAGAGTGGTCAGTGACATCCCAAGAGCAGCTGTGGGACAGCACACAGCAGGCTGTGACCTCCCAGGGAGGTGGTGTGAGGTCACAGGGGGGCTGTATGAGGTCACTCCACCCCTGTCCCCCCTCCCTGGTCCCCTCTCCCCCCATGAAGTCCACCCCAGACGCTGCTGAGCACCAGGGAGCACCTCCCTGCCCCGGCACATGGCCAGGGACATGCTCTGGGGCCACCCAGCAGCACTCACCAGCTCCCTGGGAACAACAGGGGACATCAGGGATGGGGCTGCCCAAGAACCCAGGGGAGGCACTGGCCTTGGGAATTGCCAAAGCCTGGGAGCTCTGCGCTTCCCAAAGGTTTGGAGAGAGGAGAAGATGATGAGAGGGGGAGAAATGCTGCTCTCTTGGATGTTTAAGTACCTTGGACATCTCAGTCAATTCTATTATAAGCTGAGTTAACTGCTGTTACCTGTTGTTCCTTGGTGAAACCTTAAGGCTGAAGTGAAGTTTAAGGCCTGTTCGGTTTGAGTGCTATTAAGCTTTTTGGCCGTGTTGCTTTTTATCCTTGCCCTCGCTGTCCCTTTCTCACACACACCTGAACGCACACACGTACTCAAAATGGGAAGTTCTCAGTTCACTTCTGTTTGGATGGACTGGATTTTATTTATGGTTGCTTTTTATCCCCTGATGTGTCTTAACCATCTCCCCAGTAGCACAGTGAACCTTGCCAGTGAACGTGGTCAGGCTGGTGCTAAATATCAAATCTGGCTTTTACTGATCCCTTTGCCGGGGATTTTTTAGAGTGATCTCAACCCCTTGTTTGGAACAGGGGGAAGGAATCCTGGGCCAGGCTCTCTGCAAACTCTGCAAACGCTGCTTGTGCCCAAAGGAATTTCAGAGAGAGCTGGGGTGTGACAAACAAGGACAATTTACTTAGAGAACAGCAACAACAACAAACTACAGAACATATGAACTGAATCAAAGGAGAGACCCAAAAGGTTCAAACTCCAGCACCTCGGGTGTTACTGAAGTAACATCCCTGCTATCAATGCTGGTCAGTATTGGACACAAGCAGTTCATTTATTCACCAAGGATGCCTGCGAAAAAAAGACTTTCAGGAGTTTCTGTAAACTACAACTTTTACCCCGTTTCTGCTGAGTTCATCCTATGATTTCCTCAGATACAGGTGTATCATGTTTCTTCTTGCAGTTTTCCTGTGCAGCAATATTGCCATCTAATGCTCTGTTATGGTGATCTTGAGGAGGGATTGCAGGGACATCTCCTCTTACTTCACCATCATCGTCTTTGTCATGCTGACCTCCAGATGACATTTCAAGCCTCGCACATGCACTTTTGCTGCTGGTTGTAGCAAAGTTTTTGAAGATAGTGAATATTTGGACTGTGAGTGAATCACCTAGCCTGGGCCTCAGATGAAGGCCTGTAAGGCCTCAGTGACGCAGCTAGAAATTCTTAGCCAAGTGTGGTGCAGTTAGAAATTAGTAGTTAAGGTGTCGGGGAAAGATAATAGGGTTGTGAAGGTCACTGAATAGACTTGCTAGTGGGCACGTGATAGCCACCTTAAGAGTTAGTAAAATAAAGTATGATGTCGTACTTCACTCTGCTGTGTGCCAATAGAGAGCTGCTGTGATTTGTAAACTATATGGAACTGTATAAATGTAGCCATCTTAGCTGAATAAAGTAGAACGTATCTGTTAACCATATTGGCTTGATCTGCGTTCTCTCTATACTCCGACTTCCTTTTTATCTCAGGCCAACCCCTGCAATAGCTGGTGATATTCAATTTATTATTTTCTGTTCTAATTCCTTACTTAGACATCTAATTCATCTCTCATTATAAAATACTTCCAATGCTCCTTCAGGTAAAACAATACACTTTTGACATAAACTTCATGGGTATAGCTGCTTTCCTTACAACAGGAGTAACACATTCATCCAAGTCTAAGCCTGAGTTACTCTCTCTTCTTTCTCATAATACCTATCTTCCTTTATTAGAAAGAAGATATCTCTTAACTTGAACTAAGATCAGCTAAATCAAGAGGATTAAAAGACTAAGTAAGCAAAGTCACCAAAACACAAATTTCCTATTTAATTTCAATACTGCTCCTTATAAAATTCAAATCATTCTTTCTTAGCTAAATAATATATATCTCTCTCTCTATATATAATATATATAATATATAATGTTCTGAGAATCCTTATAACAACAACAATCTCTTAAAAATATTTACAGAAGGACCTCTCTATAAACAATGACTTAATAAATATATTTAAAATAATAATAAAACACATGCAGGAGGGCCCAAGAGGATGAGACCAAAGCCACTGGACACTATTGCCACGGGTGGCCCTGAAATCTCTGTGTGTGCTCTGGCCACCTGAGAGCACTACAGCGTGTTAGGAGGAGCAATCCCTGACACACCCAGCACCAAGTAAAGCAAATGCCCACCTCACTGAGTCAGTCTCTGAGGTGACTCTTGGCTCAGCACTGGAGCGAAGAGTTCTTATTTCAAAATGTTAGAACGTAGCAGTATCTCTGAACTAAAACACAGCATCTGGTTCTGGCAACACAAACACGTTGCTTTTCCCTTCTTCAGCCTTTGTATTTCTGGACGAGTTTGTTTTCTCAATTGCTGGAGTAGGTACCCCATTCTTACATACACTGCAATTATTAACACAAACCAAATCTCAGTGCCAGTATCACAACTGCAGGATGTAGCTTAGGTTGGAAAAGCCTGTGGCAGCTGGGGAACATCCAAGAAAATTTTCTCACCAATGGTTCTCTCCTTCCCTCTCCATTTGTTGTAGGACATGATGTGCTTGTTTTATATTGTGATGGACACTGATCAGTGTCTTCTGACTTTTCTTCTTCCACTCTTGTAGCAGTTTGTGCAGGCCAGGATGTTCCAACAGTTTTTTTGACCATGGTAATGTTCATTTCAATGGGTGTTGGAGGAAAGTTGACACGTAGGTTCTGTAACACAGCTTCTGGTAGGTAATAGTTGAATTCACATTCTGCTCTGTTAGTAAAGTTACAAATACCTACTTTTGAGTGGTAGGCAAGTTGGATGTGTTATCTACTTGTAGTTGTTTGAAAGCAAAACGAGTGAGAGGCTCCAAGTCAGAAATACAGTTTAATAGGAAGAAGAAAAAAAAGGTAAAATAAAAAAAGTGCAGTAATACAAAAGACCACTGACAGAGTCAGAATACAACCTGAGTGGGATGATGGAAGCAGTGATCCCATAGAAAGGTCTGGTAGCTCTGATCCTCTGGGAATCCAGTGGGTAAGGTCCCCCATATTGTCCCAAGTCCCAGATTATATCCAGGTGAGAATGTTTGGGTCCTCCCCCTGGACAGAGCATCTCACAATGGGATGATGAGTCATACGGGGGGTCCTTGATGGCCCATTAAAGTGAGATAACTATGATATCTATGAGTCATACAGCAGGCCATTAACAAAAGATCCATTAACAGAAGACCCATTAACAGAAGACACCTTAACAGAAGACACCTTAACAGAAGAGGGAAGGGGAGCCTGGAAGAACACTGCTTCAGCAATTGGTTTCAACAGTTCATGAAGATGGTGATAGAATACTTTGTGCATATCTTATACTACAACCCAGGACACTACTGTTAAGCTGTCACAGGGGTTCCAAAACACAGACATCCTTGTCTTATCCACACCAGGATGGATTCAGGATTATTGTTGGAGTACATTTCAAGTGACTTTGTTCTGGGCTTTCAGAGAGTTACTTTCACACTGCCTTGGGAGGTGACTCATGGTGATGGGGATATCCCATTGTCATTTGTGCCAGGAACTGTCACTGTTTCCTACCCAGGGCCTCCCACGCCTTGGGGGATATCAGGAGAGGTGTAAGCTCCACTCAGGACCCCACAGAGGGTGGGGCCAGGGTTGCCTCTTCCCTGCCGGTGGGGGGATCGGAGGCCCGGCCGTGGGGGTGTTGGGCTGTGTGCGTTTATCCAGCCGGGGCTATTGCTTTGTTGTAAACTGGCGCTAGAACCGGACCTGCTGCCTTCAGCGTTTCTGCTGGCTGCCGGTGAGTGATACTGAGATCCACTGTTGCTTGACCTGATCTGCCTGCCCTCTCTGTTTCCTGCCTGCTGCCGGTGGTGGTGCTGAGATTGGTCGCTGCCCGTGAATTTACAAAAGGAGCGATTTCCCCTCTCCGCCCTCACCCGAGACGCCATCATACCGCCTTGGAGCGCCCCCTGCTGGCCAGGGGGAGCCATTGCACCTGCCCGGCCTCAGTGGGGCCTGCCCGCGCCCTCTGCCGGCTGTGACTGTAACTGCACCAAGGGGGAAAGTGGTGCTTGGCGGGTGGAAAACTCCTGTTAGTGCTTTCTCTTGTTGTTTGTGGTTTGTTCTGTTTTATATATAGTAGACAACTGTTATTCCTTTTCCCATAGTTTTTCCTGAAACCCTGTAATTTTGAAGTTGTAATAATTTGGAGGGAGAGGGTCGTCTTTTCCATTCCAGGAAGGTTCCCACTTTACTTGGCAGACATCTTTCTTTTAAAACCAAGACAATTATTGGCGCCCAGTGTATGGCATGAAGGCATTGAGAAGAAAGGGTGAAAAGAGAATAACGGTTCTTGGGTAGGCCATTTGCATACAGGATAAAGAATCTCGTTAAGTGGCACTGTGTGACCTAGCTCTAGTCTGGTTGGCACATGATTGTGGCTACATTTTTCCAATTTGCAGTTCCTTGTCGAAACATGGGTCTTATGACTAAGAGCATTGTGGCTGTTATCCACTTTGTAGAATGGGTCAAGAAGGAATTCAATGCTTGTAAACTTCTTCTGAAATGCGGGCACATGGCTATGTAACTATTACAGACTAACCTCATGTCTTTGGGGTTTCCTTGCTAATGGTACCTTTTGTGATGAAGCAACACAGCAGGGAGTTTTCTCTCAACCTTTCACTCACTTCTTTGAGCCCAACCCTTCAGCTTTTGGAGAGTTTAAATTTCACCTAGAAGCTAAAGAGATCATATACTTGTTTATGTTTTTGCTGTGTTTACTCAGCAAGGTCCACTCACCATTCAGAGACAGGATGAGGTTACCTTGGCTAGCTACCCCAAAACCTGACCCAGAGGCCAGAGACACCGTCCAGCAGCACCACCTGCAGTCAGAGGGAAAGGCCGATGGTGCAGCAGTGGAATCCAGGGACGTTACAAGTGTCCAGGTTCCAGCTCAACCACAAGGGCAGCCACAGCCAGCAGCTGTCAGAGCCCAACATACCCCAGCTAGGGAGAGGGAGTACACCCTCTGAGCTGACCTGTCGTTCTTCCTGTGTGAACATGGGGAAGACATGAGAAGGTGGGATGGGAAACCCATTTCTATCCTAGCAGCATGAGTATGCAAGCTAAAGGGGGGAAACTACTAACAAAGGGAGTTCCACCAAAATGAATGTAGCCCCAGCTTCCTGTGACCGAGCTGCCTTTTCCTCCCGAGAAGGGAGGATAATATGTCAGACCCCCTTGAAGGAACATCCAGAATATATGCCCAGGGAGGGAACAGTGGCCAGAGTAGAGAGGCCCTGCCTCTAGCCAGGTAGAGGCCAGGGAAAGTTGTGCCTTTTGGGCTGTGTGGATCCAATGGCCTGGCACATCAGAAC
The DNA here is from genome assembly GCA_024734555.1 of Trochalopteron elliotii. Classification (NCBI taxonomy): domain Eukaryota; kingdom Metazoa; phylum Chordata; class Aves; order Passeriformes; family Leiothrichidae; genus Trochalopteron; species Trochalopteron elliotii. The sequence continues at coordinate 3,822 of JANPWX010000279.1, read as the reverse complement.
CATAGAAATACGAGGCTTTTGTCGAGACTGGTGCAACAGTGTACTCAATCCCATCAGGACATGTGGGGGCAGAACCTGTTTCTATTGCTGGGATGACAGGGGGTTCACAGCAGTTGACCCTGCTGGAAGCTGAGGTGAGTTTGACTGGGAAGAGTGGGACAAACACTCTATTGTGACTGGCCCAGAGGCCCTATGTATTCTGGGCATGGATTTCCTCCAGAGTGGTTATTTCAAAGATGCAAAAGGCCTTAGGGGGGCTTTTGGAATAGCTGCTGTGGAGATAGAAGCCATTAAGTCCTTGCCTGGGCTGTCTGAAAATCCTTCTGCTGCTGGACCCTTGAAGGTTGATGAACAGTAAGTACCAATTGTCACCTCAATGGTGCATCATTGGCAATATTTAATGAATTGACATGCTGTGATCTCCATCCACAAGATGATCCATGAGCTGAAAAGTCAAGGGGGTGTCAGCAAGGCCCATTCAGCCTTCAACAGCCCCATTTGGCCTGTGAACAAGTCTGATGGAGAATGGAGATTGACTGTGGCCTATTGTGGCGTGAATAAAGTGACTCCACTGCTGAGCACTGCCATGCTGGACATGGTGGAAGTCCAGTACGAGCTGGAGTCCAAGGCAGCGAAGTGGTCTGCCACTATTGACATTGCCAATGCATTTTTCTCCATTCCTCTGGCAGCAGAATGCAGGCTTCAGTTTGCTTTCACCTGGAGGGGCGTGCAGTACACCTGGAACCGACTGCCCCGGGGGTGGAAACAGCCCCACCATCTACCATGGACTGATCCAGGCTGCACTAGAAAAGGGTGAGGCTCCAAAACATCTGCAATACATTGGTGACATCATTGTGTAGGGAAACACAGCAATGGAAGTATTTGAGAAAGGAGAAAAAATCATCCAGATTCTCCTGCAAGCTGGCTTTGCCATCAAAAAGAGCAAAGTCAAGAGACCTGCCCAAGAGACAGACAACACCAGATACCACTGAGGTAACCAACAAGCTCACAGCAATGTCTCCACCAACCAGCAAGAAGGAAACACAAGCTTTCCTTGGTGCCACAGGCTTTTGGAGAATGCACATTCCTGAGTACAGTCAGATAGTGAGCCCTCTCTACCTGGTCACCCACAAGAAGAACGATTTCCACTGGGGCCCTGAACAGCAACACACCTTTGCCCAGATCAAGCAGGAGATCGCTCATGCAGTAGCCCTTGTTCCAGTCAGGATGGCACCAGAGGTGAAGAATGTGCTTTACTGTGCAGGCGAGAGCCATGGTCCGTCCTGGAGCCTTTGGCAGAAAGTGCCTGGGGAGACTCAAGGCCGACCACTGGGATTCTGGAGCTGAAGTTACAGAGGGTCTGAAGCCAACTACACTCCAGCAGGGAAGGAGATCCTGGCAGCCTATGAAGGAGTTCAAGCTGCCTCAGAGGTGTCTGGCACAGAGGTACAACTTCTCCTGGCACCCCGACTGCTGGTGCTGAGATGGATGTTCAAAGGAAAGGTTCCCTCTACTCACAGGGCCACTGATGCCACATGGAGTAAATGGATTGCCCTCATCACACAGCACGCCAGTATTGGAAACTCAAATTGCTCTGGGATCTTGGAGATGATTAGGAATTGGCCTGAAGGTGAGAACTTTGGTCTCACGGATGAAGAGGAGCAGGAACAAATGTCGCGTGCCGAGGAAGCTCCACCTTACAACCAACTGCCACAAGAAGAAACAAGCTATTCTCTTTTCACTGACAGCTCCTGTCGCACTGTAAAGACAAACTGAAAGTGGAAAGCAGCCAAATGGAGCCCCATGCAACAGCTTGCAGAAGCCACTGAAGGAGAAGGTGGATCAAGTCAACTTGCTGAACTCAAAGCCATCCAGTTGGCCCTGGACATTGCTGAGCAAGAGAAACGGCCAGAACTCTCCCTCTACACTGACTCATGAATGGTAGACAATGCTCTGTGGAGGTCTTTCCTGTCTGGAAAGGTGGAAAAAGGCCAGTTGGCAGCATAGGGGAAAACCAATCTGGGCTGCTGACGAATGGCAAGACGTTGCCACTTGGGTAGAGAAGCGACCTGTGAAAGTCTGCATGTAGATGCCCATGTTCCCAAGAGTTGGGCTAATGAGGAACACCGAAACAGTGAGCAGGTGGATCAGGCTGCAAAAATCGAGGTGTTACAGATAGATTTGGATTGGCAACACAAGGGACAGTTGTTCCTAGCTTGATGGGCCCCTGATGCCACCTATAAGTAGGCATGACACTGAGGGGTGCATCTAGCCATGGGCAGCATCTTCCATGACTGTGAGATGTGAGCTCTGATCAACCAAGCTAAGTGGGTGAAGCCCCTGTGGTATGGGGGTCCATGGTCCAAATATAAGTATGGGGAAGCCTGGCAGACTGATTACATTACACTGCCCCAGACCCACCAAGGCAAGTGCTACATGCTCACAATGGTAGAAGCCACCAGTGGATGGCTGGAGACCTACCCTGTCACGCTACTGTCCGGAACACCATCCTGGGTCTTGAAAAGCAGGTCCTTTGGAGGCATGGTACCCACAAAAGAACTGAGTCCAACAGTGGGACTCATTTCAGGAATAGCCTTATAAACACCTGGGCTAGAGAGCATGGCATTGAGTGGGTGGACCATATCCCCTACCATGCACCAGCTGCCAGGAAAGTTGAGCAGGGCAATGAACTCTTAAAAAGAACCTTGAAGGCAATGGGGGGGTTGGGACCTTCAAGCAGTGGGAGGTGCATTTAGCAAAGGCTACATGGTTACTTAATACCAGAGGTTCCACCAACCAAGCTGGCCATTCCTGATCCGAACCCCTGTGTACAGCAGATGGAGACAAGGTTCTGGTGGTGCACATGAGAGGTATGCTAGGAAGGGCTGGATTAATTCTGCCTGAAGGAAAGACAAACCCATTGCTGGGGTTGTCTTTGGTCAGGGACCAGGTTGCACTTGGTGGGTGATGCAGAAAGATGGCAAAACACAATGTATATCTCAAGGGGACCTTGGTTTTGGGTGAATTGCCTGAGACACTGTGCCTGTATCCATATCTGCATGTGTGTATGCATGTATATAATTAGGATAAGACAGGTATGTATGTTGAAGTAAGTCAGCTGAGACTCCATTTTCTTTATGCAGGAAAAGCCAATTCTTTATTCACATAACTCAATGTATACAATTTTCACAGACCTCGAGTGCAACAACCCTACAAAACTACAACCCATTGGTTGGTAGTTTTCTTACTACTTCATTTATTGGTCAGAAGGTGATTTGCGTGTACGTGCTAAGGTTCAGGTTGTTTACATTTTTCCTTTGTGGGTTTTCATGGAACGGATCTAATGTTTATGCAGATGCACTTATTTTTCTCCCCGAGAATAGATACCAGCTGGTTATGCTAGGAGCAAGGCAGTTTGGGCAGTTTTTGGTGCTGGACCCAGCGCTGCTTCAGAATTCTCCTTGGCACCCATAGACGAGCCCGTTGCTTGCAGCAGCTGCTGGTTGACAGGCACTTTTGGAGACTTGCCATGGCAAGGAAGACCCTCCTCATCTGCGCGTGTGCTTCAGGGGAAACTGGACCACCCCACCTATTCCCTCCCTCTCTGGAGAGAGGGAGCCCCAGCTGCTGTTTGCCTGGAACCTCAGCAGAGCTGCCATGGCCAGGATACTGCAACAGACAGGTGAGAACCTGGGAAAACCAGGCCCCCACCTTCTCTCTCTCCCTGAGGCTGCCCTTAACTCCTGGAGTGGCTCAGAACTCGCATCGGTGGCCCCCTGAAGCTGCCTGAGCCAGCGGTGCCCTCTGCCCAGCTGTGGTGAT